>CM024693.1:12617971-13176898 GCA_014182845.1 Corymbia calophylla
AGCGACGACGCAGTTCGGACGCGACCCCCACCACGGTGACGTCGGCGCGTGACGCCAGCAAGGGAATCTTCCCTTGCTGCGCGGTCACGCGGCGTGGGGGATGATTCGAGGAAGGAAATCGGAGAGAGCTGCTGGACGTGGAGCAGCAGAGAAAAAAAACAGAGGGTAGAGAGAGCTCGAGAGCCAGGGCGAGGGGGAGCAGCTCGAGCGAGAAGAAAAACCAGGAGAATCGGAGGGGGGCGGTTCTGGACAGAGTGGCAGCTGGCTGATGGGAGCGGAGGAGCTTGGGAGAGAACAGAAGAAAAAAAAGGAACGGAAAGAGGAACTCGGACAGAGGCGGAGAGAGGGAAACAGAGAAAAGGTGCCGAGACCGGAAGGAAGACTCGAGGAGCAGCTAGCCGTTGTCGGAGGCCCGTCCGCCGCCGTCGTCTGCCGCAGCTCGTCCCCGAATGAGTAGCCTCACACTGCCATCCGCTATGTCTCCAAACCAGCCGCCACGGCCTCGGTGACGATCCTGACCCTGGTGCGCGGAATCTTGCAGCTCGTTTTGGTTCAAGCCCTCTAGTCATCGATCCATCGCATCGACACCTTCCGCTCATCTCGTTTAGAGGATTCTGACTCCTAACAAGCTAAGTCAAGAATCCTCCTTTTGTCATTCATCATGTGCCATTTCCCTTTGGTATTCGATTTTGTATTCTCTGTACTCAGTGCTTCCGTTCGTTAATGTTTCTTGTCCAGATCAAGCGAGTCGCTAACCTTCTCCGCCGTTGGCCTGGAGTTGCGCCTAGCCGGGTCAAGTTGAACTGAGTCGACGTCACTGAGCTGTCGCTGCCAGGGCGGTCAAAAACACCACCGTCCGCTGTCCTCATAACGGTCGTTCCTTGCTGTTTTCCTTCGACGAACTCCCAGTGTCGCCGACTATTCTGTTCCCACATTCATGAAGGCCGCTCGCTGGTGTTGCTCCTTGTCTACACGAATCCAGCACGCCACATTTAGAAGCCATTGTTGCTGAATCGGTCTGAGTTAAATCAGACCCAGCCTTGCCGTTTCCATTCACATATCGTTCCGAAACCTACCCCTCACCGGCGAGCCTACTGTTTTAGACCGTTCCAGTAAAATTTCTCCTCATTTAAATATACATTTTGGTTGTATGTTTGCTAGAAATGCTAGGGATCAAGAGTTTCGTTCTGGTGTGAATGTTTTTGTTAGATTTTGTGGCCGCCAAAGTAGGCGGCCGGTGGTAGTCAACGCCAGTCGAAATAGACGACCGGTGGATGGTGATGGTTCTGTGACGGCGAAAGACAGTGGCCGGCAGCCAGAATGGTGGTTCCGACGTCGGGAGCCTTGGGCTCTAGAAGAAAAGTTGCAGGCTCAAGAAGGAGTCTTCGGTGATGGGGGGTTGGCGTGAGGTTGAAGATGAAGACAGAAGAAGACAAATTAGTGAAAAGATAAAATATAAGAAAAGTGAAAAAAAGAAGAAAATATAAAAAGAAAAACGAATGGGCTACGTTTTTCATTTAGAATTATTTTGGGTTGGTCGATGGGCTGGAGTATCATGGGCCGCGATGAGAAGATTGGGCTGAAAAATAGAAATAAGAAATAGACTATTTTAATTTTCCTTTATTTATTCGGACCATTTTTTAAAATCAAGTCCGGGCCGTTCATTGTGGTTTCGAGCCAGCCTGGACCGATAGGGTCTGGTCAGTTTGAAGCCCAGGAGCCCTTCCTGACCCGGTCGAATCTTTTTGAGTAAAAAATTAAAAAATTAAAAAAATCAAAAAATCAAAAAAATCTTATAAAACCTTAAAAAATCGAAAATCCTTAAAAAATTAATAATTTTTTTAAAATTCAGAAAATCATCAAAAATTCATAAAAAAATATTTAAAATATAAAAAAATTCATAAAAAATTCAGAAAAATCGGAAAATTGCAAAAATTCCTAAAAAAAAAAAAGAAGAAGGAAAAACCTTAAAATTGAACTAAACCTTTAGGGCTTTACAATAGGTTTTTTTGGTTTCACGTTATATTTTTTAGAGACAATATTAAGATACCGTGCTTATTTTTGTGATATTTTTGATCTTATTTCGTTTCTTTAGAATGGTTATGATAAACCTGAGACTTCTTAAATAGATTGCCATGGCCTTATTAATATACAATTAAGTTAGGTACTAAAAGGGTGTTAATCGCATGATTAACGTAATCAAGAATCCCAGACCCTAGATTCTTTGGTTACGTAAAAAGTGAGACAGCGGCTCCCATGCCATTTGGTTTTACGAGTGACCCCAAATAAAATTACAGGCACGCGCTCGGGTGTCTCATTTTCTAGTTACGTAGAAAGTGAGGCGCGTAGTGGGAACAGGATAACCCAAGTTAATTAGGGGGCGAAAACCCCATTACCTCCTAAACTTATTTAGATATTTTCGTTCCTCGGGGCCGAGAGAAAAAATTAGGTCGTAACAGGGACAAAGGTGTTTCAAGCACTATAATATCTTCCTCAAAGATTTATCAATTTCTCCATAAAAGATGTGCCAGCATGGGTTGAGTTCTCTCACTTCTGCCTTTGGCCAAAGAGCCATACTTTCCTTGTTTATCTTGGGCCAAACTAGTCTCCTCATAAGGTATCTTCGGACAGAAAGTCGCACAATGGGCCATGCATCTACAAGAATAACAGAAATGAGAGTAACCTTTCATATTTAAAATCTATCCACCATTTTCTACCACGTATTATAACGTTCATGTTTTGGGGGTTGAACGGATTAAGCCTAATTTTTAGCTTTGCCAATTTTTTCGAGAGCCATTGGTTCTTGCTTCAATTTTAACTTCCTCAATAGTCCCCAATTTTTCAGCAATTAGTCTAACTGACTCCTCTATTATAGCAGCACGGGGGAGGCCTATGAACTGCACCCAAAAGCGTGGTTTGAGAAATCATAGCAATGCCCGACGTTGGGGTCCCTTTCTTGCAAAACAAGCAAATTGCTAGCGAAAGACCATGGTCCTGATTGAACAATTCTCCTCCTATTATTGAACTAAAGGTAAACAAAAAGAACCCCGGTTTGAGGACTTCACATTTTACATCATCTATCTTCCGGAAGATGGAATGATTCGATTGGCGTGAATCTGAACTTCTATCACAAAAGGTGGCTGCATAAAACCTTTTGATTTTGGGGGCACTGTATTGTTAATGTACGCATACCTTTTGGCCTTACAAACTTTACTTTTCTTTTTCTGGGTGAGTTGTCTTTTTTTTTTTCAGAGCCATTTTGTATATTTTTTGGAACTTTTAGCTCAATCTTATCATACAATGTTACATCCATTACGTAATTTAAACACCTCATGGAAAGAGGAAAAGATAGAAAGATTCATGAGTGGAAAGTTGTAATTTTGCATAAAATGATTATAATATGATTGTCAAGAAACATATTGACATATTGAACTCGAAATTGCATGGTAAATATAAAGTCATGTAATTTGAATTTGATCAATCACATCGTCTCTTCACTAGGAGGTGAGACCATCACATCTCTAGCATTCATATGCAAATTAGCCACAACCCTTATTCCCATATTTTCACCAGAATTTTATCACTTGCAAGGCGCTCATCAGATAATCTCCACTTTGCGAAAATCAAGAACGCGGCCTGTAGTAGCCATAAGTTCCATAGAAGGTCTGTGCGAAAGTAAGCACGAGCAAAACGAAAGCAGCAATTAAGGAAATAATTGACCAGGGATTGCTGAAGTACTCGAGCTTGAGACTGGCTGTCCAGCGATGCCAACTGTGGCTAGAGTAATTGTTCACCTCCTCAGTCACTTTAGAGAGATAACTGTAGTAGATGTCGAAGTCCACCTCCTTGCAAAGGTGGTTGAAGAGATCAGCGACCTCGGCGTTGCTCCCAAGCCAGTGCTCAATGATCCCACATTCGTGGAGGTATCCGACGTCCTCGGAGGAGTTAATCAAGTTGACCATGAAGATTGTGTACGAGGTGATGACTTTGTTGCAATTGATGCGACATTGCTCGAAGGCTATCAAATTGAGGAAGAGTGACCTCGTCCCATCGTGGATCAAAGTTGGGGGATCTTGAGTGTCCCGTCCTTGAACTGGATGTCCCATAACTTGTCCGTCTCCCCTTTTTGAACTTGATCCCGTCTTTCCGGAGCTCTGTCACGCAAGGGATGTGCTGTTGCTGTTGCTGCTTCTGCTTCTGCTGCTTCTGCTGCTTCTGCTTCTGCTTCCCCTCCAAGTCCCGGTGCAGGAGGCTCCGCCGGAACAATTCAAGGAAAGGAGCTCCCCCTCCTGGGGTAACGGGTCAAAATCCAGCCTGTCGATAGTAATGGAGTAAAGCTTGCTCTTTGTAGGTGTCAGAGGGTAGAAGAAGTGAAGCGCTAGCTTGGCCAAGACACCTGTCGGGTCGGGTTCAGTTTGGTCACACTGGAGGCAGAACAGCTGGTCGAGTATGAAGAGCGGGATCTGATTCTCAAGCATGATCATGTCCCGCTGGATTATGTGGGCCAATCCCCCAAATGAGAAGACAGGGTCATTCTGATGGTAGCCGAGTTCCTTGAAACCCACGGAAAATCCCCCAGAACAACTCGATCACAAAGCACCCGTCGAGAACCATCATCTCTACAAACTCGTCGCTGCTCATGTCAATCATCCCCTCATAGCAGCCACGAGCTCTCTTCTCAACCTTTTTCACTGAGTCTAGATAGAGGACGATCTTGTCATTGGGGCTGCGTCTGAGCATGCGGTGGAGGCAGCGCCACTTGTGCCAGTTCATCTGGTGGAGGTGCCCGTTATCGTGGTGGTACGGACCGAGTGAGACTACCTGGGGGACGTAGGTGTTGTCCTTGCCATCCTTGAGATAGTGCGGGATCCGGAAACTGGAAAGCTTTGCCCATGGGCACGCCTTGTTGCCCTGGCCAGCTTGCTTGAGCTTCTCTTTGATGGAGATGAGCCACAAGGACTCAGGTGGCCTTGGCTCGTCTTCGGCCTCATCGTCCCACAAGGAGTAGTCTGGCGTTGGCTTCTCTTCGGCGTGGTCGAACCAAATTTGGTGATCCGCGTGTGGTTCTTGCTGTGGCTTTTGGGGTCGGGATTCAGTTTGTCCGCAGAGAATGGCACTAAAAACACGCTTCCTCAACCGGGAGAGCCATTTACTGCCTTCGTCGAAATTTGACACCATTTCTTGGGTAGAATAGGTCTGTGTTTCATTGCCTTGGCGTTTCTTGGGTTTCACAAAGCAGAATTGGTACTCTAATATTGAGGGTTATTGGAACAATGGAGATATTATTCCGACATCGCATTCAAAACGAGTTTTATAATATTCTAGCCTTCATGATGTCAGGCCAATTTCGTAATTTCACTAGTGTATAAGGGCGATAAACAACGCGGCTCACCTTACCCATACTACAAGGTACAATTATTGGACTTGTTTTTAATCGGACACCTTATGCTCTACGCCAAAAACATGCACATATGGTTCCTATTTTTCCATCACAAAGAACGGTTGGGTTTTTATTTTGCTCCGCTTAGCCTTTTAATTAGATTTTCATAGGCTGGAACAATTTAATTATCCAAATATAGCAGCATTTTCCGTGCAACTCCCCTTAAGAACAGTGTTAAAGAATGGCACGGGATTAGACTATGCCCATCCAACCTCTCATAGAAGCTTTCACGTGAGTTTTAGTTTATTTCTATGATAAACCCAATTCTACCGTTTGTTCAGTAATGTTGTCTTTGTTGCTTGTTATAAACGTTTGGGTCCATTACATGTGGTGACTTCGTTCTTATGCTTTTCTAAGTATGATCCATTACTTTTTGTTGTATACGGTATGGTACGGTACACTGCATACAATCAAATCTTAGCCGTTGGTTAATAGCATAGAAAATAACAAGAATTTCTAGAATTCATGGATCAGGTTGATTGTTATTAATGGAGAAATACTATATAAACTAAGTCTGTTACTAAATTACCATACTAAATGATGTGATAAACTATAATTGGGTGTTGAAAATGACCCACTTGCTTTACAGCTTAATTGAATATGCCATAAACTGATTTTAACATATAATATCCCATGATAAGCATAACAATTGATATATGGCATCTTGGTTGCATACCAATGTACTCAATAATGTTTTTTTTTTTTAAAAAGTGGCATTTTGCTCCATCTCTTTCCTCTAACTCACGCTTTTAAGGTGGGTTACAAAAATGGACGATTATAGTTAGTTAGTTTCCATGTAGGTAATATTAATACTTTGTGATCTAATGAGGCGTGGCAAGGACGAACAAGAATATAATGCTTTTTTTGAAACACAGGTGAAGGACGGTTGAGGGCTCGCATCGTTTGGTGAGTGAGCCATGTGCAATGTGGGGTGTGTTTGGGAGCACCTTTGCAAAATTAAAAGGACTTTAGGTTAAGGGGTTTTCATGAAATACAAATATTGTTTGGTAAATCTTATTTTGCAAAAATGCAAATATATGTGTGTGATATATACTATTTGCTTTGGGTTTTTTATGGAGAATTTTTAAAAATGAAAAATAAAAGGCTAAAGAAAAGGACAATAAAGAGGACGAACGGGATGCAAACCTGGAAGGAGAATTTAATACTTGCCTTCGATTCTCCCTTACCTTAAGAAGAATCGAAGAGGTACTTGCCTTTATTAAGGTGAGAGTATGCGATTCTCCCTAAGGCAAATACCCACCCAAGAAGAAACTAAGATTCATAACTTTATTAGGACCCACCCAGAAATCAGAAAATCATACGCTCGATTCTCCTTAAGGTGAGTGCTTAATGGAGAATTCATTCTTGCCTTCACACAACCCACAAAAAGTGGGAGGTTCCTTACCCCACGGCGGGCAAGACAACCCACAAAGAAGCCAGATTCCACAAAAATTGAAGTCGAAGACTCAATTGCACAAGTAATGGCGTGTCGGACTGTTTGTGATGCGTGTTTCTGATCGAGCCTCTGGTGAGGCCGAGGAACCTAGACACATGACCTCAGGTGGTCGAGGCGAGGCGAGGCTAAGGATTGAGTGACCAGGGTGGCCGAAGGCGGGGCGAGGTGAGGCTGAGAGTCGCGTGACTTTGGCGACAGCCAGAGGTGAATTGAGGCCGAGAAAACCCAGATCTTGCACGATCAGCCATTGAGCTTTTCTCTCCAAAGATGAGTTCTCAGCCATTGCTCTCTGCCTGGAAACACTCAACTATGATGTGAATATTTGCGTTGAGTTTGCTTGGTATTAAATGAAAAACTAAGAGAAGTGAACCGTTTTAAATATGAAGCGCTCACATCTAGGAGATCAACAAAAATATTTCATCTTGACTTGTTCAAATAGAGTAGCCATTGCATCGCCCAGTGGTCCAATTATTATTATTATTTTTGTCCTTAGATTTTTGAAATTTCCGTCAATTAGGGTTTTTGGTTCTGAAAATGGATTCGAATGACACCAAGAGAATCCCAAATTGCTGTGCTTCGAAGTGATATCATGTAGTTGTTTTGGATGGTATTTTATGATCAGTGCTTGACAAGCGTATTCATTTTGAGGCTTCCGTTGCGTTGCTCTCGTCCTTTTTCACTCCAACTGTTATGTTGCCAAGTGTATCCGCTTAATTCACAATATATATTTTGGGTGAACATAAAAAAAGAACACAGAGCATTTGGGACTTAATGAAGTAGAAATCCTTTCATTACCCCAAATAAAATTGGAGTTTTAATCACGAAAAAGTGTAGCATGTGACATTTACATAGAGTGTGACGAGGATGTAGCTTTTTTACCTAATTCCTGAACTTTCAGCTGAATTTTATCACTCGTAAAGCTGCTTTTATCAGATGATTTCTACTATAGGAGAAATCAAGAGCACCTGTAGTAACCATAGACTCCATACAAAGTCTGTATGAAAGTAAGCACAAGAATAACCACAGCAGCAATGAAGGAAATGATTGACCAAGGATTGTCGAAGTACTTGTACTTGAGAATTGCTCCCCAGGCTTTCCACTTTTGGGCGAGATTCGCTCTCAAGATACTCCAAGAGTGGGCGAGAATGGCTCTTAAAGATATGATCGAATCCATGGAAAATTAATCCATGGAAGCAGTATGCGTCCACATCAGAAGACAGATAATGGAGATAACTGTCTTTGCTATCGAAAGCCAGCTCCCTGACAAAGCCGGTTGAATAGGTCAGCGACCTTGGCATCACTTTCAAGGCAGTGCTTGATGATCCCACAGTTGCGGAGGTACCGACATCCTCGGGGAGTTGATCAAGTTGTGCATGAAGATTATGTACGAGGTGATGTGGTTCCTGCAATCGAAGTGAAACTGCTCGAAGGCTATCCGATTAAGGAAGAGCGACCTTGTCCCTTCATGGATTACAAGGGAGGGGATCTCGAGGGTCCCGTCCTTGAACCGGATATCTCCCAAACTGTTCGTATTTCTTGAACTGAACATGGCCCCGGCTTCCTGGAGCTTGGTCGCACGGCGAATGAGCTGGTGTCGGTTCTGCATCCACCCTCTGTCCTCTTTTGGTTCGGGACCTGGGGGCGGGAGGCTCCGCCAGAGCACTTCGAGGCAATGGAGCCGGCCCTGGTCGGATGACGGATCGAACTTTACGTTTTTGCTACTAAACTGGGTCAAGGGGCTGAAAAACTGAGCGCCAACTTGGCCACGTGCCCCAGCTGATCAGGGTGGCCAGGCTGGAGGCTGAGCAGCCGAGCGAGTACGAAAGTGGGATCTGATTCTCGAGCATGCTCATGTCCCGCTGATCTGGCTCTTGAGCATTGATCCCCACGTTGAGAAGACAGGGTCATTGCAAGTGATAGGCGAAGTTTCTCGAACCCCTCGGTCACTCCCTGAAACAGCTCGATCACAAAGCACCCGTCCAGAACCAGCATGTGCACAAAATCATCGCTGCTCATGGATATCGTTCCCTCGTAGCAGTCACGAGCTCTCTGCTCAACCTCCTTCACTGAATCTAGATAGAGGCCTCTCTCATGATGGGAGCGCTCAAGGATGCGGCGGAAGCAGCGTGACTTGTGCTGGTCCATATGGCGTAGGTGGTCCTTACCGTGGTGGTACGGTCCAAGGGAGACAATCTGGGGGACGTACGCCTTGTGGTCACCATCCTTGAGATAGTCCGGGATCCGATAAATAGAGAGCTTTGCCCATGAGCGCTCCACGTCGTCATGGCGAGGTTGTGCGGGCTTCTCTTCGACGGGGTGACCCACTCAGATGAGGACACCCTCGGCTTATCCGCTATGGGGAAGTTTTTCGGCCCCGATGTTCCCGACCACGATCTGAAGAGCCTCGGAGATCCTTGGAGCACAGACCCACGGCAGCCATTTCCTGTGAAGAATTGGTCTGTTTCACTGCCTTGTTTTTTTCTTGGGTTTTGATCTTTTTGACCTGATGCTTTTTAAGGCCCCGAAACAGCAAAAGCAGAATTGGTAGGTAAATATCTAGGATATTGGAAGAAAGGGGGAGAGATTTTCCAACGTCACGATTCATAACAAGTTTTATCATATCCTAGCCTCTATGACGTCACGGTGGATTACGTAATATAACTTAAAAGCGTGATAAACAACATGCCCCGCCTTATTCATACTACGGATCTGATTCTCAGCATGGTCATGTGTTTCACATGCCCCACCTCATTCTCCACGGAAAGCACGTAAACATATAGTTCCATGATCCCATCACAGAAAAAAAGTTAGGGTTTTTATTTTGCCCCGCTTAGCAATTTAATTTATCTTCATAGGCTGGAATAATTTGATTATCCAAATATAGTAGCTTTTTGCATGCATCTTAAAGTATAGCATGAGGATTAGATGCCACTATGCCCACCTATCTTCTCTCTCATAGAAGCTATCAAGAGTTTAGTGGGAGCACTAAAAAGTCATAAACCTTGCATTTTGTACTAATTCCGTTATAAACCTTTTAATTGGACCAATTAAGTCTAAGCATTTTCACATTGATACCAATTCAATCCATTTGGCCAATTTAAGCTGGAAAGCTGGCGTGGATGCCGGCTCTGCCGACATGGCAGCATGGCCAATATTGATGTAGATATTTTTAATAATATTTTAATATTTTTTTTTGAATTTTTAAATAATTTTTTGATTTTTATTTTCCACCCCTCTTTTTCTCTTCCTCTTTCTTTTCAATGGCCATGGCCAATGAGGGTCGGCCTCACTTGGTTGAGGCGAGCACTTTTTGTCCAAGCGAGGCCCCCTCACTAGATTTGGCAAGGTCGAGCAAGGCTGACCATTACCTAGGCCGGAGGCCCTCACGGGCCTATTTGAGTGAGGATGAGGCCCAACGAGCCTTGCCTCGGCTATGGCGAGGTTGATCTCTTGTTGAGAAGGCCATCCTTGGTCAGGGCTAGGGTGAGGCGCGTCGAGCCTTGCCGTTGCACAAGCGAGGCTTGCCCCTTGCCAAGCAAGGCTGGCGAGGCCAACCTCGCTCGAGCGAGGCCGCTAGCTCGAGGCAAAAGGGCCGGTTGCCCGACCTTGCCAAATCGGTGAGGAGTCCCTCACTCGAACGACCGCCCATCGCCCGACTGGGCAAGTGGCGACCTCGCTAGCCATGGCTATGGCCCTAGCCGCTGAAAAAGAAGGGAAGAGAAAGGTGGAAGGGGGAAAAAAGAAAAAAATTCAAAAATTAATTAAAGAATTCAAAAAATTCAAAAAGTATTAAAATATTATTAAAAATATCGATGTCAGACACTAGCCATGCCACCTGGCCTGCATCGACATCCACGTTAGTAATTTCAGTTTAAATTGGTCGGATGTTTGAATTGGTACAAATGTGAAAAAGGTTTAGATTTAATTGGTCCAATTTAAATGTTTAGAATTAAAATTGATACCAATGCAATAGATTTAGATTTTTTTGGTACTTTTTCTGAGTTTTAGTTCATTTTTAAGATAAACCCAATTCCACCATTTTTTAGTAATGTTGTCTTTGTTGCTTGTTATAAACATTTAGGTCCATTAAACATGTGGTGACTTTGTTCCTATGCTTTTCACTAAGTAGATCCATTAATTTTTTGTTATTAACGGTACAGTACACTATATATTACCATAACCAAGTCTCAGCTGTTGGTTTATAGCACGTATATGCTGGTCAATAAAAACAAGAAGTTCAGAATTCATGGATCAGGTCGATTGTTATTGATGGGGAAATACTATATTAACTAAGTCTGGATTACTAAATTGATATTTAAAATGATGACAGAAACTATTATTGGGCATTGAAGTTGACCCACTTGCTTTACTGCGCACTTTTCAGTCTGCCATAAACAGATTTTACATATAATATCCTGTGATAAGCATAACAATTGATTATGTCTCTTGGTTGTGTACCAATGTATACCGCATACTTTTCTTTTTTGAGGAGTGGTATTTTGTTCCATCACTTTCCTCTAACCACGCTTTTAAGTTGGGTTACAAAAATGCACGATTATATTTAGATAGTTTACACGTTGGGAATATTTATGCTTCGTAAATCTAATAAGGTGTGGCAAGGATGGACAACAATATAGTCCTTTCTTAAAATTACTAATTGAAGGACAGTTGAGGGCTCACATCATTTGGTGAGTGCCATGACCAGCGTTTGGGAGAGCTTTTGCAAATTGAAAGGAATTTAGACCGAAGGTTTTTTATTAAATGCAAATATATGTTTGGTAAATACTCTTTGCTTTAGGGTTTTTTTTTTTTAAAGAATTTCTAAAATGAAAAGAAAAGGACAATGCAGAGGACGAGCAGGAAGCAAACCTGCAATTCTTGTGTTGACACCCTAAAATGGTCTGGGCCACGACAGGTCAGTAGAACCCACGAAAATTAGTCGTTATCGATGGAGGGAATTGGTGAAAACTGGGAATCGACGTGCAAGGGAAGGAGGTTAGCCGATTACTTAACCGATAGAAATGCAGAAAGTAAAGATGGACTCGAATCATCACTGTATACAGACGATAATGTGTGGTTAAGCCCGTCAATTGAAGACCAGGAATCTCGGGAGTAAATAGGACTGGGAAATTGAATTAATAACCGCTACCGACTGTTACTTTGTATAAGACTCTAAAATGGTCGAAGAAGACCAATTGTAAAAGGGATCCCACGATGAATAACACTTATCAAATCTTTTGCAATTTACTTTATCATTTCTTTATTCGTATTGTTACTCCTTTTATCTTCAGTAGTTCAGTTCGTTAGACAGCCATATTAACTTTTCCAGTCCGCAACAACCCTATTCGTTTCTAAAAACTGAACATCTAAACTTTGGTGAAAACTCTTTCGCCGGCGATCATTTTTAAGCAAAGTAACTCGCCACCAATTCTTCTTGCCTTTAGAAGAATCGAAGCGGTTCTTGCCTTTATTAAGGTGGGAGTATGGGATTCTCCTTTATTTCCAAGCTAGAAAAGGTATGCGATTCTCCTTAAGACAATACCCACCTAGAAACCAGGGAGAATCGGAGGTTAGTGCTTAATGGAGAATTTATACTTACCTCCACATACACTGCCCACAAAAGCCGGATTCCAGAAGAATTGAAGTCGAAGACTAAATTGCACAAACAATGACATGCAAGACGCTATTGTATTGTGTGTTTCTGACCAAGCACAAGCTTAGACACACAACCCTAGGTGGTCCAGGCAAGGCGACACTGGGGTTGAGTGACCTTAGGTGGCCGAAGGCAAGGCAAGGCTGAGGGTTACATTACCTTCACAACAGCTAGAGAAGAAGCAAGGATCTCACGCAATCTCAAATGGC
The DNA here is from genome assembly GCA_014182845.1 of Corymbia calophylla. NCBI lineage: Eukaryota > Viridiplantae > Streptophyta > Magnoliopsida > Myrtales > Myrtaceae > Corymbia > Corymbia calophylla. Next base: position 12,630,730 of record CM024693.1, read on the forward strand.
CTAGGCAAGACGAGGCCAAGGGTCATGCTACCTTTGTGAGGTTTTTTGCTGTAACACAACTAATTATTATTCTAAAAAATTAAGCTATTACATGAAAAAGCGTGATTTATTATTTACATATTCTAACACTTTCCTTCATGCTTAGTCTAATTTTTGCTTAATGCTAAGTGTGGAAATTTAATTGGGGGAGATAAATGAAATTATGAGAAAAAGATTTGAGCACATGACCTCCGACTCTAATATCACGTGAAATTTTTGTTGGGTATAATCAATCGTTTCTAAAAGTTTAACTATTAAATGAACGCATAGTTTGTTATTTAAATATTCTAACAACCTTGATGAAGGATGGTGTCTATCAGCATTGGTCGGCGTTTGTTGGCGAATCTCGAACAATATAGTACCCTGTCCTGAGTTGTCTTAGGTGGGCCCCTTGGATGTGCAGAATCTTGACCCATGGACTTTCTTTTTCTCTCTAGTCATGTGAATAGATCCACAGTTCGACTGGCCAACTTAATTAAAAATTTGCCACTACACAATCGCTTGCCTCCTCCCCAATCAAATTCTGATACAATTACACTCTTTTGAAGTTCTCATGCAAGATATTTAAATCCATAGGGATGACCGTCGAACTCCTTTAGACAATACTTTTCTGATGAACGATGTAAATGCCTCTACGTATAGGTCGGTTGTGAAAACCTCCACTGAGTCTTGTCATCAGTGATCTTTAAGGAAAAGAAAAATTAAAAATGGTGTAATTCCTATGTTTCCTTTTTTTACTTTTGGGTCAGATGTTTTATACCTATTAAGGTACACCACTCGGTCATCAATCTCATCTTTAAGGGAAATTATTAGTTGAGGCAATACATTTCATTTTCAATTTCACCATTATTCCAACAATGTTGTCTATTGTTGTTGCTTGATATAAGCATTCAGGTCCATTACACATGTGATCACTTTGTTCCTATCCTTTTGACTCAATTATCATTCGTTTACTTTGATGCTATTAAAGGGGCAGAGCATACCATCAACTTTGCCATTGGGATGACACGGACTGACAAAAGGTCAATGAATTGACAAATCTCGGTTATGAATGATAATAATATGGTATATGTTATCTACCTCAGGAAATTCGCACATAATATAGTCACAATCCGAGATTAGGTCTCAAGGTGTAGTGGCACAACGCGAGTCATTCCAAGTTCCAAAGGCCCAATTCGAGATTTATTAATTTAGGGAGGGAAAATGTGATCCATTTTGTCCATGGTTGACTAGAAAGGGGATTAAGACTAGCCACAGAAATGAAAAAAAAAAAGAACAAAAAGAAATTACCCACATAATTTAAATAATCCGATTCCACATTGACATGTCCAATCACTTGTTTACACGTAGAATTGATTTCATACTACTAAAAATTTCACAATGCTTCAAAGATTGATTATTTTATAGAGATGAGTCATCCACCCATGAGATTAAACTATTACCATTGTCAGATCACGCACATGATGTGTATAATAAGATGGAGTGAAGTTTCATTTAGTATAATTTGGTGGGAAAATAACTAAAACGTATTGTTGCAGATGAGGAAGTAATGCTCCAGTTTAATCCATTTTTAGATTGGTAAACTTCGAACTCAAATTAAATATACTTATTTCTCATTAGAGAATTAGTGAGAGTAGTGAAAGTAGGTCATAGGTTTTAAGCAGAGGTAAAGCGCAAGTGGAGGCTTAAAGCAAACCAAAATTAATGTACTTGACAATGCAATGAAATGCCTTTTTTGAATCACAATTGTTAATTTTATGAGAGCTACATGCTGAATCTACGAGGGATTCAAAATCAATAATTATGATTTACCTTGTTCAATGAACTTGGGTCAGGAGAAGAAGTTGGTGAAGGAGAGGAGGGAGTCTCCATACTCTAACCCATCACCTTTTGGCCAATAGGCAAATGTCACATTCACGAACTTCCGTTTCAAACCACCGCCTCCACGCCCTCATTCACGACCTTCTCCTTTCCATCGAGGCCGGCAAGTATCATGCGGATCTGCTGAACCGATGCCCTCCGTCTCAGTCTTCAACCTCTCCGTAAGTACCCTCCCCGAGGTCTCCGACTCCCACCGATTCAGCTGAGGCTGTCTACTTCGAGTTACTTGACTGAGCCGAGTCGTTTCTCATGAATGTGTCAGGCAACGAGGCAGAGAGTGGTTCGAGCGTTGTTCTCAATTTGGGTGTAGCTGTGGCGGCGATCTTGATCTTCTTTTAATGTAACATCACCAGGTGAGTCCCACCGGTTTCTCCCTTGCTAATCTGATATGGTGGAGTGCAAACTTATCATTAGGTAAATTGTGCTAAAAGTTCCTTAATTATGAGCGAGTCGCATTTAAATACTTGGATTTTTCACTTCCAGGATTGATAAATGGTTCATGCTTATGTAAAATTCAGACCGTTGAAGGGATTTCCCAATCATACCGAGGCGAGCCCCAATCAGCCACACATCACGCAGTGTGCGAAAATAGACGACGTCCCACAGTTATTGAACTCAGCGGCGCAATCCACGATGGCGGCAGCAGGAGGTGGGCCCACATTTCTCTTAGGGCAATAGACGCGAGGGAAGAGACGACGACGCTGCCGGACGGACATAAAGAAACGGCCAATTGACGAGCTTCAGAGGAGTGTGGGCGTTGAAGAAGCTGGAATGGAATAGTCGGTTTTAAAGAGCGATTCAACCCATTTTCTGGCGTCAATGCTGGAGCAGAAACGGATCCCCTCCGACTTTTTCTTTTTTCTTCTCTCTTTGATTTATTTATTTATTTTTCCTTTTCGCGAATTTTACAAACATATCCTCCAAATAAGATAAAATTTTCATATTTTAACTTGTAATTATCACTCCTCGTGAAGATCAAGGGGAGCCGTGATTTTTGAAGTTAGCTCATCAAGATTTCATCTTGATTTTTAAAGGGATTTAAAATCAACTCTCAATTAATTGTAACAGCTATAAATGGTGAAGTCGATTTTTCTTTTTTTTTTGAAAAAAAAAATTTAAAAAAACAAAGAAAATTGAAAACTAAATAGAGAGAAAAAAAGAATCTGATCATAACACTTCGGTGTATAGCCAAGATGATATCTACATGAAACCAAACCTTCATTATTTGTATAGAAATGGTTGGGAACCGTTGACATGAAAATATATCAAACAAATTCAAACCATCGACAGCTCATATAATCATGAATACAGCCCATTCAAGGCATGACCAACACTTATGATCAAGAATTCAGCAAGTTTTAAGCATGGACCGCATCTCTAATCTTGAATCACGCAAATTCTATGGAAATGCGGCATCTATTTCTTTGAATTCAGCATACTTTGGAACATATAATAGCACGTGGCCTTGAAGCCAGCATATCCAAACCAAGTGCAATCAATTTAACATCTAGAAGCAGCACTCATAGCCAAGAAATCAACATGTATTGAACACGTATCTACAGCACTTATGACCAATAAATTAACATATGGCGAACACGTACTGCAGGTATAGCCCTTAATCCAGCACGTTCAGTCAGCAATAGAAATGATACCATAGGCATGTGCCATTGTTCCAAGCCTCTATGTGAAATCCTATGATACCCACTAAAAGAAGCCAATCTCTTACATGGGCCTTGCTCCTAAAAATAAACTTTGTCGAGATATCTAACACAGACTCAAATGCATGCTTCAGGATACTCAACCAGAAGTCACAATCTCTTAAACATGCGTCAGATTACTTATGAACTTCATTTAGATGAGAAGCAAGAACCTAGAAGACGAGCGAGCTTTAGCAATCATTACTATCTAATCTGAATCTTATTGAAAATCAACCACATCTAACTCAAGGTAATTGATGATGGGTCGCAGCATTCAATAACGAAGAAGAGCAATTCTGTTTCACCAACTTTACAAATAACTCCAAGCTACTGATTGAAACAAGAATGGTCTCTGAGGCAGTGAAGGAAAAGGTGGGAGCAACAAGGTTATCTGAACAGGAAACACTAACAAATGGGAATATGAGTACGAAAACTGAACATGAAGCGAAATCACACATGATCGGAGACGTTTGACTTAGCTTACTTGTCGGAATCCGAATCCGCTAACCTAGATAAGCACATTCCTGCAGTTCATGGCTGAGCATAATTGAATTCTGCAAGGCAAACATTACTGATCCTTGTCTTGGATAATTTCAGCAACCACCTTCTTCGCGTCGTCTAACGCATGGCACCTCCCATACTTCGACACCACCGCATTGAACTCAAACCACTACTCTCGAACCAATCAGCACCAACAACCTTGTGGACCGAAGAAATAATCAATCTCGTTTGAATTCGATTATTTGATACACAGTTTAATTGAGAAAGAAACGACCTGATGAGTGTGATAATTGATTGATGAATTCCATCATCATCGGAATGTCCTAAGGAACTGACCGTCTATGAAAGATTTCTTGATTCTTCTCGCCGTTTACCATGCAGTGTATACCACAGCGATTGAAATGGAGCCGAAATTGATTGTCGGACTCAGCAACGTGAGACTCTTCGCAGTTCGACACCAAACAGATGACGGTACACTTAGTCGTGAGCCTCGAGCTTTTCTGTCTCCGATCTCGAAGAAGCATCTGCAGCGACGAATCCAGTGGCCTACTAGCGCAACTCATGATGTTGCTTTCCACACAGCAACCGGAGGTGATTCAGTTCGAGGTAAGGTCAGGCCGCCAGAGAAGCTGACGCTGAGTAGACGGAGACATCCAAACACTCGAATTGACGAAAAAAAAATTTTCACGCGAGAGAGGAACCAGAGGATCCAGGTTCGAGCGTCGTGCGTCTTCCGCGATCGGAGATGGAAGACCGGCCGTGCCTATCGGCGGCGAAGCTAGAGAGGACGTGAGAGGCTCGCGGCGCCCCAGAAGAATCCAGACCTTCGTTGTTTCAAGAAAAGAGTGTCTTACTTTTTCAGCTTTTTTTTTTTTTTTAATTTTTTGGACGGAAGATCCATAGAAAAATGAACCAAAAATGCCCAGCTTTAGAATCACCAAAATGATCAAGGCAAAGGATTCGTCATGTGTCCGTGCATATTCTAGCCTATATTAGATCACGTCAATTTTGCCCCGCCAAAATCTTCAAAGGATGGTTATGATAATGATAATTAGTATTATTTGACTGAACACCCAATGGAATATTCAACATTTTGCACATGCGACTTGTACAAAGAGGAGTAGGAGTGAAGGCTCATCCATGATTAAAATGCCCCACCTCACCCATACAAAGTATTATTTATGGGCAGTTATCTATTCAATTACACAAACAAAAATCATGAGATTATGAAATTTTAGGTAGCAGGGCTCATGAGAGGGCTCAATTTTGATTTTCAATGTGTGGCAAAAATATAAAAACACATGAAACACCTATTATTTTCGCAATATCTTTAATATATTAAATTATTATTTACCACAAAAAGGAAAGTTGAGGCCTTTTTATAAGAAGGGAAAAAAATTGAGGTTGGTGTAATTATTGTTCCCTCCTTATCAATTTTGAGTTAGGGTTTGAACCTCTTAAAGCACACCACTTGGTCATCAATCTCATCTTTAAGGAAAATTAGGGGTTGAGTCAACACATTTTACTCCAAATAAACCCAATTCCATGATTGTTGCACCAATGTCATCTATTGTTGTGAACATTTGGGTCCATTGCATATGTGATAACTAATGATCCTATGTTTTTTAACTCTAATTATGTTCAATTACTTTTGTTATGAGCGTGTAGAGCATACCATAACTTTGCCGGGTCAAGATGATACCCACAGACAAAAATGGTAAATGAATTGACAAATTTTATCTATTGACTACAATAATTTATAGTAGACTATCTACCTTAGAAAGTTTCCCACACAATAAAGGCATAAACCCGATATTAAATCTCAAAGCGATGGTGGCACTACACCGAGTCATTCCCAACTCCAAAGGCACAATCTAAGATTTTATTAATTGCGAGAGGGGGAAATTATAGTCCTTTATCCATGGTTGGCTTGAGGATTGGGATTAGCTCAAAAAGAAAAATAAGAATAAAAGAAAGAGAGAACAAAAGAAATTACAGCACATAATTTGATTAATCCAGTTCGACATTTACGTATTAGATAATTAACACTACATGAGAAATCAAGAACGCGACCTGTAGTAGGCATAGACTGTGTAGAAGGTCTGCATAAAAGTAAGCACAAGCAAATGAAGGCAGCGATTAAGAAATGATTGACCAGATTGTCGAAATACTTGTTCTTGAGAATGGCTACCCAGGCATTCCCACTTGCGGGTGAGAAAGGCTCTCACCCAACCCCACAAGAACAGGAGAAATAATCTAGTAAAAATTATAGGTATCGATAGGGCGATCAGCAGACTTGAAATCCAACGTAGCGATTCTCCAGATCCACGGAAACTTCCAGGAGATAACTATCTGTGATATTTAAGGCCACCTCCTGACGAATCCAGTAGAAGAGCTCAGCGACCTGCATCACTCGGCGCTGGGAGTGGCTGATGATACTACAGTTACAGGTAATGGACGTCCTCGGAGTTGGATCAATTCGTTCATGAAGATTGCTACATATGAGGTGATGTAGTTGCTGCAAGCGAAGTTGGACTGCTTGAAGTTTGGAGATCGAATTGGGAAATGTAGGTACTGCGAGCGAAGTGAGATTGCTCGAAGGCTATTCGTTGATCAAGGTACGGATCCCGAGGATCCCGTCCTTGAACATGATGTCCCCAACCTCCCAAGTCTAGCGATCTTGATCTTGATCCCGGCTTCCCGGAGCTCGGTCAAGCAGCGTGTGATCCGATCACGGTTCCTGCCCGCCTAGTCTTGGGCCGTTTTGGGCCCATGCGCACGAGGCTCCTCCGGAACACTTCGAGGCAATGGACCTTGCCATGGTCGTATAACGGGTCGAATCCTTCACGATTTTGTCCTTGTCCTTGGCAGAGGGCTGAGTCGGCATCAGGGAGGGTGAAAAACTGGATCGCCAGCTCGGCCACGTGCTCCTTCTGGTTGGGATTGCCGGGCTGGAGAATTGTAAGCAGTCGTTCGAGTATGAAGAGCGGGATCTGATTCTCAAGCATAATCATGTCCCCGGATATGGAAGATCGATCTCCGCTGCATTGAGAAGACAGGGTCATTGCGAGGGTAGCTGAGTTTCTCGAACCCTCAGCTTGGCAAATCCCCTAGAACATCTCAATCACAAAGCACCCATCAAGAACCATCATCTCTACAAACTCATTGCAGCTCATGGATATCCTTCCGTCATAGCAGGCACGAGCTCTCCGCTCCACCTCGCTTCACTGAGCCTAGATAGAGGCCTATATCCCGACGGGAGCGCTCGAGGATGCGCCGGAGGCAGCGCCACTTCAGCCGCTCCATATGGCGGAGGTGCTTGTCACCGTGGTGGTACGGCCCGAGGGAGACGATCTGGGGGACCCAGTCTTTATCCTCGCCATTCTTGAGATAGGGTTGGAATCCGGTAAATGGAGAGCTTTGCCCATGATCCTGGCACGTGGTCCTGGCGAACTTGCTCAAGCTTCTCTTCAATGGAGATTACCCACTCCAGACTTGGGAGGCCTGGTTTTGGTGGGGACAATCTCGCCCCCATAAGTTGATTTCTTAAGAAGTCGAGATTCCACAGTTTCTCGGAGCTTGAGAGTGATTACATACCAACCCAAGAGCTCCTTAGAAGAAATAACAGCCATTTCAGAAGAATTGGTCTGTGTTTCTCTGCCTTCGCCTTAAATGGCTTTTCCGCCTTTGAATTGATGCTTTCTAAGAAAATGAAAAAATGAAAAAAATAGAAAGAAAGAATTGCTACTTTTTATGGCTACGCGTTTTGGAATCAAGGAGAGATTGTTCCTTCCTCGAGAAAATATACATGCTCTAGTCCAGTAGTTGATTAGCACGTGTCCAAACGGCCCACTAGTTTTTCAACTGTTTTCTTTTTCCTTTCCTTCCCTCTCTTTCTCTTTCTCCTTCCTCCATTGTCCTTGCGATGGATCAAGAAGTTCGCCAGAACCAACAGCAACAGTGATTCAATATGCTCTCATTTTCCAACGTCAAGACTCAAAAAAGGCTTAATATTCTAGGCCTTATGAAGTCACGTCGATTGCGTCATCAAAACAATAATATTTTAGGTTGGCTATTATAACCACAATTAGTATTATTCATCTGAATGCCTAATAGAGTTATTTAATATTTTGCGCATGCGATGTGGATGGGAGGTGGAGAAGGCTCGGTCCATGCATTGATGGGAAAGGAAAGAAGATTTTGCCGGAATAAACTGAAAATAATATGATTATTAACATGCCCACACCTTATTCACATTATATCACAAAAGAAAAGTTGGGTATTTATTTTTTTCTCCGCTTAGCTTTTTAATTAGATTATCATAAGCCGAATAATTTAATTATTAATGGGAGAAATAGATTGTCGAATATAGTAGCATTTTTGCATGCAACTCCCCTTAGGAATAGCGTTAAAGGATAGCACGAGGATTACATGCCACTATGCCCATCTAACCTCTCTCATAGAAACCGGTAATGTTGTTATTGTTCATTTTCAGATAAAACCAATTCCACGATTTTTCAGTAATGTTGTTTTTGTTGCTTGTTCCATTACACATGTGGTTACTTTGTTCCGACGCTTTTGATTCTTGTTATGATTCATTACTCTTATGTTGTTAATGGTACATGGTATACAGCCAACTCTCAGCCGTTGGTCTAATAACACGTAAAAAACTTGGTCAACAAAAAGGAGAATTTCAGATTTTATGGATTAAGTTAATTGTAACTAGCGGATAAATGCTATATTAACTAAGTCTGGGTTACTAAATTTGTATATTAAATAATGTGACAAGCTATTATTGGTGTTAAAGATGACCCACTTACTTTAATGCCCACTTTCTGTCATAAACTGATTTTAACATATAATATCACACTAGAAGCATAAGAACCGATATATGTTATCTTGGTTGTGTATCTATGTATACAACAATACATTTCTTTTTCAAGAGTCGTGTTTGGTTCCATCCTTTCCTCTAGCCACTCTTTTAAGGTGGGTTACAGAAATGGGCAATGACATTTGGTTAGTTTACAGGTAGGTAACATTCATACTTTGTATGAGGCATGGCAAGGCAAGCAACAATATAGTCCAATCCTCGAAAAACTTGAAGCTCGATTGGGGGCTCACGTCTTTTGGTGAGTGAGTCATGGCCAACGTACGGTGCAATGTAAAGAAGTTTGCTCCTCAAGACCCCTCGCTGGCCTTGCCAGCAATTGCTTCCTTGCCATTCACATGTGACAGAGACCCCAATGGAGGATTTGAAAACCTGGCAAGATAAATTCCAGTCAGATTATAACATCAAAGGTACAATAAACAACTTTCCATTGACCTTGCTTTTGGACCAAAATGCTCTTATGGGGCACAAATTGAAGAAGATCAATGATAAGGATGAACATAGGAGAAATCTAGCATGGACAAGAACCTGATTGCCCTTGCTTTCCTCTTTTCTTCCTCCTCGGGATCAACTTTCGGGCCTGATGTGAACCTGGCAAGCCGAGCTTTCTTTTTTGCCTCCTGATCAGCATCAGCAGGTGCGGCAAGGACACCAAACCTGAAAAAAAAAAAATGAGCACAAGGTATACATTTTTGAGTGAAGAGTCACCAGTTAATGAAAATGTAAAAGCATACCTCTCTGCCCTAGCCTTTCTCTTTAACTCCTCCGACTTAGTCAGTTCTTCAGATTTGTTTGGACCAGATTTAGTGCCAAACCTACAATAAAGAGAACCCAGAATTGCAACAATCAAAGAAGGAAAAAGGGTAGAAAAGGGGATGAAATTGCAAGCTTTTGAAAAGTCCTATTGACAGCAAAGATCAGCAGAATGGCTAAACTAATGTAAATAATTCTAGCCATGTCACTTTTCTCTTTCCATTGGCGTCACGAATCAAGTCCACTATGCCTAGGAACCATAATGTATGATGGGCATGGGCAGAGGATTCAATAGAGATTAACTTTTCCCATTATATTAAACTCTGAAAGTTGAAATACATTTGGTCACATCACTAAAATATCAAGCACCTATAGGTTTATCTAATGCCCCAATGCTTTCACTCCTTGGCACAGCAAATACAAAAACAAACAACATTGATTAGATCAACTACTACTGCATTAACCAGATACACCACCTAATAGCAAACAATAAATTTACCTAAGAGACAGAAGGGAGTCGCGGGGGGGATAAAGGGAAGGAGAGGCAGCTGAAAGACAATCTCAATGTCACCATGATGTTCAGCAGAAAACAGTTTTCCATTGTGGGTAAGATGATTATTGGTCCTTCACTAGGATTTCCCAAACAAAATGTCTGAGAAGTGCTTAGTGGAGATTTGGCGCATGCAATGGTTTTTGCACCTTCCTATTGCGACAACTACCATGAAAATCCACAGGTTGGCCCAGAAATTTCCAAAGGCCACCGAACCGAAAGAACACCACAACTATGAGTGCCAAACTTGAGGTTCCGGCAACCAATTCAATTATGCATGAGGACGCCAACAAGTCACACTCCAGCAGTAATTAGCATTAGCTCGGAGAGTAGATTACAAGAAACATCCACAAGACCGCAATCGACACACTAGAAACACACGATAAAAGAGTCAGAGATGCCCAGATTTCAGAAACATTGACCATATCCTAACAGCCAAGCACCATGACCAGAAAGCTCAAGTAGACTACAATGCCAGACGAGAAAGGATTACTGAGGAGAGTTCTCTACAACTAACTGCCCAGTGCTTTGAGGTTAACCTCTTCCTGTTACCGCTATCCACCAATTTCAAAGCAGCAACAACATACACATATATTTAAAAAGAAAAAACGAAAAAATTAAAACCCTAACAATCCCTAAAAGCTCCGTACCAAATACGACGAAGAAAAAGAGAACATCAACACGAACTCGCAAACCTTTCAGCACGAGAGTTGCGCTTCTCCTGCTCGGAGAGCTGCACCGGCACGCCGAACCTCTCCGCTCGGCGGATCTTCTTCTGGACATCGTCGGCCAGCTCGCCGCCCTTGCCCGCCTGCGAGTCCGCGGGAGGAGCGGCGGCGTCGGTGGCCTTCACTTCGCCGTCCTCCTCCTTGCCGGGCCCATCCACGATGTCGCCAGGGAGGGACGACGGCGGGGGGAGGTCGGAGCCGTCGGCCGGCTGCTCCGATCGGGCGCCCGGCGAGGGTCGGCGGAATCTAGGGTTTCGACGGGGTGGTTGTCCACCTCCTCCTGGGGGATCTTCTCGTTCAGGTTGATGATGGTCTTGCTCGCCATTGCCGCGAAGTAGAGAGAGAAAGGGAGAGCGGAAGAGAGAAACTGGAGAGAGGATGAAGAAGGCGGTGTTGGCTTTTCTGCCTTTCTTCTTTTCTTCCGTCTGGAGCTCTCTTGGCGACTCTGAAGATATTTTCTGGTTCAGGGGTACGAGGCGTGGCAAAGATAGCGTAATTAAGGCCAGTACCTAGGGCTAAATCGGTAAAATTGGGCGTGGACTATGGGCCCGTGGGCCTCTAGGATACGAAAAGCCACGATCGGAAAGCCAATTGAATTTGATCCGATTAGCTTAATGGTTCCCTCATTTGCCAATATCTTTTATGAATTGATTGAATATTTGAAGCGTGACATCGAGGTGCCTTCTCTCTAACCTTTGTTACTCAATTTTTTCTTGCTTTTTATTTTGAATCTTTTATTTTCCTACCCTTTCTAGATTTATAGTCTTCCTAATCTTGCTTTTGTATTTTCTCCCCCTTCTTACATTCGCCCTTCGATCTTTACATTAGAGATAGTCGAGTCTTCAATTGATTTTATTATGTTTATGCGTGTTTAGACACTTTTAGTCGTGCATGTCTACATGCATTTTTGTCAACACGTCACATATGAAGAGTGTTTAAGGAAGTCTGTATGCACTTGTATGCGTTATACGCTAAGAGTTATTTTCTTAAATGTGCTAAGCACGTTATATCAGAGTGTGGTTTCCACGGTGTAAATATGTAATGCTTCTTAGGTTTTGAAATTACGACAAGATTTATAAATGTTTCTTATTCAAGCGAGACTTAATTTGACATGATTTGATTATGATACATATACATAAATTGTTGGTCAAGTATGATTCACTCACTAATATATCTAATAGTGTTGAGTGGGGTCCCTTTGAAAAAGTATATTCATTTTCTTTTTCTTTTTTTGATCTGATTGGTTATACTTTACTCCTCACTCTTGCGGTAAATTTTCTTCTACTGCTGTAGAGCGTGAAAATCGAAATCATGTACAGCCCAAATTGTACGGCCAAGGTGAGGATTCGAACTTCACATTGCCCATTTCCATGTGGGAAGTGCCAATAGGGACAAATCGTAGTGATTAAGTAACTTCTTTTGAAAAGCTTTTTAAAATGCTCGATGTATCCACGGGAGTGAGCTTTTGGAAAAAGATTTGCACACCATAGAGCTAACATCAAATCTTTAATTCCCTTTACTTAATTACTAAGTTACTTGCCCTTGTTTAAACTTTATACTTGAAAATGAATTTCGAAGAAATTATAACACAATTTGCTATGATAACCCATCATTGTGATCCCTCGGTTAAAATTGAATTTCTTAGGGTAGAAATGGAACCCTTGATGATCAATGCCGGCAGCAAGAGAAAGTATTGGAATGCAAATTTCTTCAGGACAATCAAATCCCACGGCTAATGTCACGCCCGAACCCAGAGCACGCGACAACCCCTTCTCTTGGTCGATTGAAGGCGACGTCCCGGGACTCGTCGGCGACAGAATTTCATTTTAATCTTTCATTATGCGCAGCGGAAGCGAACCATGCAGTCCCAACAAATAATCAATCAATCAATCGGGGATAGAGGGATGAACAGTAAGAACAACCATCACTATTCATTTATACGGTTTACTAGATTAACCAACTTGGAGGATCGTTTTTCCGATTTACAAGCCCGACAACGGGGGCCGATCCATCCTCTAGCCAAACCAAAAAGGAACTAGGCTAGGCTAATCCCAGTGGTACACCAAAATGAACCCTCGGGTTCAGCACCACGAGTCACTCGGACCCATCGGACTCGACTCCCTAGTCGGGGGTCGATCAGCTGGAGCGAGGGGGCGGGGTTCTCCCTACGGGTGCGCCATTCTAGGGGCACGAAAAATGTTACCACTGACGGGTTGAGATAAAATGCCGGATTCTTCACTGCGCCAGGTTGTACACCAGCTCAACACAGGATATCTCTCAGGCACCCCTCTCACTCAACCCAACCACAAACAACCGGCAATCAACAATAAAACATCAAGCGGGGTCAGCTTGACAATCAAAAGTCGGTTCGCATACAGCACTTACACAGGTATGCGATACCCACACGTTATAAGTGAGCCTGATACCTTGTCTGCACATGGCCGTTAGATGATGCAATTTATCGATCACGTGCGAGTCGCACCACAAGCGATCTCACGACCATTGCCACACCACACACGTTATCAATTCATGCGTGCATGCCATAGAAAATGATGTGATCATCTCATGCATAATCGGAACCAATGATGCCATGTTTTCATGCACTCTTGCATCTACGCGTGTTCCGATTATTCACGCCCCACAGGGCTACAACCAAGAGCGCAACGGCGCTACGGCGCCCTTCCTCCATGCGAGGTGCAACCGTGCCACTACGTGCCCAAAAGAAGTCAAGGGATACTCTCCCAGGCCAGCATGCCCAACGAACGTCGAGGGATACTCTCCGAGATCGCATGCCCAACAAACGTCAAGGGATACTCTCCGAGACCGCATGCCCAACAAACGTCAAGGGATACTCTCCAGGAGTCCGTATGCCCAATGAACGTCAAGGGATACTCTCCTGAGATCGCATGCCCACGAACGTCAAGGGATACTCTCCCGGCGGCGGTTTGACTTAGTGATCATGCAAGCATACCATCACAACCCGCTTATTATCTTTGAGCATTATGTGCACACATGCTTGCATATGAAACCTCAAATCGTTTCTCACAAAAGCGGTGCATTTTCGGTGTCTCGGACAAACCATTTCTCGCCTTTCTCATAAGCGGTCCATTTCGGTGTCCCTCGGGACAAACCATTTTCTTTCTTTTGTGCAGAAAATCACACGATTCATGCGAATGTTCATGCCACGACACATCAAATTCACTTCATATGATCAAGGCACATGAAATTTATGCACAATTTGATTAGGATGAACAGTCTGGTGAACAGTGCGCGTGAGCGATGTCGTGAGCGGTGCGCGTGAGCGATAAATTTCGAATTTAAATAATTAAATCATTTAATTCATAAATCACATAATTTAATCAATAAATGCAGAAATTAAATAAATCAATCAATTAATACAATTAATCAATTTAATCAAGCAAAGCATGCTTAATTAGCACATAATACATAACTAAGCATAATTAAACAAGATTAAGCTAATCTAATCTTAACCCTTAATCTAACCACCTATCTTAGGGCTAATACACTTAATTAAACATCTTAATCAGCCCTTAGCTCTAATTAACCCAACCCTAAGCAAGTTTAGGCACTAAATAGGGTTTGGAGCTAAACTCACCCGTTAAGCGGGCGGCGACACGGGTGCGGCGGTGGCGACGAACCCGACACCCGGGACCTCTACCACGACGATCCAAGGTGGTCCCGGGCTCAACACGGCAGCAACAACTCGGAATCCCCACCGCAACTGAAAAACTGCACTGCTGGAGGAGGAAGAAGGCGATCGGAGTTGAGCAGGCTGCCGGAGCTGGTGAGCGGCGGGCTAGCGACCAACAGCACACAGGGTCGAGGGGAACCACTTGTGGCTGGGAGGGCGGTGGTTTAGTCGAAAATGGAGAAACGGAAGAAAAGGCGGGGCTGTGCGGGCGATCTTGTGCGGGGGCGGCCCTTCGGTGACGGACGGAGGCCCGTGACTTCTGGCCGTCGTCGGGCCGGACGACAGCTCCGTTCGGCGATCGACAGCCGTGAACAGTACGGAATTTCTGTGCTGAACATTTTGATAGGTGGCACGGCCCGAGATTCCACCGGGAAGGCAACAAACAACTCAAATTTCGGTGAGAGGTCCAAAAAAACGGCTGCGAAATTGCAAGGAGAAGCAAGGGAAGAGAGGGGCTGCGATTTTGGAGAAGATGAAGAGGAGAGAGAGTGAAGTGAAGGCTGAAGGATAAGCCTTATCAAGGCCATCAATGCTTGCCCCACTTTGCCAAACAATTGACTCATCTTCTCTCTTCTTTTTGACTTTTCTTCAAAATATCCAAGGGCATTTTGGTCATTTCCACCTTGCACATTTCCCAATCTGTCCTTGGGATGAAAATGAAGGGCGGGCTAGGAAAAAGGCCGGAAAATTAATAGGAATGGGCTTGGGAATTTGTTGGGCTCGAAACGAGCAAGATTAGACAACGGGCTCGGGAGGGTAAATTGTCGGTTTGGCCCCGACGGCTCACTCGTTGTCTCGGTCTTCCACGGTGGCCATCCCACCTTGGGCGTGAGCCCTCACTATTCTTGCCCGGCCCACGTCCTCATAGGCTTGGTTCCTCGGTCCGAAAATCCCTTTCCCAAAAACTCGGCCAAGCCAAGACTTTGTCGACTATCAAGGAAGCATCGTCCAAAGTCAGTCCGGATGTTTAGAAAATTCGAAGTCCAATCTTGGATTCTCATGCCATGTTAATTTCGCCCAAATGTCATTTTGGTATAAGTGGGCCGACGGGCGAGCCGGATTAACGCAATGTAGGCTCGTGCCAAACCACGTTCGAAACACCGACACATAGACGTCCTTGCGGCATGAAATTACGAAGGATAGATTCTTATTTCAAAGTACGATTATCAAGGATCGACATAGGGCCGTTCGCGGGTTTGATAATAGTAGACGGAATCACCCGTCGTCCCATTATTTTTGTCCGCAAATCGACTTCTAGTCGTCCCGAAATCGGCTTTGCATGACTACAGGGGATCGTCTCATACGCAATCTCACGGTCAGAGTCGTTTTCCCGGGTCAAATTCTTTAGTCGCACGAGTTACGTCACTAGCCTTTCCCCTCAAGGTCGGTATCTCGGGAGTGATCATTTCAGAGTGAGATCAACCAACAATGACCTGGCGAAATTAACGTTCGATCTTCTCTTGAGGGCTCAAATTTCGGGACGTCACAGCTAATCATATTGCGATTTTAAAAAACTTTATAGAAGGGCTTTATCATTTAGCACCTTGACATTTCATTTTTTTCCTATTGATGTAGCGACTTTCCCAGCGTAGTGAACCACTAAAGGAAAACTAAAGTATTACTAAATCCAAATGCTTAAGTGCGGACTTTCTCAAGTCTATACTGGTCGCAACTTTCAAGATTTTAGTTTAATTAGCTTAATATGCAACTTTGATTATTCAAGAGTCACCACAAATCAATTATTGGTAGGTCAATTAAACACTTTACTTTAATGATCTAGAGATTTATGAATTCGGGGACTTAATTACGTTAGATAAATCTAATGACATTTCGGTATTTTTCTCTCTTTAATTTAAAAATATTTTGCAGACTGTGTTTGGTCAATTTTGATTTAAGCCACTAACATGCGAGAAGAAATTACACGGGTGCAGATAAGAATTTAACAACCACATATCAAAGCAGTGAATAAATTACTAGAGATAAGACATACCTTAAGGAAGCAAAAGCCCATTAATTGCAATGTACTAAAGTTCTACATGATATTAACTAAAAAATGTGTATGCACTAAACATGATTTTATACATATGATGATATCTAATCCTTTTTAATTTTTTTTAATAAAAATTAAACTAAATGCGTATTCGATCTCCGTTTAACATGCATGAATTATTAGCCTAATGACATGTGACATGAATTATCAATATGTAACATAATTTTGATGACGGGCAAAAGAATTTATATGAGCCAAACATAATGGCATGGAACATGATGACGTAGCAATGATAATATGGCAATTATGCAACTAATTCTATATGATATGCATGCTACTTTTAAAAAAAAAAAGCCACAATAATACTAAATTGTGTTCGGTGAATGCTTTTATCTATTTTTGTGACATTAAAAAGCCTAAACTATATTCATTGAGACACATTTACCCTAAATTTTTTTATGACATAAAAAATCTTAAACTTGTACTTATGTGACACATTTACCTCCTCCGTTAAGATTCTATAAGATATTTTTCAGTCAAAACAACCTCATTTTTATTTCTACTAAGCCACCTAAAGCTTTTCAGCGTCCATGTAGGCGGATTTTTAATAGTGCTCTTTGATGGAATCTTGATAGAGCCAAGTTTGAGATTTTTCTATTATAGAAAAAGTTTAGGGTAATTGTGTCCTAATTGGCATAATTTGAGGTTTTTGGTGGTTTTTTCTTTCTTTTTTATGATTTTCTTTTAGATTAAATTAAAAACTAACTAAAATATGTGGACTAATTTAAATTATGAAATAATTTAGATTAAATCATATTCTAAATTAGGTATGATAACCAACTACATGGTTCCTAGATATGTAGTTCTAACTAGGAAACTAATTTGAATGCAATTTGTCATCACATACAATACAACAATACTTTTGTATTTTTCATAATTTGATAGATTTACTAAATTAATTAGGGGTGTGCAACCGGACCGAAGTTTACCGGAACACGGACTAGACCACCCGAAAAAAAACAGGAGTCGGGAACCGGTTCCGGGTTAAACCGGTCGAGATCGGTTCCAGTTTTGGGAAGCTGGTTGAAACTAGTCAGGGAACAAGGTTCAAGCAAAGACCCATTTGGAACCGGGACTGGTTTTGGAATCGGTTTTTACCCTTTAAAAAAAAATTAAATCGTCTTGCGCTTTGAGTCTCTTTGTCTTCGAAGAATTATTAAAAAAGCTTATCTTTAAATCAAGTTAAGAGAGAATTGTTTTGAAAGAATTGTTAAAAATAACTGTTCTCATGCATTGTTTTTCTTTTTTAATGATCACACCTTCAACTATTATTATAGTCGCAAGACAAGTGCTACTAACTATTATAGCACTAATTAAAGCATTTTCAGTCCAACTCAAGAAAGCTATCTTCTTAATAAGAGCTCAGTTGCATCACATGAGAAGCACATTAGATCATATCGAAGTATTTGTGGGAATGAAACTAATATTAGATCCATATTTGTTGATAATATTTATGCATTATTAGGATTTTTGCTTTGTTTTATAATGTTAGGAGGATTATGTTATTATTTTTCGCTAATTAATGTAAAATTCAAAGTTTGTATAAGATATCGAATGGTTGCAAACATGTTCCAATGAAAACAATTCGGGTGTAAAACATGGTCCAATAAAAATAAGGTATAGTACATGGTCCAAAAAAGGGCTAGGTTATAACGGGGTTGGGTACGGGGTAGTCCGAGGTTTGGACCCCCTACCCCCTCCCCGGACACGTTACCCTAAAATTAATGGCATACAATATTCAAGCCCACATAATCAAATATTCACCATGACCAAAAATAGGAAACAAAGTTTGGCCTTAAAGAGCGAAACCTCGGTATTATGCACAACTCACCAAAGGAAATTTCCTAATTGGGATGTGCCTAAAATCTCAAAATCAAATCGTATTAGGGTGAATAACCACATTTAGGCAATTGAATATTTGAATCAAGCACATAACAGGAAATTGCGCATGGTGGGGCTTGATTGGTCCGGGGACGTCCCATCTCGTCGGCTCCCTTACGGATGCCCTAATTTTTTTCTGAGATCTCGACTAGATTCGCCTTGGTTGAGGGTTATCCAACCCCCCTCTCCCAAGCGACAGCTGTTTCTATAGAAACAGACTGCCAAATTTTATCTACAGCGGTGGCCCACAACCAGATTCTCATGTGGGAGGCACGGGTTTAAGTCAAATAGTGTAGAAATTTTTCTGTCACATTTGCCTAATATTCAGGTCATCTTTTGTAACCGTGAGGCTAACACTAGTGCGATTGGGTTGCTAAAACCCATTGTAAAAGTCTTTACCCTCGGATTGGGTCAAATCTCCCCGGTTTCTTCAAACGGCAACTATTATGTGCGACGCCCAACTCTCGGGCCTTCCTACTTTGGGATAAATCAATGCAAATTATTTTCGACCAAAAAAAAAAAAACAAAGACCAATAGTGAGGGTCGCAAGGAAAATTTATGGTGGCAGTAATTGGCGAGGAATGGCATGAGGCAGAAATAATGATTGGGACTATGAACATCACCAGGGCATCTCTAGATCTTTGATGCTCGATTCCTTTAGGCGAAGTTGAAGAACTAGGTGTCATGGAGTCTCCTCAAAATTCGTTGCGTTCCGACTTAGAGAATGAACACATAGTCACCACTTTCGACACCGCTCATCGAGCTCTTTAGTCTGGATCCACAAGTCCTACTGATTCGGTTTGCTCTTTCAAAGATATACTTTTGCGGTATTTTTCTCATTGATCCCACCAGAAGAACTCAAATTACGTACTCCCACGAAATTTGAGCAGGATTTGATGGTAAACGAATTACTTATCGATTTTTGGAAACTACACGCTGTGTATATTTTGTGCTTCCTCTTGTGTACTCTTTTTTCCTATAGTGTATTGCCAACCCTTTTGTGAACCTCAAAGTACATATTTATAGATATAAGACTATGGTTTTATATCAAAATCCCTTATTTTCTTATCTTGAAACAAGGCTATGTTTGGTTGTAGGATTTCTACTTGAGAATATCAGCTGGCTAGAATATGATACAGACTCCCAAGAGATTTTGTTATATGTTATCCCATTTTGGTGAATCATAATATTAAAGTCAGATATATTGAAATCTTGTCATGTACATTTTTTAGTATATCATGTTTAGGTGTAAAAATGAACCTAAAAATTCACAAATGAAAATATTAAAAATCTCTCCCGAAATGGTCTCATTTTTTTCTAATAAGGGCTCAAAGTAAATATTGTTTTGAATAAATCTTAAGTAGATTTTTGTTTTGAATAAAAACAAAAGTGGTTATATTTATTTTAAATAAAGCATTTTACAGCGATTAATGGCATTTTCGTCGTTTATCATTTATTATTTTTTATTTTTTTACCTTTTCTTTTTCTTTTTGGTTTTCTTCAATCTATGCCGATGGCTGGTCGGCCATTGGAGAGCTTGTGGTTGGTGAGGGCTCGGCCTGCCACTTGCCGGATTGCTAGTAAGGGCTGACAAAGAGCGCCACCCTTGCGGCTCTAGTCGGCGGGTCTTGCCCTCGTCGGCCGGCGAGTCGGGCGACAAAGGGCTTGCAAGTCCTCGCTACTCACGGGTGAGGGGTTGGCTGCCTAGGGCGGCGCGACCTTTCACAGGGCCGGTGCAAAGGTCGTCCGGCCCTTATTGACCTAGCGAGCCGATCCTCGCTAGATCTAGTGAGGGGTGGCCTCCGCCTAGATCGATGGACACCCTCGCCAGATCTAAACGGGTTAGCCTCTTTAGGGAGCGCGAGGGCTCAATGGCCCTCGTTGGACCTAGGCGGAGCTTTGCCGGCGGTTGGCAAGGGTGGCCAAGCCTCGATGGCCGTGATTGTGGCCAAGCCCTCGTCGGCCTTTACCAATGGCTGTTAGCCGACGCTGGAAAAGAAAAAAAAAAGAAAAGAAAATTTGGACAAAAACGCCATTGATCAGTTGAAAAATTTAGCTGACCGGTGACCGCGAGGTTAGGCTCTTATTTGAAACAAGTATAGCCACTTCAGACCATTATTTAAGAAAATGATAGCATTTCAGGCCCCTTTTTTGGAATTTTCTCTTATTTTTATTTGCTTTCTTATTTTATTTTTCCTCCTTTTGTAATTATTTTCTTTTTTTCCCCTTCATCATTCTCTAATAAAATTCTAGTAGAATGTACTCATATACCTAAATAAAAAATACCTAAAAAATAACGTGGACATAAAAGATTTTGGAAGAAGAAGATTACTAAATAGTTTAGGTTAAGTGTATCTTGAGCTGAGAGGAGATGTGATGTGTGCCTGTGATATTATGCAAAAAAAAAGAGGAGAATAGGCAAAGATAAACGTTCAGGAGACTGATTTATATCATTGACCGATAAAATATAATAATAATCTTTGATATTAAGTTCGGGAATAAAGCAATAAAAAAGTAAAAAATCATGGGGAAGAAGAGACAAGAGGATTGATAAACAATTTTGTTGGGATGACAGCAAGAGCAAAGAAATTAAGAAAAAAAACAAATATAATATATATATATATCCTAAGAAGGTAATACTCAAACCCCTAAAAAGCTCGCCATATTTGGAGAGATTAAATGTATATAAAAGTGGGACTTGAATAGACCAATTTCCTTAAAATATTTTTGCACACCAATCACTCGCATATTTGATTATGTTTTAGACCAATTTCCTCAAACATGAACGTGATTTTAGTATTCTTAATCTTTCTTCCAAATCTTTCTCTCAGTACTCTAAAATATCCTTAAAGGCAATCTGAAAAACATTCTAAAATATTCTCTAGGGTAGAATGTGAAATATACATGTATTCAAAACTTTTTATCAACTTTCACTGATCTAATGAATCACATTTTATATACGGAGTCTCTTTCCATCACCATATAAGAAATCTAAGATTGGTCTCTACAATTTTAGGCGACATGGAAATAAAACTTAAGGCATGCACGAGTGAGGAAGTACGGACCTCGGTAGTGTGTCATAATTTGTGGTCGGGGGGGACACTTAAGTGCCAAGTTACAAACGGTACACTTAAGTGTCAAAATTGGAGCGAAATGGATCGGCTAAGTCGAACGACGAGAAAATCCGGCTGGCTATGCCACGTGTCCATTTCCGGCGACGTTTCATTTTGCTAACGAAGCAATTTTTTTTTCAAAAATAAAAAATCACGTGACAATTTTAATAAAAGAATTGTTCACGTTAGATTTCTAAAAAAAATCAAAATCGATTTTATTAAAAAAAAAAACAAAGAAAAGAGCGGATCGGCAAGGGTTGTGCGGCACTGCCTTCGCATTCACGTCTCGCCACTTCGCCCCTCGTAGGAAGGGCGGCGGCGGCGCGGTGAAGTCGGCAGGGGGTGTGCAGAGGCCAGGGCGACTACTTGGCGGCTTGCACGAGTGAGGGTACACTGATGGTCAAGCCTAAAATTTCAAGCTGATATTGAAAGAAATCCGGAAGGCACACTCGGTTGAGGGAAGGCTGATGATCAGACCTACAATTTTTAGGCCGACATGGAAAGAAATCCTGAAGGCGCGCACGAATGAGGGTACACTGATGGTCAAGCCTACAATTTTAGGCTGATATCAAAAGAAAACCTGAAGCCACACTCGGGTGAAAAAAGGCTGATGATACAATTTTAGGCTGATATGGAAAAAAATCTTGAAGGGACACACGGGTGAGGGGTAGTCAAGCCTACAATATCAGGCTGATGTGGAAAGAAATCCTGAAGACACACCCCGGTGAGGGCACGATAATGGTCAGGCTTCCAATTTTAGGCTGCTATAGAAAGAAATCCTGAAGGCTCACACGGGGAAGCCCACCTCGACCATCCAGACAAATCTGACGAAGATCATCGCGTAAGCACTCTTGTTTCGTCACTGCTCGGTGACAGCACTACCTCAACCTTCAAAGCACTCCTCCCTCTTAAATACCTTCGCACTTGGACGCCATTCTTGTTCGCATTGAGATCGACACTGACACTGATACCCACAAACGCAAACATCTCGCATATTCTCTCCAGAAACTATGCTAATGGCTCCTCTGTAATAATCTCTAGCTCTTGCGTATTTGCTCTCTGTCCTGCGAAATTCGAGCTGTTGTTCTTTTTTCCCGATACCTTGCTTGATTTTTTGTTTCGGTTCTGTTGCAGTACCGTGGTCGAGAACTTGCCTCCTCCACTGAACTCCAGTGCCAAGCAACCTCCTCTTTTCGATGGAACAATGAGGTTTGATTCTTCTTTTTTCCCTTTAAGCATTGTTCGAGTTGATTCAGTGTGTGATCACTGTTTAAATTGGTAAGCAAGAGATTGTGTTATATATGGTCTGCTTATGTTAGTGTTCTCCGAATTTTCTGAAGGTTGTACATTTTTACATATGCCCATATGCTCAGCGCATCTGGATCATGAGGAACTATAAGGTGAGTTCACATTCTGTGATCCTGTGCAATTTAACAAAATCATGCGCAATTTGTCTTTTTATATGTCCTTTAGTTCATTTCTATTTGGTTCGTAATTAGTTGCTGAATAGGGATTATATTTTTGAGTTGCAGAGACTGCAGGACAAGATTAAGTTAGTTCCTCTTCATCTTCCAGACAGGCCTGCTTGGTACAAGGAGAAAGTCTACCTCCTTGCGCTTCTTTTTAGTGCCCGTCGTGTGTTTTCAGATTAGTACCTCAGATTCTCCCCTTGACACCGATTGTCAAAGGCCAATTCGGTTTAATTTAGGATTCCAAGCAATTGCCGCAGCATTCCTGATTCCAAGAATTGGCTACTTGTGCTACTAGTTTTCATGTATTCGGAAACCAAGCGTGGCTCAATTGTGATGTTTATTCTAGAAAGTTTTGACTCTTGAGGGTAGCTGATTTTAGTTTATAGGAACTAAATTGGCTCCCGACTTGGTTCATTTGGCTCAATTATTTTCGTTGATTTGATGGGTACATTTTGCTTTTCTCCTGCTGTAACTTATGATTAGGCTGCGGCGTTGGAGCACAACGGGAAAATCACTGGAGAGAGCCTAGACCTCGTCAAATACGTGGACGGCAACTTTGAAGGGCTTTCTCTTTCCCCTGACGTGAGCACGGGATAGCAAATATGTATTTTTTTCTGCTACATAACAACATAACTAAGTGGCCGCTCCTTGTAACGTGGGATCCTGAAAAGAGAAAATTTGGTGAAGAACTGCGGTCTTATGTTGATGAATTCTTGAATATAGTCTACACTTCATTCGAGGGAGAAGGACCGAAAGAATCTGGTAAGTCCTCTAAGCACTTTCTTTGATGATAGGTATCTCCATTACCACAAGTGAACTTCATCTTCTGCATCAGGTTCTGCTTTCGATTATTTAGAGAGCGCTCTTGGCTAATTTGGAATGGACCATTCTTTCTTGGACAATTCAGTGGGTATGTTGGCATTCTCGCATTTGATAAGGGGCTCTTCAGTTGGTTTTCTTTTTCTAGATAGGTTGAACAAGAGATCGGTTGATCCATGCAATCCAAATGACGTGCGAACCAATCTTGGAGAAAGAAATTTTGCCTGATATGTGGCTATCAAGTTGTGATTCTATTTGTGCTTGACTATTATTTAGGGTCTAATTTTGTGATTTCAGGTGGACATTGCCTACATCCCTCTTGTTAAAAGATTCCAATTCTTCTTATCTGAAGTGTGGAAATATGACACCATCGCCCGCAGCGGCTGCATTGGCTTCGTGCTCTCTTCCCCTCACGAAGGGAAGGAGTTCGAATCCCCGCGCAGTGGTTAGGGATTCTTAAGTGTGGCACCGGGGGTGGTGGGTCCTACCGCTTATGTGTCGCCCCGGGTTTACCTTGTTTTAACTTCACTTCTTTTCCATTTTGGGCAAATTTCTTTCTTCCCATGAACAAAAAGAAAGCTAAATTCCAAGATTGATTCTGAGTAAAGTGGTGAATCAGTGCTAATAATTTCAGGATAGTGTCTAGAGCAAAAATTTGGCCTTGCAGAACCATTGTAGCGTGGGAGCATGTCTCTGGGGAGATCATAGCCTGCGGAGAGGCTATCGCTATCTGAAGTCATCAAACATGCTTAGCGGGGTTTTCATGAATAGTCTCCATAGTTTTCTTGTAGAACCATATATAGATTGAGAGTCTCCTCATTCTCCATCGACCTTCAAATCATTCACTTGTTGTGGTGTCTATATTTTCTATGCAAATGCATCCTCTCTCGAGAGGAAAACGTGATTAAGTTACCTTTAGAGACCAATTACTTTTACAGACAACCTTGGGATCCAGTGTGCTTTTGCTACTTGGACAATTGCAAGTCATATTGTTACTAGTTGCAGATTCAGCAGCTCCTTTCAATTTCATCCATGCTCAAAACCATATTATGCATTGATATTTCCTTTTGCTTCATCCCATGCAGGAATTGAACAAGATCGATGCTTACAAGCTGACCAAGATTGATATTATAGTACTTGTTGAACACTACAAGAAGTGCTTCACTGTAATGCTTCTAACCCAGACTCAAACTCGATGTCACGAACTTTTCTGAACAACTTTCTTTCTTCTCTCGGTGCAAGTTAGTTTGTTTCTTGTCGCTAATCAGTTTTTTATTCAAATGCAGGCTCAGCAGTAAATGGAGTCATGACCATGCTAGGCTATTTATGAAGGGAATAAGGGGAGTAAGAAGAGAGTTGAATGGCTTGATAGTTGATATACCTTATTTTGATGTTTCTCTAAGGCTAGTTGTGTTGTATATCCACTCTAATGCAGCGATGCTTCTTTTACAGCTTGGAAATGTAATCAGGATAGTACTTGAAATTTCGCAAATAAAACAGTTCATTTTCGAATCCTTTGCGTTACGGTCTATCTTCATATTGATGTTTCTTTTTCGTTGGAGGCTCGTCGTCCTCTTCTTCTGGGGGTTTAGACCGAATTCGCTCTGGTAGTATAGATTCCTAAAGCAATGACCTTTATGAGGATCTTTAAAGTAGACAAGAGTATGCCCCCAGAGTTGTAAGCGTCTATTTTGAGTCTTTTTTCTTCACTTTCATCTTCTAGAATGTACAATTGTATCATCAAAATGATAGGAAAAATAGAGGATAAGGGTTTTCTTCCTCTTCCTTTGAATGATCAAATTTAATAACCACACGGTCGTCCCTCTTCTTCGTGAATTTGGACTCTAAAGACTGGATAGGCCAAATATTCTCATGATTCTTTTCATAGTTAGTCACTCGGGTATCTAAAAGAAGCTTAACTAACTCCAAGCGAGGAATCTGCCTTGGCACATGGACGCACGAAATTGTAATCCACTAAAACGATATGAGCAGCCTTTGGGTGAAGAGTTACGACAATAGATTCTAGAGTTTGGGAAGCTCCAATAATTTGCAACTAGACCTTCAAAGTAGTAAACAAACAGGGGTCTGCAAGAGCCATGCTCAAGTTGCGGAACAGTTTTACAAATGAAGTTCTAGCATTGAAATTGGTCTCGACCATCTAATATAGGCGTGTTGGTAGTCTAAGAATCGAGTATTGAAGAATGTCATGGGGGCTATTACTGAGAGACCTTTTCAACCATGAAAGGTGCATATATCCTTGTTGTAGTCATTTTTAAAGAAATTCAAGAGGAATGTGAGGATTGACAAAGTGTTTCGGTTGAGTAGTGGGTATGGGGTGCTGGTCAAAGTGGGTTGACTAAACGTGTTCCTTGAAGTACTTTGGAGTATGGTGGATACATTTTTAATGGATTGGTGAAAAATAAGTGGGCTTAGCAAGACAAAATATTGATTTGCAAGAGGGAGATAAGTGTTAGAGATATTCTCACTCTTCATTGAGGGAAGAAACTTTATAAAGAAAATCAATCTTTGAGGAATTAGATTTACAGAAAGGAACGGGAGACACTAGAATAATAGGGGCATTGATTGATACATACAAAAGTAGTATTTTGTGGAAGTTCAGACATGATGGAATGGATCTTTCTCTTAGTACTAATGCATTATAAGTGATGTGGGAGTATCAAGTTCTATCGATCAATGCTCAAGTTCATCCCTGAACTCATCAATTGATCTAATTAGCTTGTTGGGTTCTTTCATTTTGCCAACATCTTCTATAATTGACTGAATATTAAATTGACATCGAGTTACCTTCTCTCTAACCTTCTTTACTCACTATTCTTTGAATCTTTTATTTGCCTATCCTTTCTAAATTCCAAATTTTCTCTTGTATTTTTCTCCACATTCTTCCGTCCATTCTTTGTTGCTTTACACCAGAGATAGATTTGTTTTCTATTAGTTTTATTATGATTATGACATGTTTAGACACGTTTAATTGTACAGATCAAACCATGCTATTTGTGTCAACATATTGCATTTAATAATATTTAAGTAAGTCTATACATGTCTGAACACACTTTTACGCATTTATGTGCTAGAATTGTTATCTTAGACTTGCTAAGCATGTCATATCGGATAACCCGCAGTAAATATGTTGTGCCTGGGTTTCAAAATTAGGACAAGATAAATAAATGCTTCCTATTCAAGCTAGACTTAATTTGATACGACTTTATCAGGATACATATACACAAATTGTCGGTCCAAGTATGATTGGATCACTAATATGTCAAAGAGGGTTGAGTGGGGTCGCTTAAGAAAAGTGTCTTCCTTTGAGAGCCTTCTAAAAGTGCTCGTTGTATCCCTAGGGTAAGCTTTTACAAAAAGATTTGCACACCTTAGGGATAACATCAAATCAGAAAGTCCCCTTTCACTAATCACTAATTTGCTCGCCCTTGTTCAAACTTTAAACTTGAAAATGAATTTCAAGGAAATTATAACATAAAATTCATCATGATAACCCATCATCGCTATCTCTTACTTAAATCTGAATTTCCGATGGAAGAAATTGAATCCACAACCATTGATACTGGAGTAGAAAGTATGAGAATGCCAAGTTATTAGGACAATTCAATCCTAGATAACTAATCGTACTGTGGTCATCACCTTAACATCGCTTCTTCTTTTTTTCAATTTGAAGGAATGGTCTTGTGCAAAGTGGCAAGCCATTGTTGACCTAATATATGGATTGACTTAACAACCTAGGCCAGGCAAAGATTTTGGAAGAAGATGACAAAGTGGGCTAGATTGAGTTACCTTGAGCTGAGAGAAGACATGATGTGTGGATGTGACAGTATGCAAAGAAAAACGGAGAAGAAAACCGATTAGAAAGTGATAGGGAAAAAATAACGTTCAGAGACTGATTTATATAATTGGCCGGCCAAATTTATTAATTATCTTTAACACTAAGTTTGGATAGTGTGAATAAAAAAGAAAAGAACGTACATAGACAATTATGATAGGAAAAAGAGAAAGTAGGACTATTAATGATTGTCTCTCCAGTAAGGACGTTCGGCCTGACTGCATTCTTTATTTTTATGTGATGGTGCCCGCACGCTTTGTATCTCTTATTCCAAGTTGAATATTTTTCTCATCCCCATATTTTATGTCTCAGAGTTTAGATGAAATAATTTAAGGACTGATATATATAATTGACCGGCCAAATTTATTAATTATCTTTAACACTAAGTTTGGATAGTGTGAATAAAAAAGAAAAGAACATACATAGACAATTATGATAGGAAAAAGAGAAAGTAGGACTACTAATGATTGTCTCTCCAATGAGGACGTTCGGCCTGACTGCGTTCTTTATTTTTATGTGATGGTGCCCGCACGCTTTGTATCTCTTATTCCAAGTTGTATATTTTTCTCATCCCCGTGTTTTATGTCTCAGAGTTTAGACGAAGCAGTTTAAGAACTTATTTAAATCCAAAAAAAAAAAGAACAGACATAGACAATTATGATAGGAAAAAATGAAAGGAGAATTGACTTATAATTTTGTTTGGATATTAGCGAGAGTAAAGTAAGGGAACATACTTAATAGGCAGAAGAATAACGTAAGTGCCAAAATTTGGCACAGGGAATACTTACTTCCGAAAAGTACACTTAAGTGCAATTTTTTATTATTTAAAATTGGGATATTTCCATGCCAACTTCGGTGAAGAGCCCCAAAAATCCTACGTGGCACTTTTGTTAATAATTTAAATTGTCTATGTGGCTTGTCGAAGAGTTGAGTCAGTTTAGACTCACCAAAAACAGCTTTGTTTTGCTTTCGATATTAAAAAAAGAAGAAGGGGATTGCAAAACTAGCGAGTGTTGTGCAAGCCCTCATCGAGTCTTGCTATCCTTTTTTTTTTTTTTTTTTTTGGTTTTTCTAATCTTAGGGTACTTGGTCAATGAAAGAATAATTTTTTTTATAAAAAATAAAACTTTAATTATTTTAATTATTTAAAAAATCAATTTTTTTATTATTTTCTTTCTTTTACTTGTCTTCTCTTATTTTCTCTTTTCTTCCTTTTTCTTTGTCTTTTCCTCCGCTGGTTGCATTGTCTTGGCGATGGCTGACAACTCGACGACTGACCATAATGCATGTTGGCAAATTCAAGGCTCGACCTATCCAGGCGAGTGTCAATTGGCCAAGGCCGCTGAGCTTAGGGCTCGCTAGATCTAGGCATGCTCACGGCTTGATTGAGGCCAACAAGCTCGAGCTTGCCTATGGCCATTACCAGCTAGTCACAGTGAAGGAAGTGGAAAAGAAAAATGAAAGAAAAGAAAAGAAAAGAAAAGATAAGAAAAAGAGAAAATAAAGAAATAGTTAAAAATTCTTATTTTTAAAAATAAAAATTATTAAAAATTTCAATTTTTTTGGCTGAAATAAAATCATGAGATTGGAAATCATTTTCCAATGATATCCAAGCATCTGAAGACATCTTCGACCATAAATCATCAAATAAAGGAAAATTAATTGTAATTCTAGAAAATACTTTATTCATTATCATTAAGTTTTTCCCGAAATAAATACATTCTAAGACTTTTAAATTATCAAATTATCAATGGTGTGTCTGACTTTTGATAATTCCAACTTAGGATGTCATTTGTTATATGATGACTTATTAGGGCAAGCGACCAAAATTCAATCAGCAAGGCCATATTTTCGGACATTTTTATCTCGGACGAACCGGCTACCTCTTCACGGGCACATACAGAGTTCGCTTTCTCCTTGTGCACCTCCACCGCCACTAATCACGCAAATCTGACTGAAACGATGACGTCATCACTCTCCGTTTCGTCACCGCTCACGACATCGTTACGTCATCTCCCTTCCCCACGCTCCTCCTCCCTCTAAAATAGCTTCTCCCTTGGAGGCCATTCCCGTTCACATTCATTGACATCGACAGTGACCCACACAAGCACAGACATCTCCCATCTTTCCTCTCCAGGAACTACGTACTCCGATGGCTTCTACGTAAGAATCTCTCGCGATCTTGCGTTTTCGCTCTCTTTTCTGCGAAATTCGAGCCATCGTTTCTGTGTTTTGACGATCCCTTTCTGGGTTTTTTCGTTTCGATTCTGTCGCAGTGCCGCGATAGAGAACTTGCCTCCTACGTTGAGCTCCGGCGCCGAGCAACCTCCTCTCTTCGATGGAACAACGAAGTTCGATTCTTTTTTCTTTTCTTTCTTTTTTTTGGGTCCTTGAGCGTCGTTCGAGTTGACTCTGCGTGATCACTGATTAAATTGTTATGCAAGGGATTGTCGCATTGTCTGATTATGTCTATATTCTCCGAATTGTCTGAAGGTTGTACACCTGTTACACATGCCCATTTGCTCAGCGCGTCTGGATCACGAGGAACTGTAAGGTGGGTTCATTCATTGAGATCATGTGAAATTTAACAAGAATGAAGCGAGATTTGTCTTTTAATGTCATTTAGTTGATTTTGATTGGGGCCGTGATTAGTTTCTGAAATGCGATTGTATTTCCGAGATGCAGGGACTGCAGGACAAGATTAAATTAATTCCTCTTAATCTGCAAGACAGGCCCGCTTGGTACAAGGAGAAAGTCTACCCCATGAATAAGGTGATTCTTCTTTTGCTTGTCTTTTAGCCTGTGGCCGGCTGTTTTAGTTCTTTCTGTGCATTTCAAGTTAGATTCCCAGATTCTCCGCCTGACACTGATTGTCAAAGCCCAAATTGAATTAATTTAGGATTCCAAGCAATTGCCGCTGGATTCTGGATTTTAGCGATTGGCTCCTTGTGTTACTAGTTTTCGTGTATTCCAAAACCAAGCGTGGCTTAATTTTGATTTTTATTCTAGAAAGTTTAGACTCTTAAGGGAAGCTGATTTTAGTTTATAGGAACTAAATTGGCCTTTTTGACCTTTAAATTAAATGAAAAGGGTGAGTTTTAGCGATTGTTGATTTGATGGGTACATTCTGCTTTTCTCCTGCTGTAACTTATGATTAGGTACCAGCGTTGGAGCACAACGGGAAAATCATTGGAGAGAGCCTAGACCTCGTCAAATATGTGGACAGCAACTTTGAAGGGCCTTCTCTTTTCCCTGATGTGAGCACTGGATAGCAAATTTGCATTTCTTTTTTTCTGTGGCTTGCACATAACAAGATAATAAGTGACCTCTCTTTGTTACATAGGATCCTGAAAAGAAGAAGTTTGGTGAGGAACTGTGGTCTTATGTTGATGAATTCATAAAGATAGTCTTCCCTTCATTCAAGGGAGAAGGACCAAAAGAATGTGGTAAGTCTTTTAAGCACTTTCTTTGATGATAGGCATCTCCATTACCATTAGTGAACTTCATCTTCTGCATCAGGTTCTGCTTTTGATCATTTGGAGAGTGCTCTTGGCAAATTTGAGGATGGACCATTCTTTCTCGGCCAATTCAGCCGGGTATGTTGGCATTCTCGCATTTCATAAGGGGCTCTTCAGTGGTTCTTCTTTTTCCAGATAGTTTAAACAAGAGATCCGTTGATCCATGCAATCCATATGATGTGCGAACCACTAGTGGAGAAAGATATATTTGCCTGATATGTGGCTATAAAGATGTAATTCTTTTCGTGGTTGACTATTATATAGGGTCTAATTTTGTGATTTCAGGTGGACATTGCCTACATCCCATTTGTTGAGAGATTCCAAATCTTCTTATCTGAAGCATTTAAGTATGACATCACTGCTGGCAGACCTAAGCTAGCAGCATGGATTGAGGTATGGGAAGGAATCTAGTCTCTGGCCAATGCTTGTTTTAAGTTTCATTTCTTTTCCATTTTGGAACGAAATTCTTTCTTCCGACAAACAAAAGAATGCTAAATTTTAAGATTGATTCTGAGTAAAATGGTGAATCAATGCTAATGGTGTCAGGATAGTGTCTAGAGCTAAACCTTGGCCTTGTTGAACCATTGTAGCATGGAAGCATGTCTCTGGGGAGATTATAACCTGCGGTGAGGCGATCATTATTTGAAGTCATCAAACATGCTTAGTGGGATTTTCATTGATAGTCTTCGTAGTTTTCTTGTAGAGGCCATATATAGAATGAGAGAGTCCTCATTCTCTTTGGACCTTCAAATCATTCACTGGTTGTGGGGATTATATTTTCAACGTAAATGGATCCTCTCTTGAGGGGAAAACATGAATAAGTTACCTTTAGAGTTAGTTTTACAGACAACCTGGCGTGCTCATACTACTTGGACAAGGAAGGTCATATTGTTACAAGTTGCCGATTCAGCAGCTCTGCTCAATATCATCTTGCTCAAAACCTTATTATGCATTGATATTTCCTTTTACGTCATTCCATGCAGGAAATGAACAAGATCGACGCATACAAGCCAACCAAGACTGATCCTAAAGAACTTGTTGAATTCTACAAGAAGCGGTTCACTGTAATGCTTCTAACCTAGACTTAAACTCATGTCATGATTTTTCTGAACAACTTTCTTTCCTCTCTCAGCACCAGTGAGTTCATTTCGAGTCGCTAATCAGTTCTTTCTTCAAATGCAGGCTCAGCAGTAAATGGGGTCATGACCATGCTAGGCTATGTATGAAGGGAAAGCATGTATTTCCTTGACTATTGATTAATAATAAAACCCCTGAATTCTTGCCTTGAAATAATGTAAATATAACCATTTTAATGGCAATTCTTGAGGTGTTGGATTGGATGCTATGTTTTATGCGTTTGCATGAAGTATGTATGATTTGGTGAGTAAATGAATTATTGGTGATCATGTGTGAATATTTCATCACATTTTTGCGTGCAAAAGCTATAGCAATTTATTGTACAAGCATTAAACACTCTTGCATTGGCTAATGAAGAAAGATAAAAATTGACTTGAGTGGTTGATGTGCTCATGTGGTTACCTAAATGGTTTTGTTCTTGTATGACTATGGGGGATGATGCTCAATATTTATTGGATGTTCGGCAAGGGTCCGGATGCCGAGTCATGGTTAAGGCTGAGCCGATACTCCTAATGGAATATTGTCTTTGGGCGAGGCTAAGACGATGTCTTGCCTGATGGGGTGGGACGATGCCCGATCATGTCAGAAGACTGCCAATGTGAGTGTTGACCGTGACCTTGAATGGTCGTAATAATCTGGACACATATGGATGCATTGTGTATGAAATTGATAATTATTGTATATCATGGATTATTGATTAATTATGTGCCGAGGTGATGTGAGAATACTTGCATGGTTTAGTGGTTGTGTTCATGGTTTCAAGGAGGGCTGTGGTACCGATGTAGATTTATAGTTATAGAGAAGCAAAAGCCTGGCTATCAATTTGCCATCGACAATGGGGTTGCACGTTTGGGGATGTATTCAAGGTGAAGAATCATCCTAAACGAGGCTTAGAAAGTTTTATTTATTGGGACTTTCTTACCCATTGTTGTTTCAATATTTTCCAAGCCCTTTGTTATGGCATCCTTGCTTCTTTCATTTTGGGCTTTTTGTGGCCTCTGAGTTGTTTGTGACGGAGCTTGTAGTTGAAGGGTGCGAGGCCGTCTTCCAAAAGTACATCACTACGGTGTGGGTTGACGAGGGGTTAGACAAGCTAGCTCCTTACTACTATGTGGTATGGTTCATACGGCTTGATGGGGATCTCTTGGATCCTTTTTGAGGGCTCGAGAGGTAGCGCCTTGGCCTAGTATGGGGAAAATCACTATTTGTGGTCATTCTTGTATATATTAAATTTCCTATGTGTGTTGCTAATATAAATGATATGTGTTGTTGTTATGTTTTCCCTAGCTATCTCTATTGTTGTTGTTGAAATGGAGATGTCATGCTTCCACTTGTGTTTAATCATAAGATAAAATGAAAGGGTCAGTAGCGCCTCCTACAACTAAAAGACCACTGCAAAGGGGGTGTCGTAGGCTTGATGGGGTCAGGCATGACAATATTTTAAAGAAAAGCTCATAAAATTGAGGAAGAATTATTCTATTTATGATTGTTAGAATATTTAAAATAATAAATAATGCATTCATTTAATAACTTAAGCCTTTAGAATGGTCAGCAGTAGTTCCATCAAATTTCACATGGTATAGAAGTTATGAGTTTGAATATTTCTAGGCCAATTTACCTCCCTAATTAAATTCCATGCTTAGTATTAGGCCAAAAAAACAGAGGGACTAAATTAAGTGTGAGAAGGAGTGTATAGTTAAAATAATAAAACATGCATTCGTTTAACAACTTAAGCTTTTAGAGCAGTCGATAGTGATCCCATCAAATTCTCACAATAAAAAAGTGTTTTATGTCATTGTAAGAACTCTCGATTACTAGAGTCATTATTTGAAGCCTAAACAATTTGTTCTCCATTTTGATCACGAGGCTTGAAGTATAAGCTATAAAAGATATTTTATGAAAGAGAACAACATTCAACACAAGCTTAACTCGAGACATGCCAGATGGGTAGTGTTTCTTTAATCTTTTTTCTTTATCTCAAAGTATAAATCTCACAAAGCTAATGTTTTAGCATATGCCTTATTGAGAATATACTTGATGCTTGCTATTTTGGATTCCATAATCCTTGGTTTCCAATCGATGAAAGAACTCTATGTTGGTACTCCTAGTTTCTCAACCATCATTGATATGTAAACATAAAGTTCAAGGTGCTTATTCCATTCATGATGGGTTTTTCTTTAAGGGAAATCGATTATGTGTGCCAACGAGTTCTTTCATAGAGCTACTAATTAGAGAAGCACATGGCGGAAGAATAGCAAACCACTTTAGAATTAACAAAACTCTTGAAATCCTTCGAGAGTATTTTTATTGGCTAAAGATGTATGAAGATGTACATAACCTCGTTTCTCGATGTGCGACATGTCAAATGGCAAAGAGTCATTCCATAAAGGGCTCTATACTCACCATCCAGTATCAATATTGCCTTGGGAAGACATAAGTATGGAATTTATTGTGGGACTCCCAAGAATGCAAATGGGCAAAGATGCCATGATGGTGGTTGTTGATCAATTCTAAAAAATAGCACATTTTATTCCTTGTCACGAGACGCCGATGCTTCTTACGTTATTAATTTATATTTCAAGAAGATTATTCGTTTGCATAGGGTTCCTAAAGCCATCGTGTTCCAACTTTATGAGTTATTTTTGGAGGACCCTATAGAGGCAGCTTGGCACTAAACCCCTATTTAGCACAACTTGTCATCATCATATCGATAGTCAAACTGAGTAAATCAATCGCACCATCACTACTCCTCTTCAAAGCATGGTGAGTAATAGTTGAAGGATTGGGATTTAAAGCTTACGCATGTTAAAATTGCTTAAAATCGATCACCAAGTTACACTATTGGTTGATCTCCTTTTGAAGTTGTGTGTAGAATAAACCCTCTTACACCTATCGACATTATATTTATTCTATCCAACTCACAAGTCAACTATGATGCTGAAGAGAGAGCCAAAATTATGAAGAATCTTTGTGACTAGATTCGAACCAAGATGGAGAAGACAAATGAGTCTTGCAAACAGAAAGCAGATAAGCATTGGAAGAAGACTCAATTTCAACATGATGATCTTGTGTGATTACATTGAGAAAAGAGAGATTTCCAAACGATAAGCTCATGCCTAGAGCTAATGACCCCTTTAAAGTTCTCAAGCAAATCGGTGATAGTGCGAACAAAGTTGATCTCTCTAAAGAATATGGAGTCAAGTCAATTTTAAATGTAGGAAATCCCTTTCTCCATCTATTGAAGATGAAGAACTATTAGATTTGAGGGCAAATCTCAAGCAACCTAGGGAGTTTGATGCGGGAGCATTGGAGATTGACCAACTCTAAATTTTGATTCATTTTTCGTCGATTGAACCAAACCACTCCTTATTTATGTGGCCAAAGACCAATCTCGGCTACAACTTAATAAGTTGTATTCAAGGTTGAAGTTGTTGATTATAGAGGTGATCAGTTCCCGGTTCGGTCCGGTTCCAGCTTGGAACCGGGAACTGTACCGGGAAGACCAGTTCCCATTTTTTGGGACTGTGGATCGGGCAGGACCAATGGTTCGGTTCGGTTTGGTTCGGTCCAATAGGATTGACCACTTAGCCCAAAAAAATTTAAAAAATACTAGAAATATTATTATTTTAGGGTTTATTGAATTTTTAAAGAAATTAAAAAAATATATTTTAAATAGAAAATTGTCGGTCCGGTCCGGTCCGGGCGGTTCTCGGTTCCGGCGATCTAATGTGCTCACCCCTAGTTGATTATGTGGAGAGATTATCAATTTCATGGGCATCAACCAATTACTTCATTACCGATTTACAAGCTTGTTGTCAATTCCAAGGCTACTATTCGATTATCTTACAACCAAAGGCTATTCTAGTCGATTTCTAGGAAAAATTTCAAATAAAGGCTCAAAGTAATGCTATTTTCTCAAAAGATGGATTGAAGTAGACGTTGTGTCCAATAAGGACCTAGAGTGGTCAAATTTATCTCAAATAAGGACCTCATCTCACCGGCCGGTGAAATGTGATTTTTTCAGCGATCAAAACATGGATATTTTTGTTAAAAAAAATGTGAATAGAAAAATATAAGCCCAAAAATTTAGAAGAACAAGAAGTTACTCCTTTTCTTCTTTTCTTCCCATCTTCTCCATCACCTTCGGAGATCACTCATGACCTCCGACGCCATATGCACAACCTCACTCACCATCGCCACTGGATCTTTTTAGATACTTCTTGATCGGCGTCAGATTCATTGCTAGATCTCTCGAAGTAGCTTTTGGGGAAAAGGTTGTTGAAGTGCGATCGGCTCTCCTTCAACCTCCTCAACACCTTCACGCACGAGACCCTCACCTGCCTTTCTCAATCTTCAAGGATGTGGCAAATGGCCGAAGCAGAGACCTTCGCGTTCCAGGCGGAGATCAACTAGCTCCTAAGCTTGATTAGCAACACTTTCTACAACAACAAGGAGTTCTTTCGCGAACTTATCTGCAACTGATCTCATGTACGTTTCTTTGCTTCCTTTTATTTATTTGCTAGTGCTTGTTCGTGATTGTACCTGTGCCCTATATTGCATTGAGTTCACTTAGTGAATTTGACACTTGGTGGGGAACGAGTTTCTAGGTTAAAAGATTAATATAAAGTCATGTTGAAAGTCGATAGCTTGTAGATTGGTCAATTTTACAATTGTTTTGAATTACTTGCATTGACTTAGGAAGAATTAGTTAGTTATAATGGAAGTCTATAATATTCAGTCATAGACCAAGACACAGTTGTACTCTGCATCTTCAAGCTCTTGAACGAATGTCTAACTTGGTGTATAGCTATCAATTGGTGCTTTGGCTCTTTGTTTTAAGCAAATCTTGTGAATAACCTGGGACCGCAAGGTCTAGGACCAAGGAATTCATGAAATCATTGCAAGCCGGTGCTTATGTTAGCATGACTGGACAATTTGGTTTGGGTTTTACTCGGCTTACCTCGTGGTTGAGAAAGTTGTTGTGACCATGAAGCACAATGACGACCAGCAATGCATCTGGGAATCGTAGGCTAGAGGTTCCTTCCCTATCATAAGGGACATCAGTGGAGAGTAACTTGGCAAAGGAACCAAGGTCACTGTTCCCCAAGAAGGATGAGGTAGGATTGTTTCCAATCTCCAATTGGATTATGCAGCCTTTGTGTACTTTCAATAGAGTCTAGTATACCAGTTGAATTTACAAACGTACTGGACTCAACTGGTCACTGATCATAGTTGTTGATGTTTGGCTTTTTGTTGATAGTTTGAGTACTTGTAGGAGAGGAAAATCAAGGATCTTGTGAAAAAAGCATTTCGAATTCATCAATTACCCTATTTATGAATATGTTATGGGGCAATTGAAGGAATATGATGGGAAAAAGCTGGTCTCAGCCAAGAAGGAGGGATTGAAACTTGATGATGAGACCGAAGAAGAGAAGAAAAAGAAGTCCTTTGAAAACCTGTGTAAGACCATTAAGGACATTTTTGGGGACAAGGTGGAAAAGGTTGTTGTCTCCGACAGAATTGCGGTCTCACCTTGTTCCTTGGTGACTGGAGAGTATGGTTAGAGGCAAACATAAAAAGAATCGTGAGGGCTCAGGCCCTCAAGGACAAATGCATGGGCTCCTACATGTCTAGCAAGAAGACTATGGAGATTAACCTTAACAATGGAATCATGGAGGAATTCAGGAGGAGAGCTGAGGCTGATAAGAATGACAAGTTGATGAAGAGACTATTCACTAAAAGTGTCATAAATCGAGATGTATCTTTCGGATTAGAGAAGTGACAGGCTACTCTCCATAACTAAATTATAGAATGCTAACAATCTTGTAGCCCCACAATGGACGCTTTTGGTTTGCTGGCCACGGGTGTGGAAGCGATTGGCAATCCGCCACAGGCAAGGACGTGACATTGTTGGGTTGATCATTGTAAGGGTGCGCTCCACCACCATCTGAGCATCTATCTCAGAAGTTGAAAGTAATCTCTTTTCAAACAATTCAATTGACATAGGTAAAAACAAAATTGTATGCAAATAGAAGGCACACATTTCACAAAACTCAATAGTATCATTAATTGTCCCAACCAAAAAAAAAAGTACGAAAGTAGTTTAACTACAAATCATATTCAAAACCACCATTGAGGGTCTACAACAATAAAAGAGAATTTTAGGTAGATCAGAAACGGA
The DNA here is from genome assembly GCA_014182845.1 of Corymbia calophylla. NCBI lineage: Eukaryota > Viridiplantae > Streptophyta > Magnoliopsida > Myrtales > Myrtaceae > Corymbia > Corymbia calophylla. Next base: position 12,669,503 of record CM024693.1, read on the forward strand.
TATAGTATGGATCTTCATCGATAAATACCCCAGACCAGAAACAAATAAAATACTCAAATGTGTCTATGTGAATTGTATGTACTGCGTGCACATGTGGCATATAATCAAAATTTGGGCTCGTAATTAAAAAGACCACATAAATGGTATAGCTATGCATACAGTTAGATCGAGTTGTTTAAAGCCAAGAGACAATTTTGCAAGTAATTAGTCCTCCAGGATACGAAGCTGAGAGATAGACTAGTTAGGGCGAGGATATTGCTAATACACCAATAAATTGTTTTTGTTATTCTCAATTCAGTTATTTCCTAGTTAACTTGGAATTACTGATACCTTAAATTTTATTCGCCTCCAATTTATTCCACACTCCATAAACCTTGATTCGCTTCACACATTCACTCTTGAACCTTGACAATTTAGCTGTTTCTCACTAAATCTTAAAGATATTATTGTTCATATAAAATTTTTGTCTAATTATCAATTAGAACTCTAGTTCCAAGAAATACAAGCATCACATATTGCTAACAAAGCCATAACTCCTAGTTGAAGAACCAATAAAAGAGGTCCCAAAATCTGGAAGAGCAGAAGAGCACATACTATTTCAACGTCTATAAGACTCCTATAGTAAGACCCATATTTTTCAGTTTCTACACATGATCACAGGTACTGCGTTCAGAGACACTACCAATAAAACTGCATACTTGAGTGAAATTGGATAAAACTACATACAAAGATAAATATGGTACTTGTTATTATAAAATGCAAATGAATGAAACTACCAACTTCTCGCAAAAAGTGCAGGTTCGAATCCCAGCGACGTCGCTAGGTGACTTAACCACTGATGTGAGTGTGGTGGCTAGCTTGCATTGGCCCGAGGTATAGGCACCCGGTTCCTTAGCGCTTGCCGAGCGCGACGGGGCCCAGGTGGAGTCCTCGGTCATCAAAAATAAAAATAAAAATGAAACTACCAACATAAGAGTATTGGATTACACATTAAGGATGCAAAGATAACTAGTTCAGCAAGAGAATGCATAATTATGAAGAAAGAGAGAGTGGGTGAGTCAGTACGCAGCAATTGTAAAGAAAGGAAGAAGATGAGAACATGCAAACACTGGGAAAGGCTGGTGAGGGTTGCGTGCACAAAGGTGTGGAGGAGGTCGAAGGAGAGCCAGTTGCATATCAACAACCATTTCAAGGAAGCTACCTGGAGAGATCTGGCGATGAATCTAATGTTGGTCAAGAAGTATCTGAAGACACCTGGTGGTGATGGTGAATGAGGTCGTGCGTATGGTGTCCGAGGTCATGGATGATTTTTGAAGGTAACAAAGAAGATGGCAAGAAAAGTAGAAAAAAAGTAACTTGTTATTTTTTTCTGAATTTTAGGGCTCATATTTTTCTATTCATATATATTATTTGACAAGAATACCCATGTTTTGATCACCTGAAAAATCACATTTTACCGACCGATTAGGTGAGGTCCTTATTTAAGACAGTTTTGGCCACTCCAAGTTTTTATTTGACACAATGTCCCCTGCGGGCCCTCTTTTGAGAAAATAGCCAAATTTCGAGCTCTTATTTGAAATTTTCCCAGATTTCTATCGTTGTTTAATGACCTTCTACAATGACTATTCAGCTTCCACGATTGATGCACGAATTTAGAGTCCTATTAGGTTTCAATGCATCCAATAATTAGTCACATGCATTTAGGTCTTGTAATTAGGTGAATTCCCCCGAAAGTCTATTCAATTTTGGGGAATTTGAAGAGTCTTCTCTTCTATTTAGCTTCTTTTGTTTAGTTTCTTTATAATTAGAGGCGTAATCTCCATTGCAAAAGATGATAATTTGAGTATATAATTATATGAGATTTTTCTTTGTGTTAGCATTTCTTTGGGGAATGGATTATTCCTATCATAGTTTCTTCATCCTAAAGGAGTGGACTACTCCTTGATGGTTGTTAACACTTGATTTTTAGCCGACACGTTGCTAAAGGTAAAACTTGAGATTAGGGTTTTTGATCGCGATGGGACCCATTTCTCAATCAAAAAGAGTCTTTTCACATTTTCTCGCATTGGCCCTCATTTTCACCTCATTCCCTCTTCATTTTCATCATAATCTCAAAAAGTCAAAAAGTTGACTTTTGAGTGCTAATGTCTAGTTAATCTAGTATAATCCTCTATAATAGGAAATTCTAAAGGTTAGAACATACAAATATTTTGAAGAGCTAGAGGAGGGAATAATGAGCACAATTAGACCGTGGAAGTTCATAAAGATGGCGGTTCAGAATTCATAGAATTGTCCTAACTCTTTTTTTTAGGATGGATGTTTCCTTACCCATTTGAGATTGGGTTTGTAAAACGAAGAAATTGGTTTAGAAGGAGGTGGCTTTGCTTTCAAATGAGTGGCTTATGTTTTGGTGATGGTAGTGTAGAAGGCCATGGAGGAATATAGTATTTGGGTGTTGATTAAGATACCAAATATTGGTACTTACCACCTTCTTCTCCAAAGGAGCCGATGGTAGCGTCGACATCTTCCCATTGTTGGAAAAATTATTGCTTAGATGAGTACGATTTTTTCTTCTTTTTTCGTCCTTTGAAGGATCGTCATCCTTTTCTTTTGGAGGGGCTAGATAGAATTCACTATGGTAGTATAGATTCCCAAAGCAATTACCTATATGAGGATCTTTAAAGTAGACAAAACATGCCCCTAAAAGTTGAAAGAATCTATTTTGAGCCTTTTTCCTTCACTATTGTCTTTTGGAATGTATGAGTAGGGGTATGCAACTGGACTGGGTTTACCTGAGAATCGGACCGGACCACCTGAAAAATAGAGTCGAGAATAGGTTTCCGGTGAAATCGGTTCGAAAAATTGGTTCTAGTTTGTAGTAATTGATTGGAACCGGTTTTCTTAAAAAAAAAATGAAAACCCACCTAGTTAAAAAAAGAAAGCCTCTCTCTCTCAAGTCTCAATTGCAAAACCCTATCTCTCTCAATCGCAAAACCCTTGCCAATTAATCTGACACGCTTCAATGATCTTAGCCACTTTCTAATCGACGGTCGCCGCTCGCTTTTGCTCCCGCAATGACGACCCAACACATAGACAAGCTCTTCTGTTCCGATGAGAGGAGGAGGCGATGCAAAAGGAGGAGGCGGAGGGAGCGGCCAGATCTGGAGTGGAAGCAGGGGGAAGAGGCGAGGATGAGGCTAGGCGGCAAAGGAGGGGGAGCGAAGGTGGAGGCAAGAGGAGGTGGTTGGGCGACTGCCAAACCATGTTTGTTTAAATCAAATTAGATCTGGATTGAAAATGAGGTCAAGTCTAGACCAAATCCTGAAGCTGGGCTATGGAGGTGGAGGTGGAAGGAGGAGGCTGGGTGGCTAGACTAGATCTAGATTGGTCGGAGGAGACAGGAGGAGGGCAGAGGAGGAGGGGCAATGAAAGAGGCGGGCTAGTGGAAGTAGGAGGAAGAGGTAGATTGAGCGAAGGCGAGCGGGCTAGAAGATATTGGCTCTTGGTGTACCTCTAAGCGAGCGTCTTCTTAGCCTCGACAAATGTTGCTGTTCACTACCGTTGATTGTTGCTTGTTGTTCGTTGCCTTTGCTCGCTGTTCAACTGCCATGACCAAGCTCAAACCAAATGCTGCTACCGCTGCTACCTCTAACCGCTGTGAGACCACTACCCAAAACAGGTTCCAATGGAAAATAGGGTATACCCTATTCCCGGACCGGAAAAATAGAGTCGGGTCCAAAACAGGATCCATGCAAACAATGTGGAGTATATGGTTAAAAAAAGGGGAACTTGTTATAACAATGTTGAATACAAGTTTCAGGTCTGGACCCTACCCTCCCTCAACCCAATCACCCCTATGTATGAATGCTAAAGGAAGAAGGATTTTTGTTCCTTTTTTATTTGAATGATCAAATTTAATTAACATGCTGTCATCCTTCTTCTTAGTGAATTTGGACTCTAAAGACTGGATAGGCCTAACATTCTAGTGGAGCTTCTCATAGTTAATCACTCAAGTACCTAAAAGAAGCTAAAATAACTCCGAGAGAGGAATTTGCCTTGGCACGTGGATGTATAGAGTTGTTATCCACTACAACAAAAAGACCATCCTCTTCTCTTGAATGAGTCAGATCAAGAGCATGATCCTTGGTGAAAAGTTACTACAACAAAGTCTAAAGTCTGGGGAGATCAAGTAATTGCAACTGGGCCGTCAAAACAATGAGCAAACAGGGGTATGAAAGAGCCATTTTGAAGTTGGGGAACAATTTTACAAACATAGTTCTAGCGTTGAGAGTGGTCTCGATAGTCCCAATACAGACATGGTGGTAGTTGAGGAATCGAGTATCGATTAGTGTCATGGAGGCTATTACAAAGAGACCTTTTTGTGCAACTGTCCCAATACATTCTCTCTTTACTGAGGAACTAAGTATATCTCTATTGTAGCCATTTATGGGGAAATTCAAAAAGGAGATGAATATTAGCATGGGATGTTGGTTAAAGCCAGCTGACTAGATGTACTCCTCGAAGTGCTTTGGAGTAAGGTGGATACATTTTTTTTAATGGATGAGTAAAAAATAAGTGGGCTTAGGAAAGATAGAATGTGGATTTACAAAAGGGAGATGAATATTGGAAATCTCTCACCTTCATTGAGGTAACAAACTTCATAAAGATAATCAATCTTGGAGGATTAGATTTATGGAAAGGAACATGAAACTCTAGGTAATAGCGACATCAATAAATCCAACAATAGTGTTTTATGTAGGTTCAAGCATGGCGGGATGGATCTTCCTCTCAGTACTAATGCATTATAAGACATAGAATTATAATCTTAGCCCAATTTAGATAAAGCTAGCTATGATACCATGAGGAGTCTATAGTATAAAGTATAAGCTATTGGTTATCAAAGATAGTTATGCTATTTCATAACATACGGGCCTTCCTTGGCCTTTCAAAGAAACTGCCTCTTAGTTCCCTAGCCTTAGAAGTTATATGGTCAAAGAGAGCCATAAGGGGTAAGTGGAGAGCATACTCATGAAATCAACTTATCCTATTGAAGTAATAGTGTAACTTTAAGTTACTAATGACATCAAACTTCAAGAAAGAGAAGGCAGTGTTTAGAAAGCCATAGAGACTATATATGATCTCAGGATTTTTTTCAAACTCTGATCTTATTCAACTTCTTGAAGAAGTTACCCTTATATAGATAGGGCCAATAGTACTAGAAACTTTTGTTAAATAGACAAGCACCTAAAGATAGTTTTCAAGATAATAATACATGGTACTGGAGTAAAAAAATGACCACACAAGCATTTGCAAGTTGCTTTTAATAACTGAAAGACAATAATAAAAGTGCTTTGGCAAAAAGTAATGGCCCATATATGACTCAGTGCAATAATGCAGCTTACAGCGTTTAAGAGAAGTCCCCGTTGAAAGGTTCGCGATGAGAACGGGGGTTAGGGTCTCGATCTCCATCATCTAACCTGGAACCATCGGAGGGTTTTGGACTAGTGTAGCCCAATTGTAGTGACAATCCTAGGTATGCCATCTATCCTATTACATTTCCTGCTTTGCCAACCTAGTCCTCTTTCATTCCTATTACAATCTGTCCTGCCGATTGCAGGTTTTAGGTCTATTGCTACTAGCACCTGATTCTCTGTAAGGATTGATTCTTGATTGTGGCTAGTTATTCAAATTCAGAAGTCTATAATTATGATCATAATCCCAAGGGTTTTGGGAAAGTGGTTCTCCCTTGAGATCCTGAGAGGATTGAATGGAAAACTTTGTTGGGATGGTCAACTTTGTTGCAAAAGCTAAGCTCTTTTAAGGTTAACAAAATATGAATCCTTTAACACCAAAAAGTAAAAATTATAACCCCACAACGCAAAAATCTATAGACAATTTTGAAATGAAGAAAAAAAAGAAATACATATATGATATAAATATATAATCTCTCAAATACTCTATTAAAATGTGATTAAAAACGAACATAATTGGTCATATTCCCAAGTTTCTCTCGGATTTGGAATGGATTCTACAGGTTTCGGATGTTAAGGTTCTAACATTGCCGAGCAACTGGACAAGTCTGCCCACCATCTCTCGCAATGGGTGCTGGTCCCGCAAAACACACACAAGAAAGTCCTCAGGATGGATTTCTTCGGGAGTCCTCCCACGCTCAAGTTAGATTATGATAATGGAAACTAGTAAAATTTGGGCTTTATCACCAAAGTTGCAGGACATTTATTAAGAATGAACTGAGTTCTACTCGCATAGTTGTCCCTTGAGTTGTTGCTCAACTTAATAATCTCCGGTATTTTAGGCGCGCCAAGCTTAGTCAGACTGGACCATTATGCTTGATTGTGGATGTTTAAGTAGTTCAGATGTGGTCGAACATTTCCAGGGGTCACGTTCAGACAAGGGTGAACGTTGTAATCGTTTCTTTGCTTTTCATTAGGTCAATCTTCTCGACGAGCTTCGGCCTTGATGGATCAGTATTAGGGGTGAGCATCAGTCCAGGGTTGACCCTGGACCGACCCTGGACCGGCCCAACCCTGTCGGTCCTGGTCCGGTTCCCAAGGGGACTGGGTCGGTCCTTGGTCCTGAGATCCCTGGACCAGTACTGTGCGGGTTGGTCCTCGGTCCTAGGAGTTTCGGATTGGTCCAACCCGGACCAACCCTAGTCTTATATATTATATTATATATAATATATTTTTATTTATTCTAAAGAGTAAACCCTAATTCAAATGGCGTCCTCTTTCAGTACTCTTGCTCCCTTCCTTTTACTTTATCCTCCTAGTATTCAATTTGCCAAGTAAAATCGAAAGAAACAATTTCACTCGTGAGCAATCTTGCTTTGCTTGCCACTTGACACTCACCTCGCTCACTTTGGGTCGCTCACCACTCGACACTCACCCCGCTTGCCATGCTCACCCCACTTGTCGCTTGACGCTTGTGTCACTCACCTCTATTCACTAAGCTTGCTCGTTCTGAGTAAATCATAAGGAAATAAAGCCCTAATTAGAAATTCTTTTCGCTCATGAGCAACGCTCGTCTTGCAGCTCTATAAGCAATCTTAATTGTTTTTATGGTTTCTTGCTTTTAGCAAGTGTGAAATTTTTATTGTTAGCTTATTTTAAATTTGTTGAATATGTATTAGTATTTATAGTTTAGTTAAAATTACATTATCGATAAATATGTAACTTGAAATAATTGGTTTAATTTTTCAGAAATACAATAAAATAAAATAAAAATTAACGGTTGGTCCCGGGTTAACCCTGGAACCGGACCGAACCCAATGGGTCAGTCCGGTCCTCGGTCCTAGGCTCAATAGGGTCGGTCATCGGTCTCAAAAATTGAGGACCAACACTGTGCGGGTTGATCCTAGGGTCAGGGGGTGGACTGGCCCAACCCGGACCATGCTCACCCCTAATCAATATATTTATCTTATTGGTCATATATTGATATGTGGTTCTGAGCCTGATTCGTATTAGTTCACCCTAAAATGTAAAAATCGAGAAAATATATATGTGAAAATTATTCAATTAAGAGCTCAATTAAATATGTAAATTACGACTAGGCAGTGCGTAAGTTGATGCAATGTTCAAGTTACGTTTAGGTCCTAGGAAGGTTCTGATTGTATAAGAGTAACAAAAAGATACACTCTAGAGTAAAGTGAAGATATAACCGAACTGAGTTGATATAATATCAAGCTTGAGATTGACTCGACTATGCTTGATTCTCAAAAACTCGACTCAAGCATTTTTCGAGCTCGACCTAGATAGACTATCTCAATATTCGAGCTCGACCTGATCACAATCCAATTACTAATGCGACCCAAGCTTGAACTTGATAAGCTAATTTTTTTTTTGCAGTCATGTTATCAGGCGACATTAAATAGTATTTGAAATTCATTTATCGTTTTTTACAATTAACGAACATTTCTAGTTTGATAGACAGAGAAGCTATGTTTAGACTTGTGGACCCATCGAGCTTGAACGATAGCGAGTTCGAGCTCAGCTCAACAAGATGCTTAGGTAAATTGACCTCGATTCGAAATCATACGAATTAATTAGCACTTGTCATACCCGATCTTATCATGAGCACTCACTTTAGGTATGCTTTATAACTTTAGCCATACTTAATCTTTTGGTCAGAACTTTTAGCCATACTCTTCAAGCACCATATTTCCAGACTTTTCCATCTCGGGCGGACCTACCAGAACCTTACGGGGACATGAAAATTCACATTCTCCATCAACCAGAAAAATTTGATAAAGCAATCATGTAATCAGTCTCGCTTTATCACTGCTCTATTCATTTGGCGAAAAATAATTTTTAAAAAATTATTTTCAAATTTTTGGACATTTGTTTCACGTCAAATAAACTAGTCGGAGAAGATATTTTCCATCACCGAAAGAAAGTCTTCTCCAATAAGAAAAAAAATTTCCACTTTTTAAGTATGAGAAAATATTTTCTTCACTCACTCTCTTTTATCTCACACTCATGCTAGCCCCCACTTTCTTCTTTAAAAACCCCCAAAAAAAAAAAAGATTTTTTAATTATTTTCTTTTTCTTTTTTTTTTTTCTTTCTTGATGATCTAGCAAGCCTCAAACTCGTCGGCCTCGAGCCTTGCTAGATCGGCGAGCCTTTTCAAGGCTAGCGAGCTCAAGCTCACCTTTGGCCGGCCATCGTCATAGTCGGCGACCGACCAAAGGAGGAGGAGGAAAATAATGAATAAAAAGATAAAAGATAAAAGAAAAAGAAAAAAAAAAAAAAAAAAAGGAGAAAGTAGAAAGAAAATTTAAAAATTTAAAAATTAAAATTCAATTTAAAAAATAAAAAAATTATTAAAATGAGTGTACAGAGGAAAATCAAATTGAATTTTCATCCCGAATGACAAAATAATTTTTCTAATTCATTTTCAAGTTCCATCCGAACACTAGAAAATATCATCATTTTCTTAGATAATGGCTTCTTCCAAATTTTTCGCGAAATGAATAGCGCTTGTGTTATAATCTTTATATGGTGTTCACTTGAATATCATAATTTGTTTTTCGATCACAAAAATTCCATAGCTTTTAAAAAAACTTACTCGAGTGCTAGGTCACTTAAGTTCGCCAAAAATTTAAAAAACATTCACTTAATGCTTGAAACCCAATGTGACATAACATTTGTGGTGAGCTTTCAAAAAAAATATGATACTCAAATTATTGATTAAAAATTTATACGGCACTCAAATAAATAAATAAAATTTATGGCGCCAGCACTGTGCATAAATTATAATTTAAATATTCAATTTTTTTTATTACATTTATGTAAACGCCGTACAACCTCCACGGTACTCCATTAGCCACATCACTACCTCAACCCTTCAACACGCTCCTCCGCACTGGGACGCCATTCTCGTTCACATTGAAATCGACACCGACGCAGACAAACACGAACTTCCCGCAGATTTTCTCTCCAAGAACTACCGTACGCCAATGGCTCCTCCGTAAGAATCTCTCGCGATCTTGCGTTTTCGCTGTCTTTCCTGCGAAATTCGAGCCTTTGTTCTTGTTTGCCGACCCCTTGACCCCTTGCTTGGTTTTTGTTTCAATTCCGTGGCAGTGCCGTGGTTGAGAACTTGCCTCCTCCGTTGAACTCCAGCGCCGAGCAACCTCCCCTCTTCGATGGAACGACGAGGTTCGATCCTTCTTCTTTTCCTTCAAGCGTCGCTCGAGTTGATCCAGTGTGATTACTGATAAGATCGGTAAAGGAGAGATTGTCTTACGGGTCTGCTTATTTTGGGATTCTCCAAATTTTCTGAAGGTTGTACACCTCTTACGCATGCCCATTTGCTCATCGCGTTTGGATCACGAGGAACTATAAGGTGAGTTCATTTTCTGTGATCATGTGCAATTTAACAAAGGTCATGCGCAATTCGTCCTTTTTATATCTGAATTGGGATTACATTTGTGAGTTGCAGGGACTGCAGGACAAGATTAAGCTAGTTCCTCTTAATCTTCAAGACAGACCTGCTTGGTACAAGGAGAAAGTCTACCCCGTGAATAAGGTGATTCTTCTTTCGCTTGTCTTTTGTGCCCATCACCGATTGTTTAATTCTTCATGTGTGGACACTGATTGTCATAGCCCAAATTGGTTTAAGTCGGCTCCTTGTGTTATTAGTTTTCATGAATTCCAAAACCAAGCGTAGCTCGATTTTATCTTATGTTTATTATAGAAAATTTCGACTCTTACAGTAGCTGATGTTAACTTGAGAAAATCAGTTGGCTCCTTAATTGGTTTATTTGGCCATTTTGAACTTTTAATCAAATGAAAAGGGTGAGTTTTAGCCATTGTTTATTTGATGGGTACATTTCGCCTTTTTTCTGTTATAACTTATGATTAGGTTCCGGCCTTGGAGCACAATGGGAAAATCACTGGAGAGAGCCTAGACCTCATCAAATACCTGGACAGCAACTTTGAAGGGCCTTCTCTTTTCCCTGAGGTGAGCGCTGGATGGCAAACGTGCATTTCTTGTTTCTGTGGCTTGTTGATAACCAAGTGGCTGCTCTTTGATGTGTAGGATCCTGAAAAGAGGAAGTTTGGTGAGGAACTGTGGTCTTACGTTGATGAATTCGTGAACTTGGTCTTCACTTCATTCAAGGGAGAGGGACCGAAAGAATGCGGTAAGTCCTCTTAGCGCTTTTTTCTTATGACAGATATCTCGTTGCCATAAGTGAACTCTGTCTTCCGCATCAGCTCCTGCTTTTGACCACTTGGAGAATGATCTTGGCAAATTTGAGGATGGACCATTCTTTCTTGGACAATTCAGTGGGGTATGTTGGCATTCTCGTATTTGTTAAGGGGCGCATCGTTGGTTTTTCTCTTTCTAGGTTGGTTAAACAATAGATCCATTGATCGATGAAATCCATATGATGTGCAAACCTATCTTGGCGCGAGAAATTTCACCTGATACGTGATTATCGGTATGTACTTCTTTCTGTGGTTGGCTATTATTTGGGGTCTAATTTGGTGTTTTCAGGTGGACATTGCCTACATCCCCTTAGTTGAAAGATTCTCAAGTTACTTATCTGAAGTATGGAAATATGACATCATTGCTGGCAGACCTAAGCTAGCAGCATGGATTGAGGTACAGGAAGGAATCTAGTCTCTGGCCAATGCTTAATTTAAGCATCATTTCTCTTCCATTTTGGACAAAACTCTTTCTTCCCACAAACAAAAGACAACTAAATTCCAAGATTGATTCTGAGGGAAATGGCGAATTGATGATAAACAGTTTCTGGATAGTGTCCAGGCTAAATTTTGGCTTTGTTGAACTATCATAGCATGGGAGCATGTCTATGGGGAGATCTTAACCTGCCATGAGAGTCATATATAGAATGAGAGAGTCAGTCTCCACCAACCTTCAGATCATTCACTGGTTGCATTGACCATATTTTCTATGCAAATGCATCCTCTCTTGAAAAGAAAACATGATTTACCTGTAGAGACCAATCAATTTCACAGACAAACCTTTTGATCAAGTGTGCTTATACTACTTGGACATTGTCGAGTCATATCTTTATGAGTTACAAATTCAGGAGCTCTGCTCGATTTTATCCTCGCTCAAGACCATGTAATATAGTTCTTTCCTTCTACTTTATCTCCTGCAGGAAATGGACAAGGTCGATTGTTACAAGCAGACAAAGAATTTGTTGCGTACTAAAGAATTTGTTGAATACTGGAAGGCGCGCTTCGGGGTAATGATTCTAACCCAGACTCAAACTTGACGTCGCAATCTTTTCTGAACAACGTTCTTTCCCCTCTTGGCCCCAATGAGTTTGTTTCCAGTCACTAATCAGTCTTTCCCTCGAATGCAGGCTCAGCAGTAGATGGGGTCATGGCCATGGCATTGCTCTATACGAAATGAATAAAGGGGAGTAAAGAATAGAGTGGAATGGCTTCATAGTTAATATACCCCTTCTTTGGATGTTTCGCTGAGGCTAGTTGTGTTGTGTGTCCGTTCTAGATGCAGCGGTGCCTCTTTTACAGCTTGAAATCGGTATCGTTTGTTGCTTGAAATTTCATAAATAAAAGGGTTCATCTTTGAATCCTGTATGTTACGTTCTGTCTTCATGAAAGCTGCCGGACCATTCTGGTCGCATCAGTTCTAATAGTACACAAACACAGGGGGGAACAAACGCTGATCCATAAAAACATTATATTTTTGGGCAAAGGAAATTTCTTTTGAGGGGCAATAACTACTCGTTTGGCGATGCTCATCTGAGCGACTTTATTACATAATTGCGCACAAAACTACACAATTCAGTTAACCGAGTTGGTCGTGGGATTGATGGTTGGCACAATCTACAACTAAAATTACTCAACACACATAATTGTCGAAGGCATTTATCAAATATTAGTGCCTATCTCAAATGCCAAGCACAAATTTGTGCCAGGTGTCCCATGAATCACTCTTTTTATCTCCTAGATTTGGATCTAGAGCTTGGCTTAGATATGCTCTTGACTTTTCCTGATCCAAGGTCGAGTGAGGTTGGCGACGGCAGTAGCTGGTTGGCACGGGCGTTGGCAGTCGCCATTGACGCCTTGCTCGGGTGTTGCGGAGGGCGGGAATAGAAAGAACTGCGAGAAAGTGGTTGGTCTTGGGTGGTTGGCTTTGGGCATGGAGGTGGGCTGTGGAGCCAGCGAGCGAAGGTTGGCACTTTAGACATGTTCTAATAGATCTATTCTCTTTTGCAATAGAACCGGACTGAACAGGCGGATTTTAGGTGGTTCTTGAGCCTTAAAATTTGAAATCAATGAATACAGTTCGATGAATAAGTTCGATTCCTAATTATAAGTATGGATCCACCAGATAGGATCAATTTTGTTTTAATCTTTATTATTCCAAATTTCCATAATCCTAATTCCCATTCTTTTCTTGTTCAGACGTAGTCACACACACTTGTCACTCACACCTTTCACTCTCATTTCTCTTAGTTTTTATTCACGTAGCTCTTGCGCCTACCTCACGACTCGACACCTCTCAAACTCGGCTCTTAATGGTCATTATAGCTTTGTTCATGGAGATGATGACTAAGCTTTTTACGAGCTTCTTCTATTAACATCACTTGTTAATAATTTAGACTATGCAACAAGCATTTATAGTCTTGCAGGGAATAGAAAAAACAAAACAAATATGATTCAGTTTTTAGGTGGGTTTAGGACTAGGTGGGTCAATTCCTAGTTCCACAAACTAAGAATTAGTCCTTTCGGTTCGAATCTCGGCTCCAAAGTGCGAATCAATCCATCTTAAAATCGATTATCCTTAGAAGTGTAAAATGGATTTTTTAATATTTTAAATGTTAATTTCTTGCGCGTGCCCACACATTTGCTAATATTGTTTATGTGAACCAATTTAGAAAATTGAAGCTAGAAATATGTTTGGAATTATCCCCATCTTTTCTTTTTACTTTTTTTGAAATCTTTTGGGTCATGCACTTTTATTTTTGTCCCATAATTTTTGTAAGGGCGACAACCCTCTCACCCCTGGTTGCGCACTTTTTTGTTTGTACATGGGGACATGCTAGCTATGACAATTTCTATCATCGTCATTAAGGTGGTCAGTTTCAGGGTAGTGGGAACCCATACCCTACCCTATTAAAATGGGTTTTAAACCCTATCCTACTTGCTTGGAATCGATTCTAGAACTCTATTTTTTTTTTTTTTTCAGTTCAATTCCACGTTCTACCTGATAATCTATTTTATTTTTTTTTTCTTTTTTTACGTTTATTTTTTACAGCAAAATCATATAATATTATGAGTAACAAAATGATTTAAAGTAAAAAATAAAAAATAAATATTTATAAAAAATAACAATCCTATCTATAAAAAATAATAAACAATAACAAGTTCAAACATGTAATTTAAAAATATAAATTATAATAACTCCATTCCCCATTCAATCATAAAAATTTATGGAAAGAGGAAAGATTAGCAATGAGTTCTAAAGAATGACAAAGGATAAAGGATAAAAGAGTGCTAATGTTAAAATTTAGGGGAAAAAAGAAATTAAGATCTTGACTATTTAAAACTAGATCCAAAACCGATTCCAAAATAGGGTGTTTTGATCCAATTTCCAGGTGGATATTCATTTGGAATTTATCTCGGATAAGTTATAATTGGTTCCAAAAATTTGGATCTCGCTTTCCAAACTAGTTCCAATAAGAACCGGTTTCCGAACTTGTTTTTTGAGCAGTTTGATCTAGTTCTTGAGTAGAACCAATTTGATTGTACGCCCCTAATCTTATGGGACTTTGGTCGACTGGGTGGCACCATTGCTAGCCGAAACTCAAAAGAGCATGGAATTGGAAAAGTCCACGTGTTTTTTTTTTTTTTTTTTTTGTGAAGTGTATGTTTTTCTTTAAAAGCTTTCAGCCACGTCAACAATGTAGTTGGAATAATAATCTAACGTGGCAACGTGGTCTATCATATCACCATTTGTCCATAAATTCCATGGATGATTCAACTCGCCAAAAATTTATATATTTTAGAGATTCATCGCTGAAAATATTTGGAAAGACCAAATTCAACATTTTGGAATAGTTTATGAACCTTTGGTACCTTTATCTCTAATACCAAAAACAAGATGCATGACTAATTTTCTTTTTTGGAATTAAGAAATATTCGATATTTGTCCATTTAAGGATGATATTAAAACGAGACAACGGATCCCCTTCATTCGCAAATGCACAAAAAAATGCATATAGAGGACATTTGACATTGATAGGCTTGGTAGAAAATATAGCTACTCTCGTGGAAACCTGTCTTAATAAACATGATATTTCTCTAGTCCCAAAGTCTCTTAAAATCTAAGTGCAAGGTATCATTTTCTCCTTGTTAAAAATTAAAAAAATAGAAAAAGTAATAAAAAGTTCCAAATTTTGCCCATTGTAACACATTCACGCCAATTAATTTTTATGACACAAAAAATCTCAAATTTGTATTTATGTAACATATTTACCCCAAACTTCTTTTTGTGATACCAAAAACCCCAAACTTATACTCATGTGATTTAACCCAAAAATTTGGGGTTTCGAAAAAAAGTTTGAGATTTTTGACATCACAAAAAAATTTGAAATAACGGTATCACATAGATAAAAGTTTTGGGGTTGTAGTCTCTTAGAAAAGTTTTGAGTTAATATGTCACATGGGTATAAGTTTGGGATTTTAAGTATCACAAAAAAATAATTTATGATTAATTTATTAAAGTGGGTAAAGTTTGGAATTAAATAAGTCATGAAAAGTCGACAATCTGAAAAAGGGATCATGAAGAGTGCTCGAAATCATACTTTGTGCAATCAACTCCTAGTCTCGTTGGGCGTGCCATCAGGTAGCCGGAAAATGGATCTTTTTTCACCAATTAAGCATGATTTCGGCCGTCATGGTGCAAAAAAGGTAAAAATAGCATTGTTTTTACCAATTGACAGCACGAGTTGATTATGACTATTCATTAAAAAGAAAATTTTGAATTTTACAGAAGATTTGAGTAGAACTCAATTTAAAGCTAAAGTCCCAGAATTGACTCCTCAATCTTGAATATGACCATGAAATATCAATCCAATGTTTGATCAATCACCTGCAAGGTATATAAAAAATGACAAAATTTGAAACAATAAATACAGGTTACCAAAACTTTTAAATGTTGAACATCCCAGTTCTAATTTGATTGAAATACTAACTTGAATATTAACTGAAAACTTAATATTCTTTGTCCATTTTACATGATATTTGAGTCTTATCCTTCAATTGATGCTCATCGTCAGAGCATGCAATTAATGAGTATGAAAAGCCTTTTATCGAGCTATTCAGGCTCCATGTATGACTAAATCCACTTAATTTTGACTAGAGAGACATAATTCCCCTTGTTCAATTGAAATTTAAAGTGATAGGCCTTTTTTTTTTTTTTTTTTCTTTTTTTTTTTTTTTCTGAAGTTTGATTAAGATATCCAATTTTTTCTTTCTAATTTTAAAGTGGGTGTTACAATGAGAACTATCGGAAAGAGAAATTTTCAAGAAATTTATTTCTTTCTATTTTGTCGAGCAAATTTATGGATTAATTGTCAACTAAAACCTAGAAAATTTTGAACATGAGCAACTTTTTAACACTGTCCAATATTATAAACTTTTCTTCTTGTTGCACTTATTAAAAAAAAAGCTTTTGTTTTTGTTGTACATATTAGCCCTTAAGGAATGAGCAACTGAAACCAAAAAAGGTCATCTTTAAAGATTTGCAAAAATATAATCACAATTATATAATGCATTTCAAAAACTTAAAAGATGGAATTTACTCGACCAAAGATGTGTGCGTAAAATAAGAAAAGAATTTAAACCATAGTTAAATTCCATTTATTTGGGATTGCAAAAATTTAATATCGTTCATGAAGTGTATTGTTTTAATACTCCTATAATTTCTGACATGCCCTATCTAAAAGTTTATCATCAACGGTAGAAAAGTTCACTAATTCTTTGATTTAATAATGATTCCTGCTTTTTTAGGCTAATCAAATAACAAGTTCACCATAAAAGTGAGTTAAGAATAAATAATTTCAATGAGAGCAATCATGAAGATGAGACTAATTTTCACTTTTTAAATAGAAATAAGTTTAAATGTGAATGAAAGCTAATATAAACTTACTGAATTGAAAGAAACTCTGCAAATATGGAGACCAACAAACGTGATTTTGTCTCTTTAATGAAAATAAGGTAGATTTAGTCATTTAGTCATGTAAGAGAGTCCTCTGGTGCTTAAGTTAGATTATGATGATGGAAACTGGTAAAATTTAGGCTTTATCACCAAAATTGCATGGCATTATTAGGATTGAACTTCGAATGTCGCTCAAGTTACAGTCTATGGTATTTTAGGCACATTGAGCTTAGTCTGACCGGACTATCGTGCTCGACGGTGGATGTTCAAGTACTTCAGACGTGATCTGACATTTCCGAGGGCCACATTCGGGCAAGGGTGAATGCCGTAATCGTTTCTCAACTTTTGGTTAGGGCGGTCTTCTGGATGGGCTTGGGTCTTGATGGATCATACCGAGCCCGTTTCATATCAATTTGCACTAAAATGTAAAAATTGAGAAAATATATACATGAAAATTACTGACTTAAGCGTTCGATTAAATATGCGAGTCACTAAGTAGTGTGTACTGTCCAATCAGATTACTAATGTGACCCGAGCTCAAACCTTATAAGTTCAAATGTTTTCCTCTACAATCATGTTATCTAACTACATTATATAGTATTTGAAACTCACTTATCAATTTCTATAATTAATTATCATTTTTACTTTGATACACATAGAGACTTTGTTTATACTTGCGGACCCATCGAGCTGAAAATAGTGAGCTCAAGCTTGGCTCAACAAAATGTTTGACTAGCTAGACCTCAATTCGAAATCATACAAATTGATCAGTAATGGTCATACCCGATCCTATTACAAGTACATATTTTAGGAGTGATCGGTTTTTGGATGGTTCGATTCCTGCCTAAGAGTCGAGAACCAAACAAGAGGGGCTAGTTTCCAAGTTAGCCAATGGAGCGGGTGGCATGTCCAAATTTTTTTTTTTGATTTATTGTAATGTTCAATACGAAAGATGCCCTAAAAAATCGCCGAGAATCAGCCAGTTTGATAGAGTCTGATCCAAACTGTTCCGGTTCAAACGGTTCTTTTGGTCGCTCCTGCCCATGAGCTGTACTTCATCTGTTTTGTCAGAACCTTAGCCGTTTTTTCTAGCCATACTCTGCGAGCACCGTATCTCCAGGCTTTTCCATCTTGAGCGAACCCGCTAGAACTTTACGGGGACATCGAAAATTCGCTTTTACGAAGCGATCACGTACGTAATCACTCACTTCGTCAGCGCTCGTGACACCTCAACCTCGAGACTTCGACACACTCCTCCCTCTTAAATAGCTCCGCACTTGCACGCCATAAGTGAACACTTCAACGGACCGAAAGAATACGGTAAGTCCTCGAAGCGCTTTTTTTCTTATGACAGGTATCCCTTACCATAAGAGAACTCTGTCTTCCGCATCAGCTTCTGCCTTCGACCACTTGGAGAATGCTCTTGGCAAATTTGAGGATGGACCTTTCTTTCTCGGACGACTCAGTGGGGCATGTTGGAATTCCCATATTTGATAAATCGGTGCTTTTTCTCTTTCTAGATTGGTTAAACAATAGGTCCATTGATTGATGAGATCCATATGATGTGCAAACCTATCTTGCCACGAAAAATTTCGCTTGATATGTGATTATCGGGAAAATCACCAAAAAAGTCTAAACCTATTATAATTGTGCTAATTCAGTCCTAAACCTTTTTTTTTACCGATTCAGTTTTAAACCTTTTGCGATTGTGCCAATTTAGTCCATTTGGCCAAATTTGACCAGCTGGCACTGACGTGGACTCCGGTTGGCATCGGTGACAATATTTTAATTATTTTTTGAAATTTACTGTTTTTTTCCTTTTTGTCTTTTCCTCCCTTGCCCTCCCCCCTTAGTCGACGGCAGTGGCCGGGCAACTTCGACGAGGCTTGCCAGCCGTTGCGCGAGGGCCACGAAGCCCTCGTCGGCGGCCGGCAAGGGTCGTGGCCTAGTCCAATTGCCCACCCTCATCAGCAGCTTGACCCAGACTTGGGGGAGGCCTGGGGACTGTGGCGAGGCCGCCAGCGAGGGTGGGGAGTTGAACGGGGGCCATGACCCTTGTCGACAGCCTCGTCTAGACCTGGGGAAGGCCTAAGGGCTGTGGCGAGGTGGCTTCGCCCAGATTTGGGTGAGGCTAGCCTCGCCATGGCCTGGCCGTGGGCGAAGGCGGCCTCGCCCACAGCTGGTGACGCCATGGCGGGCCGGGCAAAGGTCGTCATTGCCTCGCCAGCCGTGGGCGAGGCCGCCTTTGCCCGCGGCTAGGCCATGGCGAGGTTGGCCTCGCCCAGATTTGGGCGAAGCCGCCTCGCTGTGGCCCACAGGCCTTGCCCTGGTCTAGGCGAGGCCGCCGGCGAGTGTGGCCTCGCCAGCCGTGGGCGAGGCCGCCTTCACCGCGACCAAGCCATGGCGAGGTTGGCCTCGCCCAGATCTGGGCGAAGCCTTCTAGCCGCGGCCCCTAGGCTTCGCCCTAATCTGGGCGAGGCCGTCGGCGAGGGTGGCCGGTCTGACGAGGGCCGCGACCCTCGCTGGTCGTCGGGGAGGGCTTCGCGGCCCTCGCGTAGTGGCCGGCAAGCCTCGTTGGAGCTGGCCAGCCACTGCCGTCGGGGAGGAGGGCAAGGGAGGAAGAGACAAAAAAGAAAAGGAAAAAAAATAGAAACATTAAAAAATAATTAAAAATATTATTAAAATATTGTCGCCGGCACCGGCCGGCGTCCATGTCAGCGCCGGCTAGCCAAATTTGATCGGATGGACTAAATTGGCACACTCGCAAAAGGTTTAGGACTGAATCGGTAAATAAAATAGGTTAAGGATTGAATTGACACAATTGTAATAGGTTTATGATTTTTTTGGTAATTTTCCCAGTGATTATTGAAATGTACTTTTTGTGGTTGACTATTATTTAGGGTCTAATTTGGTGATTTCAGGTGGACATTGCCTGCATCCCCTTGTTGAAAGATTCCAGAGTTACTTATCTGAAGTATGGAAATATGACATCACTGCTGGCAGACCTAAACTAGCAGCATGAATTGAGGTACAGGAAGGAAATCTAGTCTATGGCCAATGCTTGATTTAAGCATAATTTCTCTTCCGTTTTGAACAAAACTCCTTCCCACGAACAAGCGACAACCAAATTCCAAGATTGATTCTTAGTGAAATGGTGAATCGATGGTAAACAGTTTCTGGATAGTGTCCAGGCTAAACGTTGGCGTGGGTGAACTATTATAGCATGGGAGGATGTCTATGGGGATATCCTAACCTGCCATGAGAGAGTCAAATATAGAATGAGAGAGTCAGTCTCCATCACATCGTTCACTGGTTCCAGTGACCATATTTTCTATGCAAATGCATCGTCTCTTGAAAGGAAAACATGATTTACCTGTAGAGACCAAGCATTTTTACAGACTAAACCTTTTGATCAAGTGTGCTTATACTACTTGGGCAAGTCAAGTCATATCTTTATGAGTTACGAATTCAGCAGCCCTGCTCGATTTTATCCTTGCTCGAGACCATATCATGCGTTGATCTTTCTTTCTACTTCATCCCGGGCTGAAAATGGACAAGGTTGACGCTTACAAGCAGACAGACTGATCCTAAAGTATTTGTTGAGTACTGCAAGGCGCTCTTCGGGGTAATGCTATCAACCCAGACTCAAACTTGATGTTATGGTCTTTTCTGAACAACATTCTTTCCCCTCTCGGCCCAGCGAGCTTGTTTCCAGTTGCTAATCCGTTTTTTCTTCGAATACAGGCTCAGCAGTAGATGGAGTCATGACCGTGGTATTGCTCTATACGAAGGGAATAAGAGGAGTAAAGAAAAGAGTGGAATGGCTTCATAGTTGTTATACCCGTTCTTTTGATGTTTCCCTGAAGCTAGTTGTGTTGTGTATCAGCTCTAGAAGCAGCGATGCCTCTTTACAGCTTGAAATTAGTATAATGACGTTACTATAAATTTCATAAATAAATAAAAAAAGTTGATTTTTGATTCCTTATATGTCTGATGCTACTATGAATTTCAAAAATAAAAAAAGTCAATTGTCCTTACATGTGACATTTACCATTACTTTTAATATTCAAATCAAGAATTTAGAATTAGGATATGATACGACCCACGAGGATGATTAAGTCACAATTGAAAAATTAGGTATAACCAATTTCTTTGACTACAAACATAGAAAGGGTCAAACATCAATCCACGAGGACATTACTTTCTGTGCATGAGGAAAATTTCTTTTGAGCAGGTAGCAAAGGGTCAAACGAGGACATTACTTTCTGTGCATGAGGAAAATTTCTTTTGAGCAGGTAGCAAAGGGTCAAACGGCAATCCACGAGGACATTACTTTCTGTGCATGAGGAAAATTTCTTTTGAGCAGGTAGCTGTTTGTTGACTTTATTATATGATCGGGTACACAACTACACTATTCAATTAATCGAGTGGATCATGGGGTCGATGGTTGGCACAGTTTGGAATTAAATTAGGCAATGCATATAATTGTCGAAGCCATTTTTCAAGTAGTACTGCCTAGCTCAGACGACTTAGACCTTATTTATGCATGATTCGTTCATACCATTGTATAGTCCTTTTTTTTTTAATTTAGTGACCAGTCCAAGCACAAGTTAGCGCCTGGTCCCCCATCAAGTACTTTTTCTTTCTCTTTCTCTTTCTCTCTTCGATCTGGATCTAGGGCTCGGCGTAGATATGCCCTGATTGAAAGTCAAGTGAGCTTGGCATGGCGGCGGCAATAGCTGGTTGACGTGAGCGTTGGTAGTCACCATCGATGCCTTGCTTAGGCGTTGCAGAGGGCGGGAAGGTAAAGTGGGGTTGGTCTTGGAGGTGGGCGGCAGAGTTAGTAGGCGAAGGATGGCGATGGCGAGGCGGCTGTTTGAGCTTCGCCGGATGAGGGATTGTACAAAGAGGAGGAGGTGATTGTATGGATGAGAGAGATCAGGGAAAAAACTAAGGTTGCGATTGGCAACCGGGATAATTTCATAATAGAATAAATCATATCCTACGTTTGGTGTTTATTCAAGATAGAATAAAATTGGATATAATAGAGATATAAACTGGATAAAATTATCCATAAAAAATATGGGATAAAGTTGTATAGGATTTCTAATATATATAATAGGGAATTTATTTTTCTCGAATAAGAAACTTTTTAAAATAAAAAATTAAAATTATATTCAATATAAATAATATTTGAAATCTAACTAACAAAAAATAACAATTTAGTTTTTTTTTTAATTTTGTCTCATCTTTATTTATATATTCAAATTTTATTCTATTTCATAATATACATTCAATTTATAAACATCATATGTTTATTACATATTTTAGGCATTTTGTTATTTTAGGTATTTAGTACAATGGGAAAATGCCAAAAAAGGGCTTCAAATACCCTCAGTTTTTCAAATAAGAGCCCGAAATGAACTTTGTTCTAAATAAGGGCTTGAAGTGGCCATGATTATTTCAAATAAAAGTTTGAAGTGGTTATGATTATTTTAAATAAGGGCTTAACTTCGCCGGTCATTGGCCGGCTAAATTTTCTGACTAGTTAAGGGCATTTTCGTCATTTGCCTGTTTTTTTTCTTTCATTTTTTTTTTCTAGTTCATCTTCTTTGTTGCCGGTGGCCAGTTAGCCACCGGCGAAGCTCATAGAGGGTTGGGTGAGGGTCGCCCTCACCCGATCCGGCAAGGGTGGCCCTTGCCGACCACAGGCGAGGGACGGCCTCACGGCCACCCACGAGGCTAGCCCTCGCTTTCTCCTTGCACTCACCCAAGCAGACAACTTTCCAGGGAGAGGTTAAATAATAATATGCGTTTGACATTTTATTTTTTCGTACATTTACATCTGAAACTTTCCAGGGAGAGGTTACAAAATCGCTTTCTCCTTGCATTCACCCAAACAGACAAATCTCTGACCAAAAACCGAGGAACTAGACAAACTACGAGGGTTAATTCCAAAAAAAACCCCAAACTTTAGGTCTAGTCCCAAATATACCTCAAACTTTTTTTTGTCTCAAGAAAAACCCCAAACTTTAGGTTTAGTCCCAAATCTGCCCCGAACTTTTCTTTTGTCTCAAAAAAACCCTAAACTTTAATTTTAATCCCAAATCTACCCCGAATTTGGTTTTGTCTAAAACAAAGAGTTAATATCATGAAAAATCCCAAATTGGTACATATATGACAAATTTATCCAAAATTAATTTTTGATCACCAAAACAAATTACCATCTATTAGTTTTTGTTAAATTTTATTGTCAAATTGCTAAATTAAATAACGCGTCGCAATTTACGGGTATACTAATTTGGGGTTTTACCCACCATTTGTACTAAAAAAATATCAATTTTTGACCTATTCTCAAATATACCCCATGGTCTAGTCCCAACTTAACATGGCATTTCCACATAGATAATAAATACAAATAAGCAATATGTCATAGAAAATTATTTTCAAAGTAAAACCATTTTAGGACATAAAAAATTAGGGATTACTAATACGGCTTTTGGACAAAGGCTAACGAGGACAAATTTAGGATTAAAGTAAATTTTGATGATTTTCTTTTTGACAAAAAAAATTGGGATAGATTTGGGAATGGATTAAGAGTTTGGAGTTTTTTCGGAGACAAAAGAAAAGTTTGGGGCAGATTTGGGACTAAACCTAAAGTTTGGGGTTTTTTCTGAGACAAAAAAAAGTTCGGGGCAGATTTGGGACTAAACCTAAAGTTTGGGGTTTTTCTTGAGACAAAAAAAAGTTCGGGGTATATTTGGGACTAGACATAAAGTTTGGGGTTTTTTTTGGAATTGACCCCAAACTGCGACGTCCACTGTTCGCGACATCACTGCCTTAGCCCGCCGCCGCCGCCGCACTCCTCCCTCTTAAATAGCTTCGGGCTTGGAGGCCATTCTCATTCCCATCGACGCCGACCCGCACAAACACAGACATCTCGCAGATTTCCTCTCCAAGAACTACGTACGCTAATGGCTACTCCGTAAGAATCTCTGGTGACCTTGCGTACGCTAATGGCTGCTCCGTAAGAATCTCTGGTGACCTTGCGCTTTCGCTCTGCTTCTTGCGAGATTCGAGAAGTTGTTTCTGTTTTTTGACGATCCCTTTCTGGGTTATTTCGTTTCGATTCTGTCGCAGTGCCGCCATAGAGAACTTGCCTCCTCCGTTGAGCTCCGGCGCCGAGCAACCTCCTCTCTTCGATGGAACAACGAAGTTCGATTCTTTTTTCTTTTCTTTCTTTTTTTTTGGGTCCTTGAGAGTCGTTCGAGTTGACTCTCTGTGATTACTGATTAAATTGTTAAACAAGTGATTGACGTATTGTCTGATTATGTCTGTATTCTCCGAATTGTCTGAAGGTTGTACACCTGTTACACATGCCCATTTGCTCAGCGCGTCTGGATCACGAGGAACTGTAAGGTGGGTTCATTCATTGCGATCATGTGAAATTTAACAAGAATGAAGCGAGATTTGTCTTTTAATGTCATTTAGTTGATTTTGATTGGGGCCGTGATTAGTTTCTGAAATGCGATTGTATTTCCGAGATGCAGGGACTGCAGGACAAGATTAAATTAATTCCTCTTAATCTTCAAGACAGGCCCGCTTGGTACAAGGAGAAAGTCTACCCCGTGAATAAGGTGATTCTTCTTTTGCTTGTCTTTTTGCCTGTGGCCGGCTCTTTTAGTTCTTTCTGTGCATTTCAAGTTAGTATCCCAGATTCTCCGCTGGACACTGATTGTCAAAGCCCAAATTGAATTAATTTAGGATTCCAAGCAATTGCCGCTGGATTCTGGATTTTAGCGATTGGCTCCTTGTGTTACTAGTTTTCATGTATTCCAAAACCAAGCGTGGCTCAATTGTGATTTTTATTCTAGAAAGTTTAGACTCTTAAGGGTAGCTGATTTTAGTTTATAGGAACTAAATTGGCCTTTTTGACCTTTAAATTAAATGAAAAGGGTAAGTTTTAGCGATTGTTGATTTGATGGGTACATTCTGCTTTTCTCCTGCTGTGACTTATGATTAGGTACCGGCGTTGGAGCACAATGGGAAAATCATTGGAGAGAGCCTAGACCTTATCAAATATGTGGACAGCAACTATGAAGGGCCTTCTCTTTTCCCTGATGTGAGCACTGGATAGCAAATTTGCATTTCTTTTTTCTGTGGCTTGCACATAACAAGATAATAAGCGGCCTCACTTTGTTACGTAGGATCCTGAAAAGAAGAAGTTGGGTGAGGAACTGTGGTCTTATGTTGATGAATTCACAAACACAGTCTTCACTTCATTCAGGGGAGAAGGACCAAAAGAATGTGGTAAATCTTCTAAGCACTTTCTTTGATGATAGGCATCTCCATTATCATTAGTGAACTTCATTTTCTGCATCAGGTTCTACTTTTGATCATTTGGAGAGTGCTCTTGGCAAATTTGAGGATGGACCATTCTTTCTTGGCCAATTCAGCGGGGTATGTTGGCATTCTCGCATTTCATAAGGGGCTCTTCAGTGGTTCTTTTTCTAGATAGGTTAAACAAGAGATCCGCTGATCCATGCAATCCATATGATGTGTGAACCACTCGTGGAGAAAGAAATATTTGCCTGATATGCTGCTATCAAGATGTAATTCTTTTTGTGGTTGACTGTTATATAGGGTCTAATTTTGTGATTTCAGGCGGACATTGCCTACATCCCATTTGTTGAGAGATTCCAAATTTTCTTATCTGAAGCATTTAAGTATGACATCACTGCTGGCAGACCTAAGCTAGCAGCATGGATTGAGGTATGGGAAGGAATCTAGTCTGTGGCCAATGCTTGTTTTAATTTTCATTTCTTTTCCATTTTGGACAGAATTCTTTCTTCCCACGAACAAAAGAATGCTAAATTTAAAGATTGATTCTAAGTAAAATGGTGAATCAATACAAATCAATATTAATAGTTTCACGATAGTGTCTAGAGCTAAACTTTGGCCTTGTTGAACCATTGTAGCATGGGAGCATGTCTCTGGGGAGATTATAACCTGCGGTGAGGCGATTGTTATTTGAAGTCATCAAACATGCTTAGTGGGATTTTCATTGATAGTCTTCGTAGTTTCCTTGTAGAGTCAAATATAGAATGAGAGAGTCCTCATTCTCTTCGGACCTTCAAATCATTCACTGGTTGTGGGGATTATGTTTTCAACGTAAATCGATACTCTCTTGAGGGGAAAACATGAGTTAACTTTAGAATTAGTTTTACAGATAATCTAGTGTGCTTATACTACTTGGACAAGGAAGGTCATGTTGTTATGAGTTGCCGATTCAGCAGCTCTGCTCAATTTCATCTTGCTCAAAACCATATTATGCATTGATATTTCCTTTTATGTCATCCCATGCAGGAAATGAACAAGATCGACGCATACAAGCCGACCAAGACTGATCCTAAAGAACTTGTTGAATTCTACACGAACCGGTTCATTGTAATGCTTCTAACCTAGACTTAAACTCTTGCCACGATTTTTCTGAACAACTTTCCTTCCTCTCTCAGCACCAGTGAGTTTGTTTCTAGTTGCTAATCAGTTTTTTCTTCAAATGCAGGCTCAGCAGTAAATGGGGTCATGACCATGCTAGGCTATGTATGAAGGGAATAAGGGGAGCAAGAAAAGAGTTGAATGGCTCGATAGTTGATATACCTTCTTTTGATGTTTCTTTGAGGTTAGTTGTGTTGTGTATCTGCTCTAGATGCAGCGATGCCCCTTTTACAGCTGGAAAATGTTGTTGGGTATCACTTGAAATTTCGCAAATAAAACAGTTCCATCTTCCAATCCTTTGTTCATATTAATGTTTCTTTGGCTTTTCTCTGGCTTCTTCTCATCAAAGCTGCTAGACTATCTTGGCTATTCCTGATGTTCGCGCATCTTGAGGTTTATTGACGTAGATAGAAGAAGCCGTTCATTGAAGAAACAAGAAGACGACGCTGTTGTTATAATAGAATTGTTAAAAGTACTGAAAGATAAAAAGTGTTTAATTTGGGTTTTGGCATTTTTCTGAGAGAAGGGGTGCTTAGAGCAACTATAATTATTGCCCTCCAAATGAGTTTATAGTTCATTCTTTTCTGTTTTAGCTTTTCTTTCTTAAAGAAAGTAATCAGACTTCGTTGGGTATATATCTAACCTTGTCCACACGCGTGGCATTTGCTGTTACTCTGAATATTCAATTTAGAATTTAGAATTGGACAAACGGTACAAGACAACATCAATATATTTTACCACAAATACAGAAAAGGACGAATACCAATGCCTAATGACGTCATTTTCCAGGCGAAGGAAAGTTTCTTGAGCACACGA
Organism: Corymbia calophylla; assembly: GCA_014182845.1. Classification (NCBI taxonomy): domain Eukaryota; kingdom Viridiplantae; phylum Streptophyta; class Magnoliopsida; order Myrtales; family Myrtaceae; genus Corymbia; species Corymbia calophylla. The sequence goes on from CM024693.1 coordinate 12,696,501, forward strand.
CGCCTTGTTAGTTGAGATGTTATATATTGGTCGCCCATATATTAGTGGTAACGATACCTCATTAGTTGAGATGAGTTCTAACTAGTGACTACTAAAGAGTATTTACTCACCCGTGCATATTGGTGAGCTATATGATAATTGCACATCATGCGATTTGTATGTTTGACGTGGGAGTATTGGGCTTTATCGATCAACTAATTTGATTTGTTTTTTGTTGATCAAACCAACCCACTCCTTATTTGGGTAGGCAAAGACCAATTTTGACTACAACTTAATAATTGTATTCAAGGTTGAAGTTGTCGATTATGTGGAGAGGTTATTAATTTCATGGGTGTTAATCGATTACCACATTACCAATTCAAAGCTTGTTGGCGATTATAAGGCTACTAATTGATTACCTAACAATTGGAGGCTATTATGGTCGACTTCTATTGCTATTTGATGACTTTCTATGATGAATATTTAGGTCCAAGACTAATACACAAATTTAGAGAATCTTTTCAGGTTTCGGTGCATCTAGTAATTAGTTGTATGCATTTAAAACTTTGAGGGATGAATGAACGTGAATTTCGTCAATGCATTGTTGGTTGATCTCATTCAGAACTAATCACTCTCGAGATACTGACATTCAGAGGAAATGCTAATGAGGACAGAACTCGTGCGACTAAAAAACTTGACCTGGGAAAATAACTGGACCATGAGACTTGCGTAAGGACGATCCTGTAGTTATGCAGGTCGATTCTAGGGACGAATAGAAGTCGATTCGCGGACAGAACATAATGGGACGACGGGTGATTCCGTTTACTGTTATTGAACCCGCGAATGACCCTATGTCGATTCTTGGTAATTGTGTACTTTGAAATAAGAATCTATCCTTCGTATTTTCATGTAGTCAAGGACATCCATGTGTCGAGAAGTCTTGAATGTAATTTGGCACGAGTCAGTTACACGTGAATCCTCAAAGCCACTGTCAGTCTGAGTTGTACCAAAATGGCATTCTGGCGAAATTGACGGAGTTTGAGAATCCAAAATTGGACTTCGAATTTTTGGGAATATTCGGGACGGACTTTTGGACAATGCTTCTGTGACAATTGACAATGTTGTTTGAGTCGAGTATTTGGAAATGGATTTTCGGTCCGAGGAAACAAGCCTACGAGGACGTGGGCCAGGCAAGACCAATGTGGGCCTTATGCCCAAGGTGGCACAACCACCGTGGTAGACTAGAGGCAAGCAAGTGAGCCCGTTAGGCCAAATTGACCATTTATCCTCCCGAACCCATTTCTATTCATTTTCTAGCCTGTTTCTTAGGCTCGCCCTTCATTTTCAGCCCAAGGGAAATTTGGGAATTGTGCAAGGTGGAAATGACCATTTTGCCCCTAGATATTTTGAAGAAAGGATAAAGAAGAGAGAGAAGATGAGATCACTTACTTGAGAAGTTGGACAAGGCATTCAATGGCCTTAATGAGGCTGAATGGCAGCCCTCAATTCACTCTCTCTCCTCCTTCTTCAGCCCTTACAAACCGCATACTCTCTCCTCTTGTTTTCCCTTCCTTCCTACAGTTTCAGCTTCTGACCTTCCTCCAAAAATCGAATTGTTCATGCCCTTCCTGTGTGAATCATGGCCCGTGCTATCCACCAATCTACTCAGGAGAGAGAATCCGTACAGCTTGCATCGGCCAATCGTCGAAAGGAGCCGTCGGCGGACTCGTACGCCGGCCGGAAGTTGCTGCTCGTCGAACCGCCACTGTAGCAACCAATTCTAACGAGCTCCGCCTTTTCACTTGTTTTTCTCCCATTCGATCAAACCACTGCCCATACCAGCCACCAGCAGTTTCCCCTCGACCCCCTGATGCCGCCGGTCGCCGGCTAACTGCTCGCCGGAGCTTCGGCCAAGCTGTTTTGCTCCAATTAGCCCTGTCCTCCTCCTGTAGTGCTGTTTTTTGAAGTTCAGTGGGTATACAAAGGTTGTTGCTGCTATGTTCAGCCTAGGACCGCCTTGTGCATTGTTTTTTCACCAATTAAGCATTATTTCGACCGTCATAGTGCAAAAAAAGTAAAAATAGCATTGTTTTTACCAATTGACAGCACAACATGATTATGACTATTCTTTAAAAAGAAAATTTTGAATTTTACAGAAGACTGAGCGGAACTCAATTTAAAGGTAAAGTCCCAGAATTGACTCCTCAATCTTGAATTCAACCTTTTTATACTCCTATAACTTCTTACATGCCTTATCTAAAAGTTTATTATAAATGGCAGAAAAAAAATCACTAATTCTTTGATTTAATAATGATTCCCCTTTTTTTAGGCTAATGAAATAACAAATTCACCATAAAAGTGACTTAAGAATAAATAAGTTCAATGAGAGCAATCATGAAGACGACACTAATTTTCACTTTTTAAATAGAAATAAGTTTAAATTTGAATGAAAGCTAATATAAACTTACTAAATTGAAAGAAACTCTGCAAATATGGAGACCGACAAACGTGATGATGTCCCTTTAATGAGAATAAGGTAGATTTAGTCATGTAAGAGATAGAAATAGCCCCACTGAAACATTTTTTGCATGATTAGGGTTAAAAAATATCATGCTTTTGCATGATTAGGGTTGAGATCATGCTTTTGCATGTAAGAGCAATTAGGGTTGAAAAATTCGCTTATTCTTTGATTTAATAATGATTCCAACCAAAAAAAAAAAAAACTTTTTTTTGCGTGCTTAGGGTTGAAATCATGCTTAATTTGATGACAGGTTTGCTTTTCCAACGTCTTGAATGCCACCAATAGAGAAATTAAGACTTGATTATACAAAATTCAAAAGGTTCAGATTTGATTGCGCTTTTTTCCAAATGTTTGGGACTTTATCACAATTTTCCGAATTTTGTAATCATTTAGAATTGGGAAATATTTTCTTCTATCACTTATTTTATGCCGTATGCACACCTCATAGTAGTGTAATAGTAAGGAGAAAGTTGTGCGAATGAAATGGCAAGATGCAAAAATGTAAATGTGAAGAAATGATAGATAATAGAGATAACGGTGGTCCTTGCAACTTTTATCTAAGGTTCTGTTTGTTAATAAACAATGAATGATTTGAAAAATATTTTCTTAAAAATGATCACTTGTATTTCTTAGAAAAATGAATGAACGAAATTTATCTTTGTCGTGATGAAATTGTTAGACATAAATAAATATGAATAATGGAAATATTTTTCATGGCTAATTATTTTAAGGAATTAGTTTTTAGAAAATATTTTCTAAATCATTCATTTTATGCGAAACAAACGGAACCCAATGTTCAAGGTTATCTCTAATATTACCTTTGAACTTTTGAAGTTTAGCTTGAACAATTATTATATTAAAGGAAGTGCTTGTAACACCCCATGTCTCGTGTTGGCTCGAAGAGGTCTCATGAAGTGAGTCATAATTAAGACCCCTCCAAGAGGGCTACACTAATCCAAAGCCATAGAAAGTATTTATGATCTCAGGGTTTTCACACTCGTACCTAATTCAACGTCTTGGAGAAGTTACCCTTATATAGACAGAGTGAAGGGTATCATAGACTTTTGCTACACATACAAGCATCTAAAAGATAGTTTTCAGGATAATAATACATAGTACTGTAGTAAAGACATGACCACATAAACATCTTCAAGTTGCTTTTACATAACTGAACGACAATAATAAAAGGACTTTGGCAAAAAGTAAAGGCCCTTATATTACGCGGTGCAATGATACAACTAACAATGTTTAAGACAAATCCTTGTTGAAAGGTTCGCAATGAGAACAAAGGTTGGGGTCCCGATCTCCATCATCTGAGTTGGAATCGGCAGAGGGTTTTGGATTAGTGAAGCCCAATTTAGAGACAATTCTAGCTTTGCCCAATCTGGTCCTGTTACATTCCTATTGCCATCTCTCTTGCCGATTGCAACCTGATTCTCTATAGGGAGTGATTCTTGGTTGTGGCCAGTTATTTAAATTCTGAAGTCCGAAATTATGTCCATAATCCCAAGGGTTTTGAGGAAGTGGTCTTCCTTTGAGATCCTGATAGGATTGCATGGAATATTTTGTTAAGATGGTCAACTTTGTTGCAAAAGCTGAGTTCTATTAAGGTTCATAATATACGAATCCTTTAACACTATAAAGTGAAAATTATAACCCCACAATGCGAAAATCTATAGAAAAATTTAAAAGTGAAGAAAAAAGAAATATATACATTATATAAATATATAATCTCTCAAAGACTCTATACTAAAATGTGGTTAAAAACGAACATTATTCATCATATTCCCAAGTTTCTCTCTTATTTGGAATGGATTCTATAGAGTCTGGATGTTGAGGCTCTAACTCTGCTGATCAACTGGACAAGTTTGCTCACTATCTCTTGCAATGGGCGTTAGTCCTGCAAAACACACACAAGAAAGTCCTCAGGATGGACTTTTTCGGGAGTCTTCCAATGCTCAAGTTAGATTATGATAATGGAAACTGGCAAAATTTAGGCTTTATCACCAAAATTGCATGGCATTATTAAGATTGAACTTTGAAGTGCCGCTTAAGTTACAATCTCTAGTCACATTGAGACCGGACCATCATGCTCGATTGTGGATGTTCAAGTAGTTCGGACGTGATCCAACATTTCCAAGGGCCACATTCGGACAAGGGTGAACGCTGTAATCGTTTCTCAGCTTTTGGTTAGGGGGGTCTTCTGGATGGGCTTGGGTCTTAATGGATCGTTATATTTATCTTATTGCTCATGTATTAATTTGTGGTCTTGAGCCCATTTCATATCAGATTGCACTAAGATGTAAAAATTGAGAAAATGTATTCGTGAAAATTACTCACTTAAGCGTTCGATTAAATATGTAAATCGCTAAGTAGTGTGTACTATTCCGAATCCAAAAAAAAAAAAAGTATTTACAGTAAATCGAGTTGATAAAACATTCAAGTTACGCTTAGTCCTTACAACAGTTTGATTGCACTAGAGTAACATAAAGATATATTCTAGAATAAAGGTATGATCTAGCCAAATCAAGTTGATTCAACGACAAGTTGAAGCTCTCCTTGACTAACATAGATTTGCGAAAACTCGGCTTGAGCATCATTCGAGCTTGACCTAGATAGATCTTCGAAACATTCGAGCTCGACCTGTTCGCAATCAAATTACTAATGTGACCTGAACTTGAACCTGATAAGCTCAAATGTTTTCCTCTATAATCATGTCATCTGGCTACATTATGTAGTATTTGAAACTCACTTATCAATTTCTATAATTAATAATGATTTTTACTTTGATACACATAGAAGCTCTTTTTAGACTTGCGGACCCATCGAGCTGAAAATAGTGAGCTTGAGATCAGCTCAACAAAATGTTTGAGTAACTTGTTACAAATAGCTCCGCACTTGCACGCCATTCCGGTTCACATTGTAATCGACGCCCACGCAGACAAACACGAACAATCCCTCCAGGAGGAACGACCGTACGCCAAATGGCTCTTCCCCCGTAAGGATCTCTCGCGGTCTTGCGTTTTCGCTCTCTTCCCGCGGAATTCGAGCCTCTGTTCTTGTTTGACGACCCTTTGCTTGGTTTTTCGTTTGTGGCAGTGCCGTGGCTGAGAACTTGCCTCCTCCGTTGAACTCCAGCGCCGAGCAACCTCCCCTTTTCGATGGAACAACGAGGTTCGACTCTTCTTCTTTTTTCCTTCAAGCGTCGCCCGAGTTGGTTCAGTGTGATTACTGATAAGATAGGTAGACAAGGGATTGTGTTATGGGTCTGCTTATGTTTGTATTCTCCAAACTTTCTGAAGGATGTACACCTCTTACGCATGCCCATTTGCTCAGCGCGTCTGGATCACGAGGAACTATAAGGTGACTTCATTTTCCGTGATCATGTGCAATTTAACAAGAGTCATGCGCGATTCGTCATCCTTTTATAGGTCATTTAGCTCATTTTGATTCGGTTTCATGATTAGTTTCTGAATTGGGATTACAGTTGCAGGGACTGCAGGACAAGATTAATTTGGTTCCTCTTAATCTTCAAGGCAGGCCTGCTTGGTACAAGGAGAAAGTCTACCTTGTGAGTAAGGTGATCCTTCATTCGCTTGTCATTTGTGCCCATTGCCGGTTATTTAACTCTTTATGTTTGTTTTCAGGTTAGGGGACGCTGATTGTCATAACCCTAATTGGTTTAATTTAGAATTCCAAGCAGAGTGGCTGTTGGAGAAAGGATTTGATTGGATCCTTAATTGATCCTTGATTGCAACTCTGATCTCATGGATGATACAGTAAATCATAGGCATAGAATATTTTGAGAAAGACAATATCATGTATATTTTTTCCATTTCATTTCGTATACTATAAATACAATCTTAGGCTTGTATATTTGTAAGATCGACAAATAAAGAGAGAATACAAAGAAGTTTTCTGTCATGGTATCAGAGCAGCGTGTCTGACCTAGCTTCCGCAAATATTTTTGAATTGCCTCCGATCGTCCTCTAGTTTGTTGTTGCAAATCATGTCCTGCAAAACAAATTAGCACCTCGGATTGGAATTCAATTTTTTCAATATGCAAAAACCAATCAGCAGTGAAGGCCAAGATCCGATCCTACCTGCAGGGGAGGAATCGTCCAACCAAGTGTCCAAGCAAATGGATCTGGGACAAGAAGAAAGAGAATCCGCCCCAACCTCTACTCCACCCACAGTCACGACACATTTCCCTGCCTCATCCCAATGGCCGTTCATGCCATGGGTTCCAATCCAGGGTCCATGGGGGGCTGCTGGTCTCAATCAGCAGTGGGCGAATTACAGCTCATCTAGACAAGACACCAGTTTGGGGCTTCAACCGAATGGAGATCCAGACCTGAATTCATCGGGTCACAGAGACGAATCAGACCCAAGAGGGATGAATCCCTACTTGGGTGCTCAACCAAATTTCGCGCCGTTCGTTTTTCCGGCAATCGGCGGCTGTTTAGAACCAGGAGACCCTCTTTACACATCACCGGTGGATGGGCCGGAGCTACGCCTTATAACGCTTCAGCTCACTGGACCTAACCATTACACTACTTGGGCAAGAGATTTCCGGCGAGCCCTCGTAACCAAGGATAAGGATGGGTTCCTCGATGGGACTGTCCCCTTCCCGGCCGATGACCGAATGTGGCAACATTGGCGCAAATGCAACCAACTCGTCCGCACTTGGATCGGGAATTGCGTTGCTCTCGAGGTCACGGCTGGCCTCCCTCCCACCGAAGATTCGAAGGCAATGTGGGACAATATTCGGGAAATGTATGGGAAACTTGACCGAGTTAAAAATTTTTCACTCACCCAAGCCCTCGCGGAGATAAAACAAGGGAACCTCTCGGTTACCACTTGTTTTAATCGACTTTCCGCCCTATGGAATGAACTGGAGGCTACTGAGGAACAGCTTGAAGGGCCGGAAGCAACTCTCCAGCAATACCGAAAAATCAAGGAGAGGGAGAAGGTATCTCGGTTTCTCTTAGCCCTAAACGAAAGCTACATATTGTTTCGCTCACAAATCCTTGCTATGGAGCCCGTACCACCGCTCGGCCGAATTTTCCAATTAGCCGTCCAAGAAGAAAACCAGCGACTTGCAACCACAGGATATGAGAAAGGAGGAGAAGGCGTGGCTCTTGTTGCACCAGGGAGACTCTCAGACCGATCTTATGGTGGCTTCCGAACACAGCAGCCAAAACAGAGCTTCGGGACAGCTCTTGATGCAAAAATCCCTCGTTGGGATGAAGAAGACACCACAAACCCTAAAGGTTTGCAATTCAATGGCCCTGATCAGAGACGTGGATCAGACGGCTCTCCTTCCCTCCGAACTGATGGTGTAGATCAAAGGCGCGGGCATGGATCTGATGGCCAATATTTTCTCCGATCTAACGGCTCAGATCATAGGAGGGGGCGTAGATCGGACGGCCCTTACACGTTCTCTAATGGGACTGAAGCAAATGCCCCTTATAATGCCACATCATCACAAAAAGGGGGAGAAAAAAATTCTAAATTTAAGGGTAAGTATTGTGAATATTGCCATCGTCCACATCATACCATTGAAACATGCTGGAAATTGCATAGAAAGCCTACTGACAAAGAAAAAAGAGAGAAGGAATTTTCTGTTTATCAGGTATCAAGAATTGATAGAGCTCATCAACCAATTACTCAAGACCAATATCAGAATATCATGAAGGCACTGAATCAATTAAAGATAGTCGACAAAACTGCAAATTTTTCAGGTACTTCATTATGCAAGGCACAAAATATTTCAATTGATGCATGGATTATTGATTCAAACACCAGTGATTACATAATTTGCGATGAGGGCTTATTTTCTGATATTCATAAAAATTCTCATTCTCCTGTATCAGTTCGTCTCCCAAATGGGAATATCATTGATGTCACGAAAATTGGTACCATCCACCTTAGCCCAGATATTACTCTTTAAAATGTTCTATATATCTCTAAATTTGAATTCAATCTCATATCAGTTTCCAAAGTTTGTCGAGATAATTCCTATCGTGCCAATTTCAATTCCAAAAATTGTTTCTTTCAGAACCTTTCGACTGGGAAACTGATGGGCTTGGGTAGTGTGGCACAATGGCTATATTTTTGGATCAGTTTTCCAAGAAATTTTCATTTATCCTCCTTAAATAAAAGCATTTTCTGTAATGCCACTACTAGTGATAAAATCTCTCTTTCTCATAGACGTTTGGGGCATAGTGCTCGTTTTCCTTGTCCAAATTGCAAAATATGTCATTTGGCAAAACAATCACGAGCACCATTCCCAACTAGTGTATCTCGGGCCACTAATGTTTTTTCCTTAGTTCATATGGATATCTAGGGTCCCTATCATACTCCACATCATGATGGATCTCAATTCTTCCTTACCATTGTGGGTGATTATTCTCGTGCTACTTGGGTGTTTCTCATGCAATCCAAAAGCCAAACAATTTATTGTTTGTCAAAGTTCTTCTCCATGATCAAAACTTAGTTTGATAAATCTATTCAAAGGATTCGCACGGATAACGGACGCGAATTTTTCTGTCTTCACATGGAGCTCTTCATGAGAGTTCTTGTACTTATACTCCCCAACAAAATGGGATTGTCGAACGCAAGCATCGACACCTTCTTGAAGTAGCCCGAGGACTGAAATATCAAGCTTCCATTCCTGAATCTTATTGGGGAGATTGTGTGGTTACGGCTGCCTATTTAATCAATCGCATGCCAACTAGAATTCTTGATGGGCGAACACCATTTGAAATGCTCTTCGGCAAACAACCGAACATTAATCATCTTTGAGTTTTTGGCTGTCTATGCTATGTGACGAATGTGGGCTATAAAGATAAAATGGATCCTCGTGCTCTTCGGTGTGTTTTATGAGATACCCTACTCTGCAAAAGGGATATCGAGTTATGGAGATATCAACAGGTCGTTTCTTCGTTAGCCGAGATGTTATCTTCCATGAGGATATATTTCCTTTCCAGGAAACATCATCTTCACATGAACCATTGATATCTACATCAGATCATTGGCAATTCTTATTGGTGGAGGATACTTCCATGACGCCACAATATGTTATGATTGCACCTGAGCAGCCATCTCTAATCAGTCGTTGCCCACCTTGTCTCCTACAACGGCAAGTCCTGGATCTTCAAGCACATTGGCCAAGTCTCCTATTGCTTCTTGTGATTCGCACGATTCTTCGTCACAACCAAGTATTAGTGAATCCTCATCACCAGGTGCCGAATTGATACTTGCTGAAAGGCCTAGAAGATCAAGATGACAAGTTCGTCCTCCCACATGGACAAAGGATTATATTTGCCCTACCGTGGACCCTCGAGGTACACATTACCCTATATCTTCATATGTTTCTTTTAGTCGACTGTCATCACAACATATGTGTTGCATTAGCCGAATATCTGAAGAACAAGAACCTTCCTCTTATGAAGAAGCAACACGTGATACACGTTGGCAAAAGGCTATGGCAGATGAATTAATTGCTCTTACAGAAAATGATACGTGGGACATCGTCCCGTTGCCTTCTTATAGAAAGCCCATTGGCTGCAAATGGGTTTACAAAATCAAGTACAAGGCAGATGGTTCTGTGGAGCGTTATAAGGCTCGCCTCGTTGCTAAGGGATTCACACAATGTGAAGGTTTTGATTATCATGAAACTTTTTCTCCTGTTGCTAAAGAAGTTACTTGTTCGATCTTTCTTATCGATTCTGCCTTTCATAATTGGAACTTGCATCAAATGGATGTCAACAACGCCTTCCTTCATGGTGATCTAGACGAAGAAATATACATGGAACTTCCACAGGGTTTACGCAGATAGGGGGAGTCTCGAGTATGTCGTCTTCATAAATCCCTGTATGGTCTCAAACAAGCCTCTCGACAGTGGTATGCAAAATTTACTGCTGCTCTCACAAGTGCAGGTTTTCAACATTCCAAGCATGATTATGCCCTGTTCACATGGACCAAAGGTACTTCATTGATCTATTTGCTGATTTATGTGGATGATATACTTATTATGGGCAATGATGATGTCGGGATACGAGAGTTTAAGGAATACTTGCATTCGACCTTTCACATTAAAGATTTGGGACCTCCTAAATATTTTCTTGGTATTGAAATAGCTCGATCCGAGAAAGGAATCTGCCTTAGCCAGCGAAAGTTTATCTTGGAAATTATATCAGAAGCAGGATTGTTAGGGTGTAAACCAGCTGTCATACCTATTGAGTAAAATGTCAAATTAATGACATTTGGCTATGATATGGATTCTTCCTCACCAAATGAAGATCCACTACTGAAGGATCCATCAGGATATCAGCGACTAGTTGGAAAATTAATCTATCTCACCTGATATATTGACTAGGCCTGATATATGTTATGTAGTATAGATACTTAGTCAATTCATGCACAACCCAAAACAATCTCATATGAACGCGACGCTGAAGGTTGTAAAGTATTTAAAGGGGTGTCCAGGACTCGGAATTCTTTTATCTCGTGACTGCAACATGAAGATGACGGCCTATTGTGATACGGATTATGCTACCTGCCCGATGACGAGGAGGTCCATTACTGGTTTTTGCATCAAATTGGGAAGATCTTTGATTTCCTGGAAGACAAAGAAGCAATCAACAGTTTCGTTGTCATCGGCCGGAATCAGAATATCGAGCCATGGCAAAAACCGTTTGCGAAATAGTTTGGATACGAGGATTGCTATTAGACCTTGGTGTACAAGTTGATGGTGCAAGTGAACTGTTTTGTGACAATGATGCCATGCTTAAATTAGCAGCAAATCCAGTCTTTCATGAAAGAACGAAGCACATAGAAGTTGATTGCCATTTTACTCGAGAAAAAATTCAAGAAGGGATTATTGTGACTCAAGGAATTGGAATGGTGGAGCAGCCTGCAGACATTTTCACTAAGCCATTATGCCAGAGACAACACACATATTTATTGAGCAAGCTAGGCATCTTTGACATATATAAGCCGCCAGCTTGAGGGGGAGTGTTGGAGAAAGGATTTGATTGGATCCTTGATTGATCCTTGATTGCAACTCTGATCTCATGGATGATATAGCAAATCATAGGCATAGAATATTTTGAGAAAGACAATATCATGTATATTTTTTCCATTTCATTTCGTGTACTATAAATACAATCTTAGGCTTGTATATTTGTAAGATCGACAAATAAAGAGAGAATACAAAGAAGTTTTCTGTCAGTGCCTGCAGGATTCCGGATTTTTAAAAATCTGCTCCTTGTGTTATTAGTTTTCATGAATTCCAAAACCAAGTGTAGGAAATATGAATTTACTGCTGGCAGACCTAAACTAGCAGCATGGATTGAGGTACAAGAAGGAAATCTAGTCTCTGGCCAATGCTTGATTTAAGCATCATTTCTCTTCTGTTTTGAACAAAACTCTTTCTTCCCATGAACAAGCGATAACCAAATTCCAAGATTGATTCTAGTGAAATGGTGAATCGATGATAAACAGTTTCTGGATAGTGTCCATGCTACTTTGGCCTGGGTGAACTATTATAGCATGGAGCATGTCTATGGGGAGATCCTAACCTGCAATGAGAGAGTCAAATATAGAATGAGAGAGAAAGTCTCCATTAACCTTCACATCATTCACCGGTTGCAGTGACCATATTTTCTATGCAAATGCATCCTCTCTTGGAAGGAAAACATGATTTGCCTGTAGAGACCAAGCAGTTTTACAGACAAACGTTTTGATCAAGTGTGCTTATACTACTTGGGCAAGTCAAGTCATATCTTTATGAGTTACAAATTCAGCAGCCCTGCTCAATTTATCCTTGCTCGAGACCATATCATGCATTGATCCTTCTTTCTACTTCATCCTGGCGAGGAAATGGACAAGGTTGACGCTTACAAGCAGATGAAGACTGATCCTAAAGAATTTGTTGAGTACTGCAAGGCACACTTCGGGGTAATGCTTCCAACCCAGACTCAAACTTGATGTCATGGTCTTTTCTGAACAACATTCTTTCCCCTCTCGGCCCGGCGAGCTTGTTTCCAGTTGCTAATCCGTTTTTTCTTCGAATACAGGCTCAGCAGTAGATGGAGTCATGACCGTGGTATTGCTCTATACGAAGGAAATAAGAGGAGTAAAGGAAAGAGTGGAATGGCTTCATAGTTCGTGTTCTTTTGATGTTTCTCTGTAGCTAGTTCTGCAGTGTATCAGCTTTAGATGCAGCGATGCCTCTTTACAGCTTGAAATAGTATAATGACGTTACTATAAATTTCATAAATAAATAAAAAAAGTTGATTTTCGAATCCTTATTTGTTTGATGTTATTATGAATTTCATAAATAAAAAAAGTCGATTATCCTTACATGTGGCATTTACATTACTTTTAATATTCAAATTAAGAATTTAGAATTGGGATATGATACGACCCATGAGGATGATTAAGTCACAATTGAAAAATTAGGTATAATCAATTTCTTTTGACTACAAACATAAAAAGGGACAAACGGCAATCCATGAGGACATTACTTTCTGTGCATGAGGAAAATTTCTTTTGAGCAGGTAGCTGCTCGTTGATTTTATTACATGATAGGGCACTCAACTACACTATTCAATTAACCGAGTGGATCATGGGGTTGATGGTTGGCACAATTTGGAATTAAATTAGGCAACGCATATAATTGTCAAAGCCATTTTTCAAGTAGTACTGCCTAGCTCAAACAGCTTAGACCTTATTTACGCATGATTCGTTCATACCATTGTATAGTCCTTTTTTTTTTTTTTTTTTTTTTTAAATTTAGCGATCAGTCCAAGCACAAGTTAGCGCCTGGTGCCCCATCAAGTACTTTCTCTTTCTCTTTCTCTCCTCGATCTGGATCTAGGGCTCGGCTTAGATATGCCCTGATTGAAAGTCAAGTGAGGTTGGCTTGGCGGCGGCAATAGCTGGTTGCCGTGAGCGTTGGCAGTCACCATCGATGCCTTGCTTAGGCGTTGCAGAGGGCGGGAAGGTAATGTGTGGTGAGAAAGAGGTTGTTCTTGGAGGTGGGCCGCGGAGTCAGTAGGCGAAGGATGGCGATGGCGAGGCGGCTGTTTGAGCTTTGTCGGATGAGGGATTGTACAAAGAGGAGGTGGATTGTATGGATGAGAGAGATCAGGGAAAAGTCTAAGGTTGCGATTGGCAATTAGAATAATTTCATAATAAAATAAATCATATTCTGTGTTTGGTATTTGTTCGAGAGAAGATAAAATCATATATAATAGAGATATAAACCGAATAAAATTATCCCATAGGAAATATATAATAAATGTGGATAGGATTTCTAATATCTATAATAGGAAAGTTATTTTTCTCGAATAAAAAATTTTTAAAATAAAAAAATTAAAATTATATTCCAATATAAATAATATTTGAAATCTAACAAACAAAAAATAACAATTTAGTTTTTTTTTTTTTTTAAATTTTGTCTCATCTTTATTTATATATTCAAATTTTATTCTATTTTATAATATAGATTCAATATATAAACATCATATGTTTATTACATATTTCAGGCATTTTGTTATTTTAGGTGTGTAAGTACAATGGGAAAATGCCAAAAAAGGGCTTCAAGTGCCCTCAGTTTTTCAAATAAGAACCCGAAATGAACTTTGTTCTAAATAAGGGCTCGAAGTGGTCATAATTGTTTCAAATAAAAGCTTGAAGTGGTTATGATTATTTCAAATAAGGGCCTAACTTCATCGGTCATCGGCCGGCTAAATTTTCTGACTAGGTAAGGGCATTTTCGTCATTTGCTAGTTTTTTTCTAGTTCATCTTCTTTGTTGTCAGTGGCCAGCCAGCCACCGGCGAAGCCCATAGAGAGTTGGGTGAGGGTCGCCCTCCCCCGATTCAACGAGAGCCACCCTTGACGGCCACATGCAAGGGACAGCCTCGCGGCCACCCACGAGGCTAGCCCTCGCTAATTATGGGCAAGGTCGACCTCGCCAGATCTGGCAAGGGTTGACCTCGCATCGTGGCCACTTGTGAGGTCGGCCCTCCCCGGCCGCAGGTGAGACCAACCTTGCCAGATCTGGCGAGGGTCGACCTCACTGTGGGGTCGACAAGGGTGGGATGGCGAGGGGCAACCTCGCGGGTGGCTGCGAGGCGAGGATTGTCCTGCCCTTGTGTGTGGTTGCGAGGGGCGACCTCAGCTAGGGCGATGGTCGCCTCGCTAGATCGAGCGAGACCGACACTCACCTAGCCCTCTTTCGGCTTTGCCGGTCGCCGATCGACCACCGGCAATGAAGAAAAAGAAGAACCAGAAGAAAAAAAAAAAGGAAAAGGAAAAAGAGAAAACAATAAATTACGAAAATGCCCTTAATTGCTGGAAAGTTAGGCTCTTATTTGAAATATATATAATTATTTCAGCCTCCTATTCAAAAACAAAGATCCATTTTTGTGCCTTTATTTAAGAAAGTGAAGGCACTTCGGGTTCTTATTTGAAACATGGTCTACTTTGGGCCCTTATTTAAAAAATTAATGCCCTTTTTGAAATTTTGCCTATTACAATTTACTATTTATAAAATTTTTATTAGAGAATAATGGAGGAGAAAAAAAGATATAAAAAAGAAATTACTTAAAATCAGAGAGGAAAAAATAATTAGCTGATTTGGTATGGTTGTTTTGCTTATCCCTTCTCTCTACTACAAAAGAGAATAGATCTATTTAAACACCTATCTAAAGTGTGAATTGCCTTAAAAAAATTTGAATTCTATTTTGCACTCCTATTTGGACTAAAATTAGCTATTTTCACCACATCTATTAATGCTTCTCTTCGTACACTTGCGCACTCCACCACACACAATATTTTGCCAAAAAAAAACCCAAAACTCTTATGTTACATTTGATCATCCAGATTTTTAATCAAGATAAAACTAGATATAATTAGATGTAAAATCAAGGAAATTCGCTATATCCTATCAACTTTTTGGTGATCGCAGTAATAAAATTGGATATATTTACATAAAATTATGTATATTGTTTAGTATAAAAGAGCATATCTATGTAAATAAACATAAAAATTCACAAGCGAAGAAGATAAAAATCTCTTGCGAAACCCCATTCGATGAGAGGGTTTATGCTTCGTGAGCCTTAGCTATCCAGTCTGCGGCTTGATTTGTGTCTTTGGGCTCATATAAAAGTCGGACTCCTTTGGGCTGGACCAGTAAAACTTGACAATCGTGTATAATGGACTAGGAAGCCCAAGAAATCTCTGCCTGGCCCAAGATACGTGACAACTGATAAGCTATCAGAAGTCAACTCCACGTGCAGATCAGAGCCACTTCAGTTGAACTCAAGTCACGCTTCTTCTTTAACCATCATGCCTGGATTTGTATTGATTCGCATCCTCTGTGATGTATTTCGTGGGCCAGAGGTTATTTGTTTAAATTGGTATAGCAATTCAGCGAAGGAACAAAAGATCCGCTTAAATAATAATATTCGTTTGACATTTACATCTGGTATGCCCGTCGCGACATCACTACCTCAGCCTGTCATCACTATCTCTAATTGGAACTAGATATGGTATATTTTATTTTTTCGGACATTTAAATCTGAAACCTTCCAGGGAGAGGTTACAAAAATCGCTCTCCTTGCACTCACCCAAGCAGACAAATCTCTGACCAAAAACCGAGGAACCAGACAAACGACGACGTCATCACTCTCCGTTTCGTCACTGCTCGCGACATCACCGCCTTATCCAACATCGCGCTCCTCCCTCTTAAATAGCTACGCGCTTGGATTCCATTCTCATTCCCATCGACGCCGACCCGCACAAACACAGACATCTCGCAGATTTCCTCTCCAAGAACTACGTACGCTAATGGCTACTCCGTAAGAATCTCTGGCGACCTTGCGCTTTCGCTCTGCTTCTTGCGAGATTCGAGCCGTTGTTTCTGTTTTTTGACGATCCCTTTCTGGGTTTTTTCGTTTCGATTCTGTCGCAGTGCCAAGATAGAGAACTTGCCTCCTCCGTTGAGCTCCGGCGCCGAGCAACCTCCTCTCTTCGATGGAACAACGAAGTTCGATTCTTTTTTCTTTTCTTTCCTTTTTTTGGGTCCTTGAGCGTCGTTCGAGTTGACTCTGTGTGATTACTGATTAAATTGTTAAACAAGTGATTGACGTATTGTCTGATTATGTCTGTATTCTCCGAATTGTCTGAAGGTTGTACACCTGTTACACATGCCCATTTGCTCAGCGCGTCTGGATCACGAGGAACTGTAAGGTGGGTTCATTCATTGCGATCACGCGAAATTTAACAAGAATGAAGCGAGATCTGTCTTTTAATGTCATGTAGTTGATTTTGATTGGGGCCGTGATTAGTTTCTGAAATGCGATTGTATTTCCGAGATGCAGGGACTGCAGGACAAGATTAAATCAATTCCTCTTAATCTTCAAGACAGGCCCACTTGGTACAAGGAGAAAGTCTACCCCATGAATAAGGTGATTCTTCTTTTGCTTGTCTTTTTGCCTGTGGCCGGCTCTTTTAGTTCTTTCTGTGCATTTCAAGTTAGTTTCCCAGATTCTCCGCTGGACACTGATTGTCAAAGCCCAAATTGAATTAATTTAGGATTCCAAGCAATTGCCACTGGATTCTGGATTTTAGCGATTGGATCCTTGTGGTACTAGTTTTCATGTATTCCAAAACCAAGCGTGGCTCAATTGTGATTTTTATTCTAGAAAGTTTAGACTCTTAAGGGTAGCTGATTTTAGTTTATAGGAACTAAATTGGCCTTTTGACCTTTAAATTAAATGAAAAGGGTAAGTTTTAGTGATTGTTGATTTGATGGGTACATTCTGCTTTTCTCCTGCTGTGACTTATGATTAGGTACCGGCGTTGGAGCACAACGGGAAAATCATTGGAGAGAGTCTAGACCTTGTCAAATATGTGGACAGCAACTTTGAAGGGCCTTCTCTTTTCCCTGATGTGAGCACTGGATAGCAAATTTGCATTTCTCTTTTCTGTGGCTTGCACATAACAAGATAATAAGCGGCCTCACTTTGTTACATAGGATCCTGAAAAGAAGAAGTTGGGTGAGGAACTGTGGTCTTATGTTGATGAATTCACAAACACAGTCTTCACTTCATTCAGGGGAGAAGGACCAAAAGAATGTGGTAAATCTTCTAAGCACTTTCTTTGATGATAGGCATCTCCATTACCATTAGTGAACTTCATTTTCTGCATCAGGTTCTGTTTTTGATCATTTGGAGAGTGCTCTTGGCAAATTTGAGGATGGACCATTCTTTCTTGGCCAATTTAGCGGGGTATGTTGGCATTCTCGCATTTCATAAGGGGCTCTTCAGTGGTTCTTTTTCTAGATAGGTTAAACAAGAGATCCGCTGATCCATGCAATCCATATGATGTGTGAACCACTCGTGGAGAAAGAAATATTTGCCTATGCTACTATCAAGATGTAATTCTTTTTGTGGTTGACTGTTATATAGGGTCTAATTTTGTGATTTCAGGTTGACATTGCCTACATCCCATTTGTTGAGAGATTCCAAATCTTCTTATCTGAAGCATTTAAGTATGACATCACTGCTGGCAGACCTAAGCTAGCAGCATGGATTGAGGTATGGGAAGGAATCTAGTCTGTGGCCAATGCTTGTTTTAAGTTTCATTTCTTTTCCATTTTGGACAGAAATTCTTTCTTCCCACGAACAAAAGAATGCTAAATTTAAAGATTGATTCTAAGTAAAATGGTGAATCAATACTAATCAATACTAATAGTTTCACGATAGTGTCTAGAGCTAAATCTTGGCCTTGTTGAACCATTGTAGCATGGGAGCATGTCTCTGGGGAGATGTGGTGAGGCGATCGTTATTTGAAGTCATCAAACATACTTAGTGGGATTTTCATTGATAGTCTTCGTATTTTTCTTGTAGAGTCATATATAGAATGAGAGAGTCCTCATTCTCTTCGGACCTTCAAATCATTCACTGGTTGTGGGGATTATATTTTCAACGTAAATCGATACTCTCTTGAGGGGAAAACATGAGTTAACTTTAGAGTTAGTTTTACAGACAACCTAGTGTGCTTATACTACTTGGACAAGGAAGGTCATATTGTTACGAGTTGCTGATTCAGCAGCTCTGCTCAATTTCATCTTGCTCAAAACCATATTATGCATTGATATTTCCTTTTATGTCATCCCATGCAGGAAATGAACAAGATCGACGCATACAAGCCGACCAAGACTGATCCTAAAGAACTTGTTGAATTCTACAAGAAGCGGTTCACTGTAATGCTTCTAACCTAGACTTAAACTCTTGCCACGATTTTTCTAAACAACTTTCCTTCCTCTCTCAGCACCAGTGAGTTTGTTTCTAGTTGCTAATAAGTTTTTTCTTCAAATGCAGGCTAAGCAGTTGGGGTCATTACCATGCTAGGCTATGTATGAAGGGAATAAGGGGAGCAAGAAAAGAGTTGAATGGCTCAATAGTTGATATACCTTCTTTTGATGTTTCTTTGAGGTTAGTTGTGTTGTGTATCTGCTCTAGATGCAGCGATGCCCCTTTTACAGCTAGAAAATGTTGTTGGGTATCACTTGAAATTTCACAAATAAAACAGTTCCATCTTCGAATCCTTTGTTCATATTAATGTTTCTTTGGCTTTTCTCTGGCTTCTTCTCATCAAAGCTGCTAGGCTGTCTTGGCTATTCCTGATGTTCGCGCATCTTGAGGTTTATTGACTTAGATAGAAGAAGCCGTTCATTGAAGAAACAAGAAGACGACGCTGTTGTTATAATAGAATTGTTAAAAGTACTGAAAGATAAAAAGTGTTTAATTTGGGTTTTGGCATTTTTCTGAGAGAAGGGGTGCTTAGAGCAACTATAATTATTGCCCTCCAAATGAGTTTATAGTTCATTCTTTTCTGTTTTAGCTTTTCTTTCTTAAAGAAAGTAATCAGACTACGCTGGGTATATATCTAACCTTGTCCACACGCGTGGCATTTGCTGTTACTCTAAATATTCAATTTAGAATTTAGAATTGGACAAACGGTACAAGACAACATCAATATATTTTACCACAAATACAGAAAAGGATGAATGCCAATGCATAATGACGTCATTTTCCAGGCGAAGGAAAGTTTCTTGAGCACACGACGCCTTGTTAGTTGAGATGTTATATATTGGTCGCCCATATATTAGTGGTGATGATACCTCATTAGTTGAGATGAGTTCTAACTAGTGACTACTAAAGAGTATTTACTCACCTGTGCATATTGGTGAGCTATATGATAATTGTGCATCATGAGATTTGTATTTTTTTTTTTTTTTTTTGGTAAGGTAAGATTGTAAAATTTAACCAGAGAACTATACATCAGAGGGGGGAACACGGTACCGACAAACACTCAACTGGACGACATGTCGCTGGAGTATGAGGGTACCGCGGTCACCAAAAGAAAATGAACCTTATATACTAGGGATACAGGTTACAAGAGACCCATATCATCCTAAGCTAAGCTGAGGGTGTCTCCAGTCCAAAAATCTGAGGGTCTAACCCCCAGCTACACTGCATCCTTCTGTTTCTGGGGTTGTCTTAAACCGATTTGAAGGTGAGACCTTTGTCTTTGACCGCCTTATAGAGGTACAGTTTCATGGAAGGAGCATACAAGTTGTGACCACGGAAGAGAATGTCATTCCTGGTCTTCCAAATGATATTGCATAGATCAACAAAAGAAAACCGAGCAATCTCTGGATAAAGTCCTTTTCTTGACATATGATTTATAGCCCATTGGAGATTGTCCGACCAAGAGGAGTTGCTCCAGGGAAGGTTACACTTCGCAGCCCAAAAATTAGCCAGAGAATTGGATATACAACAGTAAAAAAAAAGATGATCAACTGAATCATGCCTAGATTTGCACAGGGCACATACCGAATTAGGAATCCTGCCAAATGACATAAGGAGTACTTGAGTGGGGAGACGATTCTTGGTAATAAGCCAGAGAAGAAATTGATGTCTAGGGGCCAAAGCCTTGTCCCAGATAAAAGAGAACCAATGAAACCGGTTTGAATTGCGTTGGATATTGGCCCAAGCCGAAGCTGTAGAAAATTTTCCACCGGTGTCCTCCACCCATGTAAAGATGTCCTGACCAGTAGAGAGGTGAGGAATCGGTATTTGCCATATTATCAGCTCTTGAAGTAAATGATACCCATCAGGGGAATATAAGTCCTTGGCCTTTGCTTGTCTAAGAAGGTCTGATTGGTAAATGTCACTATCTGAGAATACTGTGTTTAGGGGACCAATTTCTAGCCATGGATCAAACCAAAGTGATATAGAATCCCCATCTCCTAATTTCCATCTGAAATGGGGTTGAAATTCCTTTCTTAGAGCAATGATCTTTCGCCAAGCCCAAGAACAAAGGGAAGGAGTCGAAGAGATCCAAAAATTCTTTCTTTTGAGATATGTAGCATGAATCCATTTGCACCATAGGGATTCTTTATCAGTGAATAGCAACCAGATATGTTTAGCCATGGCCGCTTTGTTCTTTGTCTCGATTCTTCTTATACCAAGGCCTCCTTCCGAGAAAGGGAGACAGACATCATCCCAAGACACCTTTGCTCCTCCCGGACCCATGGTTGGGCCCTTCCAAAGGAATTGTCTACAAGTTTGCTCTATCTTATCCACTACCGAAGAAGGGAGCCAAAAGATGGAGGCCCAGTAAGCTTGGATGGCATGTAGCACAGATTTAATAAGTTGTAATCGGTCTTCAAAGGAAAGAAAACGGTGCGTCCAAGATTGGACTCTAGCAGTGAGACGACATACTAGGGCATTACAGTCTACTTTGGTCAGTCGCAATGTAATGATGGGCACCCCCAAGTATCGCACAGGAAGGGAACCGAGATTGAAGCCGAGAGCTTGTAGAATCTAGTTTTTAGTAGTCTCAGAACCTCCCGATATAAAGACTTCACTCTTGCTGGCATTAGGGACTAGCCCACTCCACGAAGAGAATAAGTTAAGCCCATCTTGGATGCAAGAGATAGAGGCCAGACTTGCTTTACTAAACAGAAGCACATCATCCGCAAAGAATAGATGTGAAAGCCGTGTAGCTTTGCACCTCCAATGATATCGAAAATCCGGGTGCCGAGTATGAGCATCAAGAATCCCAGTAAAAACCTCCATGACTAGGGTGAAGAGGTATGGAGACATAGGATCACCTTGTCTTATACCTCGTCCACTTGCAAAGAAACCGTGGAGTTCACCATTTATGGATAAGGAGAATTTTGGGGTACGAATGCATACCATAATGAGCCTTGTGAGATGGCCGGGAAACCCAAATGCTTGTAGAGTTTTCTCTAGAAAATCCCAGTCAAGTGTGTCATAGGCTTTCCTGAAGTCCACCTTGATAGCACATTTTGGTACATTAGGCTTGTTGTGAAACCCACTGAAAAGTTCTTGAGCGAGAATAATATTATCACTGATTCTCCTCCCTTTAACAAAAGCTGTTTGAGCCGGACTGATCAAAGAAGGGAGAACCGCGGCAATTCTAGAGGAGAATATCTTAGTGATACACTTGTAAATTGTATTACAACAGGCAATGGAACGAAAATCAGATACCGATATTGCATTGGGGATTTTAGACACCAAGGCAATAATAGTATTGTTGACTTCCTTAAGCAAACAACCAGATTTAAGCAAACAAAAGCTGTTTGAGCCGGAAATCCAATACCGCTTCAAATTCAAGGAACTTGACTGAGATTTGTATGTTTGATGTGGGAGTATTGCGCTTTATCAATCAACTCTCAATTTGATTTGTTTTTTGTTGATCAAACCAACCCACTCCTT
Organism: Corymbia calophylla; assembly: GCA_014182845.1. Classification (NCBI taxonomy): domain Eukaryota; kingdom Viridiplantae; phylum Streptophyta; class Magnoliopsida; order Myrtales; family Myrtaceae; genus Corymbia; species Corymbia calophylla. Next base: position 12,718,832 of record CM024693.1, read on the forward strand.
ATTTGGGCAGGCAAAGACCAATTTTGACTACAACTTAATAATTGTATTCAAGGTTGAAGTTGTCGATTATGTGGAGAGGTTATTAATTTCATGGGTGTTAATCGATTACCACATTACCAATTCAAAGCTTGTTGGCGATTATAAGGCTACTAATTGATTACCTAACAATTGGAGGCTATTCTGGTCGACTTCTATTGCTATTTGATGACTTTCTATGATGAATATTTAGGTCCAAGACTAATACACAAATTTAGAGAATCTTATTAGGTTTCGATGCATCTAGTAATTAGTTGTATGCATTTAAAACTTTGAAGGATGAATGAACGTGAATTTCGTCAATGCATTGTTGGTTGATCTCACTCAGAACTGATCACTCTCGAGATACTGACCTTCAGAGGAAAGGCTAATGAGGACAGAACTCGTGCGACTAAAGAACTTGATCTGGAAAAATGACTAGACCATGAGACTTGCGTAAGGACAATCCTGTAGTTATGCAGGCCGATTTTAGGGATGAATAGAAGTCGATTTGCGGACAGAACATAATGGGACGACGGATGATTCCGTTTACTGTTATCGAACCCGCAAACGACCCTATGTCAATCCTTGGTAATCGTGTACTTTGAAATAAGAATCTATCCTTTGCATTTTCACGTAGTCAAGGACATCTATGTGTCGAGAAGTCTTTGGCACGAGTCGGTTACAGGTGAATCCTTGAAGCCACCTGTCAATCTAAGTTGTACCAAAATGGCATTCGGACGAAATTGACAGAGCTTGAGAATCCAAGATTGGACTTCGAATTTTCGAGAATATTCGGGATGCATTTTTGGACAATGCTTCTGCGACAATTGACAATGTTGGTTGAGCCGAGTATTTAGAAAGGGAATTTCGGTCCGAGGAAACGAGCCTACGAGGACATGGGCCTCATGCCCAAGGTGGGACAGCCACCGTGGTAGACCCGAGGCAAGCAAGTAAGCCTGTTGGGCCAAACCGACCATTTACCCTCCCGAGCCCGTTGTCTAAACCTGAGCCGATTCGAGCCCAACAAATTCCTGAGCCCATTCCTATTCATTTTCTAAACTGTTTCTTAGGCCCGCCCTTCATTTTCAGCCCAAGGAAAATTTGGGAATTGTGCAAGGTGGAAATGACCATTTTGCCCCTAGATATTTTGAAGAAAGGATAAAGAAGAGAGAGAAGATGAGGTCACTTACTTGAGAAGTTGGACAAGGCATTCAATGGCCTTAATGAGGCTAAATGGCAGCCCTCAATGCACTCTCTCTCCTCCTCTTTCAGCCTTACAAACCGCACACTCTCTCCCCTTGTTTTTCCTTCCTTCCTGCAGTTTCAGATTCTGACATTCCCCTGAAAATCGAGTTGTTCATGCCCTTCCCGTGTGAAACACAGCCCATGCTATCCACCAATCTACTTAGGAGAGAGAATCCATACGGCCTGCGTTGGCTGATCGTCGAAAAGAGCCGCCGGTCGATCATCAAAAGGAGTCGCTGGCTGACCCGTACGTCGGCCAGAAGTTGCTGCTCACTAGACCGCCACTATAGCGACCAGTTCTGACCAGCTCCGCCTTTTCACTTGTTTTTCTCCCATTCGACCAAACCACCGCCCATACCAGCCACCAACAGTTTTCCCTCGACCCCCTGATGCCGCCAGTCGCCGGCTAACTGCTCGTCGGAGCTTCGGCCAAGCCGTTTTGCTCCAATCCCTGTCCTCCTTCTGCAGTGCTGTTTTCTGAAGTTCAGTGGGTATACAAAGGTTGTTGCTGCTGTGTTCAGCCTATGACCGCCTTGTGCATTGTTTTTTCACCAATTAAGCATTATTTCGATTTGTCATAGTGCAAAAAAAAGTAAAAATAGCATTGTTTTTACCAATTGACAAGACAAAGCATGATTATGACTATTCTTTAAAAAGAAAATTTTGAATTTTACAGAAGACTGAGCGGAACTCAATTTAAAGCTAAAGTCCTAGAATTGACTCCTCAATCTTGAATTCAACCTTTTTATACTCCTATAACTTCTTACATGCCTTATCTAAAAGTTTATTATAAATGGCAGAAAAAAAATCACTAATTCTTTGATTTAATAATGATTCCCCTTTTTTTAGGCTAATGAAATAACAAATTCACCATAAAAGTGACTTAAGAATAAATAAGTTCAATGAGAGCAATCATGAAGACGACACTAATTTTCACTTTTTAAATAGAAATAAGTTTAAATTTGAATGAAAGCTAATATAAACTTACTAAATTGAAAGAAACTCTGCAAATATGGAGACCGACAAACGTGATGATGTCCCTTTAATGAGAATAAGGTAGATTTAGTCATGTAAGAGATAGAAATAGCCCCACTGAAACATTTTTTGCATGATTAGGGTTAAAAAAATATCATGATTTTGCATGATTAGGGTTGAGATCATGCTTTTGCATGTAAGAGCAATTAGGGTTGAAAAATTCGCTTATTCTTTGATTTAATAATGATTCCAACCCAAAAAAAAAAAAAAAAAAAAAAAAAACTTTTTTGCGTGCTTAGGGTTGAAATCATGCTTAATTTGATGACAGGTTTGCTTTTCCAACGTCTTGAATGCCACCAATAGAGAAATTAAGACTTGATTATACAAAATTCAAAAGGTTCAGATTTGATTGCGCTTTTTTCCAAATGTTTGGGACTTTATCACAATTTTCCGAATTTTGTAATCATTTAGAATTGGGAAATACTTTCTCCTATCACTTATTTTATGCCGTATGCACACCTCATAGTAGTGTAATAGTAAGGAGAAAGTTGTGCGAATGAAATGGCAATATGCAAAAATGTAAATGTGAAGAAATGATAGATAATAGAGATAACGGTAGTCCTTGCAACTTTTATCTAAGGTTCTGTTTGTTAATAAAAAATGAATGATTTGAAAAATATTTTCTTAAAAATGATCACTTGTATCGCTTAGAAAAATGAATGAACGAAATTTATCTTTGTCGTGATGAAATTGTTAGACATAAATAATTATGAATAATGGAAATATTTTTCATGGCTAATTATTTTAAGGAATTAGTTTTTAGAAAATATTTTCTAAATCATTCATTTTATGCGAAATAAACGGAACCCAATGTTCAAGGTTATCTCTAATATTACCTTTGAACTTTTGAAGTTTAGCTTGAACAATTATTATATTAAAGGAAGTGCTTGTAACACCCCATATCTCGTGTTGGCTCGAAGAGGTCCCGTGAAGTGAGTCATAATTAAGACCCCTCCAAGAGGGCTACACTAATCCAAAGCCATAGAAAGTATTTATGATCTCAGGATTTTCACACTCGTATCTAATTCAACGTCTTGGAGAAGTTACCCTTATATAGACAGAGTGAAGGGTATCATAGACTTTTGCTACACATACAAGCATCTAAAAAATAGTTTTCAGGATAATAATACATAGTACTGTAGTAAAGACATGACCACATAAACATCTTTAAGTTGCTTTTACATAACTGAAAGACAATAATAAAAGGACTTTGGCAAAAAGCAAAGGCCCTTATATGACACGGTGCAATGATACAACTAATAATGTTTAAGACAAATCCTTGTTGAAAGGTTCGCAATGAGAACAAAGGTTGGGGTCCCGATCTCCATCATCTGAGCTGGAATCGGCAGAGGGTTTTGGATTAGTGAAGCCCAATTTAGAGACAATTCTAGCTTTGCCCAATCTGGTCCTGTTACATTCCTATTGCCATCTCTCTTGCCGATTGCAACCTGATTCTCTATAGGGAGTGATTCTTGGTTGTGGCCAGTTATTTAAATTCTGAAGTCCGAAATTATGTCCATAATCCCAAGGGTTTTGAGGAAGTGGTCTTCCTTTGAGATCCTGATAGGATTGCATGGAATATTTTGTTAAGATGGTCAACTTTGTTGCAAAATCTGAGTTCTATTAAGGTTCATAATATACGAATCCTTTAACGCTATAAAGTGAAAATTATAACCCCACAATGCGAAAATCTATAGAAAAATTTAAAAGTGAAGAAAAAAGAAATATATACATTATATAAATATATAATCTCTCAAAAACTCTATACTAAAATGTGGTTAAAAACGAACATCATTCATCATATTCCCAAGTTTCTCTCTGATTTGGAATGGATTCTATAGGGTTTGGATGCTGAGGCTCTAACTCTGCTGATCAACTGGACAAGTCTGCTCACTATCTCTTGCAATGGGCGTTAGTCCCGCAAAACACACACAAGAAAGTCCTCAGGATGGACTTTTTCGGGAGTCTTCCAATGCTCAAGTTAGATTATGATAATGGAAACTAGCAAAATTTAGGCTTTATCACCAAAATTGCATGGCATTATTAAGATTGAACTTTGAAGTGCCGCTTAAGTTACAATCTCTAGTCACATTGAGACCGGACCATCGTGCTCGATTGTGGATGTTCAAGTAGTTCGGACGTGATCCAACATTTCCAAGGGCCACATTCGGACAAGGGTGAACGCTGTAATTGTTTCTCAGCTTTTGGTTAGGGGGGTCTTCTGGATGGGCTTGGGTCTTAATGGATCGTTATATTTATCTTATTGCTCATGTATTAATTTGTGGTCTTGAGCCCGTTTCATATCAGATTGCACTTGTAACATCCTGAAAATCGACTCAATTTAGCCCGAATTTTAATCCGATTTTGGGAACCGACTTCTCAGTAATATCATGACTAAATACTTGGACGTCGCCTCATTTATTTTGGGATTTTCCGTTGGACACGGAAGCATCGGAAAAAGGGAAGAATTGGATCCGGTTTTGGGCCCGCGGGTGGGCTGGCCCAAGACCGGCGGCCCAATGGGCCTTGCACCCATTCAGCCCAGCCCAAGAGGAGCCCAAGTTGGCCCAAGTTCCTCCATTTCCGGCCCCAGCTTCTCTTTTGGCGCTTTTTGCTTTTGTGCCCAAGTGGGCATTGTTTTTTCTTTGTTTATTGCTTGTTTTTGATTGGTCCTTCAAGCAAGTGGCAAGCCCACTTGCCTTGGCTCTTATCCTTGACCAGCAGCTCCTTCTCTCTCCTCTTTCTCCCCCAAAATTCGTGCACCACCAGCCCCACTCTCTCTCCCTTTTTCTCTTCCTTTTCTCTTCCATTTTTTTGTTTCTTGCTGTCCTTGCTGTTTTCCAGCCCAAAAACAGCCTTGTTGCCATCACCGGAGCTGCCGTAACCACCCAAAGTGTAGTCCTGGGAGTTAGGAAGCCAACCGCGCATCCCTGGTCACCCCTGGTCGCCGTTAGCCGCCCGTTTCGGCCTTTTCCGCTTAGCTACACCGGTTCCGCGTGAATAGTAACCAGCACTGTTTTTGGCCTGTTTCGGTCACCGTTTGTCACTTGTTGTCGTCCCCGAGCTTACCCCTCGTAGCCCTCATTCCGCTCTACGCGCCGGTGTCGCCGGATTTCCGATCCAAGTAAGTTAACTTCCTAATTCTTGTTTAGGGGTTAATCTTGCTTAGGGGTTAATTAGTGTATTTGTGTGTTTGTGATTAATTAAGGTTGATTGGTTAATTAGGCTGGTTAATTAAGGTTGACTAGGGTTAGTTAATTGGCCATAGTTAGTAATAAAGTAACTAAGGTTAATTAATTAAAGTAACTAAGGTTAGTTTTAAAGTAACCAAGGTTAGAATTTAACTATGGTTAGGTTAATTTGACCATGGTTAGGTTAATTTGTTAACCATGGTTAAGTTTATTTATTTTTATTTATTTATTTAATTTCGGACAAATTTACTGTTCACGGATTACTGTTCACTTATTACTATTCATACAGAAGTAAATTTTGGATTCAAATTGTTGTGTTCTTGGTTGTTATGCTTTCTTGAAGTGCCGATTGTTAATTATATGCGTGAATAATGATGAAATGCATGATCGAAGACCGGGTGGAAGTGAAAATGTTTGATTTATTGAGTTATTCCCGAGAATTAGGGAATATATGTGATTGTTGATTGGATTGTACTGCGTGACATTATACCTGTGTCAATTGCAATAGTATGTTGCGTGAGCACGAATTTTATGTGCATTCACGACAGAGCACAGAAAAGAACGGATTGTTTGATGATGTGTTGCATGGTCACATTAAGAGGAGAGCCGGCGGCCGGCCCGGGGCAGACCCCGCCAACCCTTGGGGTTGTGCCGTGGCCTTTGGTCGCCCCGACTTCGGTCGGTTGCACGATAGTGGTCGATTGCGGGGCTGCGGCAGTGAGCGGGCCCCATGCTCCATGGGGAATGCCGTCGATGGGAGAGAGCCCGTGACGTCGCCGTGCCTCATGGGGGAGGACGATGCCTGGTCTATGACCGGTTGACCGCCAACCATAAGGTTGTGCCGTGGCCCTAGTGGTCGTAATAATCGGAGCATATGTGGATGTGAGACATGAGAAAACTGCGTGCAATGCTCGATTATTCGCATGCCTCTTAATGTCGTGATGATTTAACTGACAGTTTCTGCAGGTCGCGTGTGCCAAGGCTAGGTAAGGTTGCCTGTGGTTGTGCTTGATTATTAAACTATCTTCTATGGTTATTTCTCTGAAGTGGTGTTGGATGATTTGATGAATTAGGTTGTATGTTAAACTCCGGAGGCGAGCGAAGTTCCTAACCGGGGCTTAGGACTTTAACTTGCTGAGTTTATCTCAACCCGTCGTGGTTAACCTTTTCAGGTCCTAGATGATGCAGTACCCAAGGATCGAAGAGAGCGATCCCTTTGAGGCCCGAGAGTAGGCAGCTGTAGCCTATTTCCTTTTTGACGAGCCTTCCCCCACTTGTACAGGGTTAGGTTAGCTAGGCCAGTCCCTTTTTGAGTAGGCCTTAGCTTGTTGCCTGTAGTAAGGCGTGTATGTATTTGCTGATGTACCGGCTAACCTTCAGATATATAAAATACCGTTTGTCTTTCCTCTGCTGTTGTTGTTGCTATCCCTATTGTTTGGTTTGTGAGTTGTTCGTTTCCGCATGTGCTTAATTACAAGATAAAATGAATTGGTCGACGACAGTACCTGGGACGTCGTACAGTTAGACCTTAAGTGAAATAGGGTTGCCGCGAGCTCGAGAGTTGGGGCGTGACAGCACTAAGATGTAAAAATTGAGAAAATGTATACGTGAAAATTACTCACTTAAGCATTCTATTAAATATGTAAATCGCTAAGTAGTGTGTACTATTCCGAATCCAAAAAAAAAAAAAAGTATTTACAGTAAATCGAGTTGATAAAACATTCAAGTTACGCTTAGTCCTTACAACAGTTTGATTGCACTAGAGTAACATAAAGATATATTCTAGAATAAAGGTATGATCTAGCCAAATCAAGTTGATTCAATGACAAGTTGAAGCTCTCCTTGACTGACATAGATTTGCGAAAACTCGGCTTGAGCATCATTCGAGCTTGACCTAGATAGATCTTCGAAACATTCGAGCTCGACCCGTTCGCAATCAAATTACTAATGTGACCTGAACTTGAACCTGATAAGCTCAAATGTTTTCCTCTATAATCATGTCATCTGGCTACATTATGTAGTATTTGAAACTCACTTTTCAATTTCTATAATTAATGATGATTTTTACTTTGATACACGCAGAAGCTCTTTTTAGACTTGCGGACCCATCGAGCTGAAAATAGTGAGCTTGAGATCAGCTCAACAAAATGTTTGAGTAACTTGTTACAAATAGCTCCGCACTTGCACGCCATTCCGGTTCACATTGTAATCGACGCCCACGCAGACAAACATGAACAATCCCTCCAGGAGGAACGACCGTAAGCCAAATGGCTCCTCGCCCGTAAGGATCTCTCGCGGTCTTGTGTTTTCGCTCTCTTTCCCGCGGAATTCGAGCCTCTGTTCTTGTTTGACGACCCTTTGCTTGGTTTTTTCGTTTGTGGCAGTGCCGTGGTTGAGAACTTGCCTCCTCCGTTGAACTCCAGCGCCGAGCAACCTCCCCTTTTCGATGGAACAACGAGGTTCGACTCTTCTTCTTTTTTCCTTCAAGCGTCGCCCGAGTTGGTTCAGTGTGATTACTGATAAGATAGGTAGACGAGATTGTGTTTTGGGTCTGCTTATGTTTGTATTCTCCAAACTTTCTGAAGGTTGTACACCTCTTACGCATGCCCATTTGCTCAGCGCGTCTGGATCACGAGGAACTATAAGGTGACTTCAATTTCCGTGATCATGTGCAATTTAACAAGAGTCATGCGCGATTCGTCATCCTTTTATAGGTCACTGAGTTCATTTTGATTTGGTTTCGGGATTAGTTTCTGAATTGGGATTACATTTGTGGGTTGCAGGGACTGCAGGACAAGATTAAGTTGGTTCCTCTTAATCTTCAAGACAGGCCTGCTTGGTACAAGGAGAAAGTCTACCTGTGAATAAGGCGATCCTTCATTCGCTTGTCATTTGTGCCCAGTGCCGGTTATTTAACTCTTTATGTTTGTTTTCAGGTTAGTGGACGCTGATTGTCGTAGCCCTAATTGGTTTAATTTAGAATTCCAAGAAGAGTGCCTGCAGGATTCCGGATTTTAAAAATCTGCTCCTTGTGTTATTAGTTTTCATGAATTCCAAAACCAAGTGTAGGTCAATTTTTTTTTAATGTTTATTATAGAAAATTTCGACTTTTATGGTAGCTGATGTTAACTTGAGAAAATCAATTAGTTCCTTCCTTGGTTTATTTGGCCATTTTGACCTTTTAATCAAATGAAAAGGGTGAGTTTTAGCCATTGTTTATTTGATGGGTACATTTTGCCTTTCTTCTGTTGTGACTTATGATTCGGTTCCGGCCTTGGAGCACAATGGGAAAATCAATGGAGAGAGCCTAGACCTCATCAAATACGTGGACAGCAACTTTGAAGGGCCTTCTCTGTTCCCTGATGTGAGCACTGGATAGCAAATGTGCATTTCTTGTTTCTGTGGCTTGTTCATAACCAAGTGGCTGCTCTTTGATGTGTAGGATCCTGAAAAGAGGAAGTTCAGGGAGGAACTGTGGTCTTACGTTGATGAATTCGTGAACTTGGTCTTCACTTCATTCAAGGGAGAGGAACCGAAAGAATGTGGTAAGTCCTCAAAGCGCTTTTTTTCGTATGACAGTCTCTGTCTTCCGCATCAGCTTCTGCCTTCGACCACTTAGAGAATGCTCTTGGCAAATTTGAGGATGGACCATTCTTTCTCGGACAATTCAGTGGCATATGTTGGCATTCTCATATTTGATAAATCGGTGCTTTTTCTCTTTCTAGATTGGTTAGACAATAGATCCGTTGATCGATGAGATCTATATGATGAGCAAACCTATCTTGCCGCAGAAATTTCGCCTGATACGTGATTATCAAAATGTACTCCTTTTTGTGTTGACTATTATTTAGGGTCTAATTTTGTGATTTCAGGTGGACATCGCCTACATTCCCTTTGTTGAAAGATTCCAGAGTTACTTATCTGCGGTATGGAAATATGACATCATTGCTGGCAGACGTAAACTAGCAGCATGGATTAGGGGTGTCAGTAACCGAACCGGAAACCAGAAACTGGAAACCGAACCGAACCGAACTGAAATTTCGTGCGTTTTCGGTTCGGTTCGATTAACCAAAAAAAATCAAATTATTTCGGTTCGGTTCAGAATCTATCTAATTCGGTTAACCGAATTAGTTCGGTTAATCGAATTGAATTGGCTTCCAAAATGCAAAACAAAAATCGTCTCCATCTCTCTCGTGCTCGGTCTGTCTTGCCTCCATCTTTGTCACGATCCGCCTCCATCTCCGGTGCGATCAGCCTCCACCTCCACTTCTGTCTCCAGCCGATCGGCCTCCGCCTCCATCTCTGGCGCGAGCCGTATCCACCTCCGACTTGATCGCCTCCACCTCCACCTCCGACTTGATCCCTTTCCGTCTCTCTCGCTCACTCGCTCGGTTGTCTTCGTCTCTCGCTCGATCCGAACGGCTCCCGTCCATCACCCTCGCCCGGCTCTGCTCACCTTCCTCCTCCGAACCCATGTCGGATCCCGCCTTGCGTTGGGCGTGCGCGTGTGTTCGTTTGCGTAATTCCGCCCGGTTCCGTCGTTTTCCGGCCGTAATCGTTGTTTGATCATCTGGGTTTTTGCGTCCGTACCTCCTCGATCGTGCTTCTGTTCTCTTTCGCTCTTTCGTTTTATCGATTTGTGCGTATTTCAGTGGGCGTCTGCTAGGTCTTTCTTTTTTCTTTTTGGGGACGTGGGTCGAGTCGGCTTTGACCTGTGAGTGAAATTCGCTGCTGATTGCTCCTGCCCATGATTGGTTTGGGCCGAATGCTTAAGTTTTTGGAATTCATCAGTTTAACTTGGCCAGAATTTTGATTTCAGGAATTAGAGGCTCCAGGAGCTCTTGATTTTGGGATGGCTTTGAAGCGGATTAACAAGGAGTTGAAGGACCTGCAGAAGGACCCTCCTGTTTCTTGCAGTGCTGGTTTGTATTTTGAAGCTGCTGAGTACTTTTCTTTGATTGATTAAAACGATTCCATGGACATGACAATACTTCTGATTGTTGTGAAGTTCTGGGCGATCGTGCTTTGCAATTTGCATGGAAGTGAAATTCACTACTGATTGCTCCTGCCCATGATTGGTTTGGGCCGAATGCTTAAGTTTTTGGAATTCATCAGTTTAACTTGGCCAGAATTTTGATTTCAGGAATTAGAGGCTCCAGGAGCTCTTGATTTTGGGATGGCTTCGAAGCGGATTAACAAGGAGTTGAAGGACCTGCAGAAGGACCCTCCTGTTTCTTGCAGTGCTGGTCTGTATTTTGGAAGCTGCTGAGTACTTTTCTTTGATTATTAAAATGATAAGCTATTGGTTCGGACTTCCGGAATTCATCAGTTTAACTTTTCTTTGATTGATTAAAATGTGATTTCCGAATGTAATGATTGATTCAAAGCTTAAAGATGGACATGTAAAGAGCGGATTTTGTTATTGATGATGTGAAATTCCTATAATTAAGGAGGACAAATAGAGAGAAGGAGTTCCCATAATTGATATTATATTTGAAAAAAAAAAGTCAGGAAAAACCGAAAAACCGAACCGAACCGAACCAAAATTTTCGGTTCGGTTCAGTTTGGAGTTTGGTTCGGTTCATTTCATTTCCTTATCGATTCGATTCAGTTCAGTTTTCTCAGAAAACTGAACCGAACCGAACCACTTACACCTCTACCCATGGATTGAGGTACCGGAAGGAAATCTAGTCTCTGGCCAATGCTTAATTTAAGCATCATTTCTCTTCCGTTTTGAACAAAACTCTTTCTTCCCACGAACAAGCGACAACCAAATTCCAAGATTGATTCTGAGTGAAATGGTGAATCGATGATAAACAGTTTCTGGATAGTGTCCAGGCTGGGTGAACCATTATAGCATGGGAGCATGTCTATGGGGAGATCCTATAAAATCAAGGAAATTCACTATACCCTATTAACTGTCTGGTAATTGCAGTAATAAAATTGGATGTATTTACATAAAATTATGTATATTGTTTGGTATAAATAAAAATTCATAAACGAAGAAGATAAAAATCTCTTCCGATACCCTATTCGATGAGAGGGTTTTGGCTTTGTGGACCTTGGCTATCCAGTCTATGGCTTGATTTGTGTCTCTGGGCTCATATAACAGTTGGACTCCTTTGGGCTGGACTAGTAAAACTTGACAATCGTGTATAATGGACTAGGAAGCCCAAGAAATCTCTGCCTTGCCCAAGATACGTGACAACTGATAAGCTATCAGAAGTCAACTCCACGTGCAGATCAGAGCCACTTTAGTTGAACTCGAGTCACGCTTATTCTTTAACCATCCTGTCTGGATTTGGATTGGTTCGCATCCCCTGTGATGTGTTTCGTGGGCCAGAGGTTACTTGTTTAAATTGGTATAGCAATTTAGCGAAGGAACAAAAGATCCGCTTAAATAATAATATGCGTTTGATATTTACATCTGGTATGCCCGTCGCGACATCACTACCTCAGTCCGTCGTCACTATCTCTAATTGGAACTAGATATGGTAAATTTTATTTTTTCGGACATTTACATCTGAAACTTTCCAGGGAGAGGTTACAAAAATCGCTTTCTCCTTGCACTCACCCAAGCAGACAAATCTCTGAGCAAAAACCGAGGAACCAGACATATCTGACGGAAACGATGACGTCATCACTCTCCGTTTCGTCACTGCTCGCGACATCACTGCCTTAGCCCGCCGGCGCACTCCTCCCTCTTAAATAGCTTCGCGCTTGGAGGCCATTCCCATTCCCATCGACGCCGACCTGCACGAACACAGACATCTCGCAGATTTCCTCTCCAAGAACTACGTACGCTAATGGCTACTCCGTAAGAATCTCTGGCGACCTTGCGCTTTCGCTCTGCTTCCTGCGAGATTCGAGCCATTGTTTCTGTTTTTTGACGATCCCTTTCTGGGTTTTTCGTTTCGATTCCGTCGCAGAGCCGTGGTAGAGAACTTGCCTCCTCCGTTGACCTCCAGCGCCGAGCAACCTCCTCCCTGCGATGGAACAACGAAGTTCGATTCTTTTTTCTTTTCTTTTTCCGGGTCCTTGAGCGTCGTTCGAGTTGACTCAGCGTGATTACTGATTAAATTGATAAGCAAGAGATTGTCGTATTGTCTGATTATGTTCGTATTCTCCGAACCGTCTGAAGGTTGTACACCTGTTACACATGCCCATTTGCTCAGCGCGTTTGGATCACGAGGAACTATAAGGTGAGTTCATTCATTGCGATCATGTGAAATTTAACAAGAATCAAGCGACACTTGTCTTTTAATGTCATTTAGTTGATTTTGATTGGGCCCGTCATTAGTTTCTGAAATGGGATCGTATTTCCGAGATGCAGGGACTGCAGGACAACATTAAATTAGTTCCTCTTAATCTTCAAGACAGGCCTGCTTGGTACAAGGAGAAAGTCTACCCCATGAATAAGGTGATTCTTCTTTTGCTTGTCCTTTGCCTGTTGCTGGCTGTTTTAATTCTTTCTTTGCGTTTCAAGTTAGTAGCCCAGATTCTCCGCTAGACACTGATTATCAGAGCTCAGATTGGATTAATTTACGATTCCAAGTGATTGCTGCTGGATTCTGGATTTACAGATTGGCTCCTTGTGTTACTAGTTTTCTTGTATTCCAAAACAAAGCGTGGCTCTATTGTGATTTTTACTTTTAGAAAGTTTAAGACTCTTAATGGTAGCTGATTTTAGTTTATAGAAAGTAAATTGGCCTTTTTGACCTTTCAAATGAAAAGGATAAGTTTTAGCCATTATTGATTTGATGGGTACATTTTGCTTTTCTCCTGTTGTAACCTACGATTAGGTCCCGGCATTGGAGCACAACGGGAAAATCACTGGAGAGAGCCTAGACCTCATCAAATACGTGGACAGCAACTTTGAAGGGCCTTCTCTTTTCCCTGATGTGAGCACTGGATAGCAAATGTGCATTTCTTTTTCCTGTGGCTTGCACATGACAACATAACTAAGTGGCCTCTCTTTGTTATGTAGGATCCTGAAAAGAGGAAGTTTGGTGAGGAACTGTGGTCTTATGTCGATGAATTCATGAAGATAGTCTACACTTCATTCAAGGGAGAAGGACCAAAAGAATGTGGTAAGTCCTCTAAGCACTTTCTTTGATGATAGATATCTCCAGTACATTAATGAACTTCATCTTCTGCATCAGGTTCTGCTTTCGATCATCTGGAGAGTGCTCTTGGCAAATTTGAGGATGGACCATTCTTTCTTGGACAATTCAGTGGGGTATGTTGGCATTCACGCATTTGAAAAGGGGCTCTTCAGTTGGTTTTCTTTTTCTAGATTGGTTAAACAAGAGATCCATTGATCCATGCAATTCATATGATGTGCGAACCAATCTCAAAGAATTAAATTTTGCCTGATATGTGGCTATCGGGATGTAGCTCTTTTTATGATTGACTATAATTTGAGGCCTAATTTTGTGATTTCAGGTGGACATTGCCTACATCCCATTTGTTGAAAGATTCCAAATCTTCTTATCTGAAGCATTTAAGTATGACATCACTGCTGGCAGACCTAAGCTAGCAGCATGGATTGAGGTATGGAAGGAATCTATTCTCTGGCCAATGCTTGTTTTAAGTTTCATTTCTTTTCCATTTTGGACAGAAATTCTTTCTTCCCATGAATAACAGAAGCAAATTTTCAAGATTGATTCTAAGTAAAATGGTGAATCAATGGTAATAGTTTTAGGATGGTGTCTGGAGCTAAACTTTGGCCTTGTTGAACCATTGTAGCGTTGAAGCATGTCTCTGAGGAGATTATAACCTGCAGTGAGGAAATCATTATTTGAAGTCACCAAACATGCTTAGTGGGATTTTCATTGATAGTCTTCATAGTTTTCTTGTAGAGCCATATATAGAATGAGAGTCCTCATTCTCTACCAACCTTCATATCATTCACTGGTTGTGGGGATTATATTTTCTATGTAAGTGCATTCTATCTTAAGAGGAAAACATGAATAAGTTACCTTCAGAGAACAATTAGTTTTACAAACATCCTTGGGATCTAGTTTGCTTATACTACTTGGACAATGGAAGGTCATATTGATACTACTTGCAGATTCAGCAGCTCTGTTCAATTTCATCCATGCTCAAAACCATATAATGCATTGATATTTCCTCTTACATCATCCCATGCAGGAAATGAACAAGATCAATGCTTACAAGCAGACAAAGACTGATCCTATAGAACTTGTTAAATACTACAAGAAGCGCTTCACTGTAATTCTTCCAACCCAGACTCAAACTCATGTCATGAATTTTTCTGCACAACTTTCTTTCCTCTCTCAGTGCCAGTGAGTTTGTTTCTAGTCGCTGATCAGTTTTTTCTTCAAATGCAGGCTCAACAGTAAATGGGGTCATGGCCATGCTAGGCCATGTACGAAGGGAATAAGGGGAGAAAGAAAAGAGTTGAATGATTTGATAGTTGATATACCTTCTTTTGATGTTTCTCTGAGGCTAATTGTGTTGTGTATCTGCTCTAGATGCAGCGATGCCTCTTCTACAGCTTGAAAATGTTGTCAGGGTATTACATGAAATTTCACAGATAAAACAGTTCATTTTCGAATCCTTTGTGTTACGGTCTGTCTTCATACTGATGTTTCTTTGGGCTTTTCCTGGCTTCCTCTCAACAAAGCTGCTAAACTATCCTGGCTATTCTTGATGTTTGCGCATCTTGAGACTTAAAAACGCGTTTGATAACCATTCTGATCAGAAATTGATTTCTGGAACAGAAATATATTTTTCTATTTCTATTTCTGGATGAGTTTCTAGACAAAAAAACGCGTTTGATAACAATGCAAAATTTCTATTTCTGAAACAGAAATTTGTTTGATAACTAAAAAAAATTTCTATTTCTTGAAAGAGATTTTTTTCTTTTGGAGTGAGTGAGTTGTTCATTCTTACAAATTTCAAATGCTTATGAAATTAAATACAAAGTGAAAGTTGTTATATCATATTTTCTAAACTTTCACCAAAAAATTTTCAACATCCACTTGGATAGACAATTACGGCCAAACAAAATACTTATCAATGGTCTCCATACAATAGAAAAGAGAGATCAATATGCATTACTTTGGAGCGCAATAGCCGAAGGTTCCCAAAACTTTGGTAGAATGAAGGCAGACAACCGTGTCAAGTGCCTAAATTTCGATTTTGAATTCTTCAAAAAGAATTTTACCCATATCTCTCTCTCTCTCTCTCTCTCTCTCTCTCTCTCTCTCTCTCTCTCTCAGACAAGAAGAGAAGGTGGTGACCGGTATGGATTGTGAATCGATGATGTTTGTCAGGTTTCTTTTCTTGTGTTTTTCTTTTTTCTTTTTTTTTCTTGCTTGTTTTGCAGTTGAAGAAACAAGAAATATCAAAACTTTCGAGAAAAGAAAGGTAAAGAATTGCTTTGTAACTTCAGACAACGGGTATCAAGCAATTTGCGGCAAATTTTGCAAAATCGGTGATTTTTATGAAGTATGATGAAGTTTGTCATAAAAGACCACTACAAATAAGGGAAATCCTCAAATAGAATATCACATTACAAGAGTTAAGATAGGAAATCCTCAAATACAACATCATATAACTAGAGTTAATATAGGATGTCCTCCAATACAACATAACATTATGAGAGCTAAGATAGGAAATCTTCAAATACAAAATAATTAAAATACATTACAATAGTTGAAAACACAATTTCATGGAATCTCCAGCATATTATGATCCCTTGCCATTTTATTGGCAATACTTTTCCTAAGCATATTCATCTCAGTTCTCTCCTCAGCTGATGTATCCCTTGTAGCCTCATCTTGTGTAGGACCAAACGGGCACTCTGGATCTCCATATAGGGAAAATTTCTTATCCCTCCTGTCTTGATCACGGATGTAATTATGAATAGCACAACATGCAATTGCAATATATGCTTGCTTTCGAATTGCAAATGAAGGCATGCGTCTCAAAATAAAGAAGCGATTCTTTAATGTCCCAAATGACCTCTCAATGACATTCCTTAGTGAAGAATGCCTATAGTTAAATAACTCTCTTGTTGTTCTTGGCCGTCTCACTCTACCCCTGTAATCATTTAGATGATATCGTTCACCTTTTAAAAGAACTAAGAATCCCGGAGTGATGCATAACTAGAATCTGCCACGTAATATTTTTCTATAACAAGGTATTCATATAGTGGTCATGATTTGCAAAAAGGATACAATCATAAAGAAAGTACTCCTTATAGAACAAGTAAATACCTAGTGGTGGTAGAGGAAATTCCAAGCGAGGAGTCTCGAGTGCTGCTGATAGAACCCGACAATCATTGGCAGATCCTTCCCAACCAGCATACACAAAAGTAAATTTCATATCAAATGAACATGCACACAGAACATTTTGAGTGGCAATTCCTTTTCTGCCTCTAAATGGGATTTGCTTCGACACAGGTATAGAAGCATGAACATGGGTACCATCAATAGCGCCTACGCAACCCTGTCATTTTATCAAAGACTAGTATTATACAAGATTATAAATAAAATAAAACTAATGGTGTAAAGAAATGTATGAAAATCTTACCTTGAAGTAAAGATTATGGTTGGGATCCATAAGAATTTCATTTTGGGATAACATCAAAGGAAGGTGGTATGATAATCTCTTTTGCTAGTTCGAGAATTGCTTTCAACACTATAGTGAAGTACATGCTGATCGTTTGTCCCGAATGTTGGAATCTCTCACATAATTTCTATTTGAGTTTTTGTGACAAATCATAGATAAGAAGATTCCAATTTGTTTATCTACTCTTATGTATCAACTATCCACTAACCAACCTCTTGCCTTCATCAAATCACAAAGGTTAAGAAAGACGTGTCTCTCCATTCTAAAAGCTTGATATACTCTATCTGAATGTCCATGAAGAACCTCTCTCATCCATTCGAATCCTGACAATATGCTATCCTTGATAGGTTCTCTTGTGTGTATAGACATATCCACCGCAACAATGCATAACCATGCTATCAGTATATCGATATCAAAATCATCAAAGTCGAGTTCAACTGATTCAACTGCTGATACTTAATCACTATGGACACTACTTTCACCCCCCTCCATATTACCTATAACATCACACGAAATAAGAACATAAACACAACATATAAGTAAGGAATCCAATAACAATCAACAATAGCCACAAAGTTTTCATAGTTGCATTAGAAAAAAAAAAGATTCTTAAATACATAAATCATAGAGTGAAATCAAGCTAAATATATTTCTCAATATCTCTTTAAAGAGATTCCAGAAGTCTACGTCTCCTTTCAGGTAGAGCAATGATGAAAGTTTCTCTCCAAGTGGCATTAAGACATGATTGGTTCACAGCTTTGTTGTAAAGATCTTGTTCCAAGTTAGGCATGCCATTTAGAACGGCAACCATGGCTCCTATGGAGTAGGGGTTTACCAGTGATGGGACATCTGAGGTCACAGAGCCACTTGTTGATTGACTAGTCTTGAATATAATCATTTTGTGAATGGTTTTGCAAGCGCTGGAAACATCATATGTGCTACTCTTCCTCCTTCTTTTGGAATTTGGAGTCCTATCTAATTTGTGCTTCTGACGGTCTAAAGTAATAGTCACGTTAGGCGTGAAGGCTCCATCATCAACAAGGTGTTCATCCAACTCATCTGGATCACCTATCACATCACCACCACCATCACCACCATTGTCGTCTCCCTCCGAGGACAACACCACTTTTTCTACATTTCCTGATGCATACTCTCCAATAGCATATGCATCACCGAATACAATACACAAATTAGGATACTAAGGAAACCCATCATTCTTAAATTTAGCCCATTCACTATTATCCTATAATTTTTACAATAATAACATATGTCAGCAATATAATCAAAACTTTCATCCACAATAAAAACGAAATGACCCAAATAAAGTGATACCTTAATGTGAGTCTCCCATACACTTTGATCCACCACATCAACTGTATTGTTTACATTATCCCATCTAAATCCAGATTGTGACAAAAGCTTCTTAAAACTATCATACTGCCTTTTTAGTTTATTGACCCTGTTCTTCAACTGAACTATACTAAAGTGAAGTCCTGTCCGTTTATTGAATTCGACATGCATGTTATTCCATCATGTTTTGTTGTAGGTACATGTAGTGCGATTTCTCTTTTTTACCTTTGCTACTAACAAACTTACAAGTTCATTGGTCAAAGGCTCAGTCCATTTTGCCATAAAAGTCTCTTTTTGGGATGCCATTTAACTTTAACTGGTTAAGCATCAAATGAGCCATATCAATTGCTGTACCCGTTCAAGCAAAAAAGCTTTCATGTCAAGAACACATCAATGAAATGTTCTGTGATTATCAATAGAAAAGAATGCACGAAGAAAATTAAAAGGAAACATCGGCATGTAATTGTACAAGCAACCATATATTGCAAGCAAAAGGAACAAATTTAGGTAACTTAAGGAAATTAGGCAAAAGTTTAACAAAAAAATGATGATTTGGCATATTTTTTTTAGGGTAAAAAGAAAGATGGAGGCTAAGGTCACACTCGCAATCAGCCTTTAATGCTGGAACCGGAAGTTGTAGCAAAGTTGTATGCCTACACAAATTTCGACGGAAGGTTTATGCATGTCATTAACTAAGTAATCACACTTAATATTCACATGCAACAAAAGGCAAGTAGAAGAGAGAAGCCTCCAAAAGTAATAAATTTTTTACATAAATGGATATGATAGCTTCATCAGTCAACGAAGGGATGCCATGGCAGAGACTATTAAATCTCCACAAACTTTACCACAACCTAAGAAGCAACACAAAGCAACCTGACTTCCAACATAACGGTCTTCTTTAAGAGAAGAGATTGCTCTAATAAATAGCCAGAAGGGCCAACAATCCAGTATAAATACGGGCTAGTAGAGTCTTAAAGGGAATTAATTCTATCTAAATAGAGGAAAACAGGGGAAAGAACATAAAAACAAAGGGAATAGCCAAGGAAGGACTCACCAGCGTTGATTTTGTCTGCTTTCAGCAAATAACAGGAATGTAATTGTAGTCAAGCCCTTCAAAATCCCAAACATTCTTAATGTGATTAATCTATAATGGCAATAAGTTCTTTTCCTTTTCCTAGTTAAAAACAGCTCAATAATGAAACAGCAATAACATTCATCATGCAACTAAAATCACGGCTCCAAGCTTGAAAGGTTGCTAATGATCAGCAACAACAACAATCTTCAGATAATATAAATGCAGCAAAGCGATCAAATAGACAATGTTGATCATGCACAAGAAGCTATTCCAAATATGTTTTTAATGCAACAATGCTGAAATGACATACTGCCATCTTCTAAACAGCTTATTTGAGGCACTACTGCATCCTTGATAGGTCACAAACTTCATTTGATCAGCAACAACAACCCCAAAAATCTTCACATAATATAATGTGGCAAAGGGATTAATAGACAGTGTAGATCATGTACAATAAGCTATTCCAAACATGTTTTTGATGCAACAATGCTGAAATGACACATTGCCATCTTCTAATTAGCTTGTTTAAGGCATTACTGCATCCTTGACAGGTTACGAACCGCATTTGAGAATAAATAGGCAACCCGAGTAACTAACTCTTCCCCTGCATCATGTACATTGGGACTGTGCACTAAAGGATGAATACCCAACTGCAGAACAAGATACAAACTAATTAGAAAGAAATTCACAAAAGAAGAGACTGATCTGAATAGCAGTAAATCTCAAATAGAAAGCATGGTACAAAGAGGTAGGAAAATCAGAACTTGTTCATCCCACTTATAGGAAAACTTCGGCCAAAACCATGGCTCTCAAATATGTATATAGGACCCTCCACTACTATGCGAACAACACATCACTGGCAAACCATTCCCAATGCCCATGCTACACTCAACTCAACTTTGAAAGACAAAGTTAACTAACTTCATGATCACCCTTAGACAACTATTCAGATGATGGTGCATATAATACACAAGACAAACTAATTCGACAGATGGCAACTAAATTGTTGGTTGGCCACTAATCAACTTTTTCAGCTAATGTTCCGAAAAAAGGATCTCTCTCGTAATGCGGATTAGTGCAAAGTCTAATTATTATTTCATGTCTGAGTGTTAAATAAAATCAATGATTTCAAGGGAGTCAAGGTCCTCTATTTCATAAATACACTTAGCACATGGATATTGACATCCTGAGAATGATGATTAACTCAGTCAGATGCAATGAGGAGTCCTTTACTCTCTCTCTAGATTTCAGTATCTTCTGGACTCATATATCCAGATCATAGTTTGTGGAAATAATCACATCTTTAGACCATAATTTGTATTCCATAATAATGTACAGAAAACCCAAAAGTTTGTGCCAGGATATTACTAACGGAAACCATATTGTACTTTGTAATGCTGCTTCTGATTATATATCTAAAGACAAAATAGTACAAAACAGGGGTACTCTTAATTGATCTCCATCGTAAAACCAGATGTAGGAGTGGTAATGACATCCGGTTTCACATAGCATTCCAACAGAATTCTGTTTCTATATAAAAGGCATATTAAAAGAATACACTCAACATACATAAATAAAAGGGAGGGGATGGAGGAGACGACGATGAGGGAGGTCATCGAGTTGAGGCGTTGATCTGAGAGAGGCGTCAAGGCGAGCTTCGGGCTTGATGAGATAGAGCTGACGCCAATGAGGAGGACAGAGACAGCAAGGGGATGGAGATAGTGAAGGGGACCTCATCGGAATCGACAACGGTGTCGATTTGAGGGAGGCGTCAAGCTGAGCATCGATCTAAAGGAGGCGTCGAGCTAAGCTTAGGGCTCGATGAGCAAACGGAGCCAACGTTGGCGAGAGGATGGCAAGGATGGAGAAGGCGAGGACGATGTCGTTGGAATTGATGACGGCGTCGAGGTGAGCGAGAATCGAGGGAGGCGTTGACAACAACGTTGAGGTGAGTGAAAATATGAGGGAGGCGTTGACCTTGAGGTTGAAGAAGGAAACATAGAAGGAGGCACGAAATTAGGGTTTGGTAGAATGAGACGTGAAGGAGAGCCTTTTGTTGAGAAGAGAGAGAGAAATAATTTCTTATTTATGCTCCAAAAATAGAAAAGTAAAAAAAATTGTTTCTGATTTCTGTTCCACTGAAATTGTTTTACCAAACGGATTTATGTTCCAGAAATAGGTCTGGAATAAAAATCTATTCCAAAAATAGAAACAGAATGGTTACCATGGGCAGCCTTACTGACTTAGATAGAAGAAGCTGTTCATTGAAGAAAAAAGAAGACAAAGCTATTGTTATAATATAACTGTTAAAAGTACTGAAAGATATAAGTGTTTAATTTGGGTTGTGGCATTCTTCTGAAAGAAGCGGTGCTTAGAACAACTATAATTATTGCCCTCTAAATGAGATTATAGTTAATTCTTTTTTGTTCTAGCTTTTCTTTCTTAAAGAATATCATCAGACGTCGCTGGGTATATATAAATGTAACGTTGTCCACACATGTAGCATTTACCGTTACTCTGAATATTCGATTCAAGAATTCAGAATTGGACAAATGGCACGAGACAACATCAATAACTTTTACTACAAATACAGAAAAGGACGAATGCCAATGCATAAAGACGTCATTTTCCTAGTGGAGGAAATTTCTTGAGCAGATTAATAGCAAAGATGCCGTGTTAGTTAAGATGTTATATTTTTGTCATCTATATATTAATAGTGACGATGCTTCATTAGTTTCGATGAGTTTTGACTAGTGACGACTAAGGAATATATATTCACCTATGTATATCAGTGAGTTGCTATATGCTAATTGCACGACATGAGCTTTGTACGTTCGATGAGGGAATATGGGGCTCTATGGATCAGCTCTCAAGTTCAATTCGTTTTTTGTTGATTAAACCAACCCACTACTTATTTATGTAGGCAAAGGCCAATTTTGACTACAACTTAATAATTATATTCAAGGTTGAAGTTGTCAATTATGCGGAGAGGTAATCAACAGTTATCAATTTTGCGGGCATCAATCAATTACCTCATCACAAATTTAAAGCTTGTCATTGATTCTGAGGCTACTACATGATTACCTAACAATCAGAAGCTGTTAAGGTCAGTTTCTATCGTCTTTTGATGACCTTCTACGGCGATGTTCAACTTCTAAGATTGGTGCACGAATTTAGAGGGTCCTATTAGGTTTCAATGCATTCAATAATTAGTCACATGCATTTCTCTTAATATATAGCTTTTTATGAGTCTTTATCGTGGTGTTACTGGTAAGAGTCATAATTAGATGAATTGCCCCAAGAGTCTATTTGATTTCAAGGAATTGAAGTCTTCTCTTTTGTCTAGTTTCTTTATAAGTTGAGGTGTAATCTCCATTGTAGAAGACGATAATTTGAGTATATGAATATATGAGATTTTTCTTTATGTGAGAAAATATCTTTGGAGAATTGATTACTCTTATCCTAGTATCTTTATCATTGGAGAGTGGACTATTCGTTGATGGTGAGCCAAGCAGACTTTTATCCTAGGCTGGTGGTTTGTTTTTTAGGCTCTAGTGGTGAGTTCCCCCCTACCAAAGTCCTTTATCTATGGTGGTGGTTCATCTTTTAAGCCTTGGTAGCAAACTTCTTCTATCTTGCTCTTTATCCTTGTTTGCACTTTGATCTATCCATGCTTCCCTTGAATCACTCGAAATAACATTCGCTTGCCCCCGCAAACGCATCAATGTTTATCCATGTGCAGTTGATCACCGAATTATATGTACCTCATAACATTTATTTTATGGCACACATGGTTAAAGTCATTTTATACACGTCGAGTGAATTATGTCTTAAATGATTTGAAATAATCTATTTGGAAAAAGTAAGTGAATACCTGCGGTTTAGATTAGGTTAATATTATTGTTACTAAAGTGAGAAAGTGATGACAAATTTGAATATGTGATTAAAGATGTGGATTCTTGGCATCCAAATCTTAGTACATGTTAAAGGTGCTAAATCCCATCAGAGTAGATGAGCATGTGAGGAACCAAGAACCTTATTTGACTCAATACAATAATACAACTTACAATGTTTAAGATAGGTCCTCATGGAAAGGTTTGTGATGAGATCAAAGGTGGGGCCCTTAATTTCATGGCCTAAAATTTCCATACAATTTGAATATCGAATGAATACTTAATATATCCTCTATCATGTACACAACCATACAAAATCATGACTTCTAGGACAAAATGTAAATAGCTACTTTTTCTACGCACTTTGATCCAGTTCTCAGGAGAGCTTTTGAAGCGCTAATCTAAATGTCCCTGACCAAATTGTATGGTCTTTTGGGGTGAGGCTAAACTTAGTAAATGGAAAACTCTGGCCTAAAGTGGAGATCTACTCACCACTTGACCCTAGAGCACATCATTATAGTAACAATCAACAAGTAATATTAAATATCATTTAGAGGATAATGGAGATAATTACCAAAAATATTCTAAACCTATTGTAATTATACCGATTTAGTCCTATACTTCTTTTTGGTCAATTAAGTCATAAACCTTTTGCAATTGTGCAAATTCAGTCCATCCCGCCAAATTTTGCTAGCCGGCGCTAACATGGATGTGAGCTAGCACCAATCATCCAATGAACGTTGACATGGTAATTTTTTAATAACTGTTTATTTATTTTTGAATTTTTTATTAACTTTTTCTTTTTCTTTTTCCTTTTTTTTCTTGTTGTCGTCTTTGGCTTCCCGTAGTGGCCGGTGAGGGTTGCCACCCTCATCAACAACCTCAGCTAGATTTGCGCAAGGCCACTGGCAACGGTAGTGAGGCTGTGCAAGGGCTGCAACCCTCACCGACAACCATCAAGGGCTTCATGGCCCATGCCAGAGCCTTGCTGGTCACTGCGAGAAGCCAAAGAGGAAGAAGGAGAAAAAAGAGAGGAAAAACTAGAAAAAGAAAAAAATTAATAAAAAATAAATATAATATTATAAAAAATTGTCATGTCAGTGTTCGCCAATTGGTGTTCACATTAGTGTTGGCCGGTAAAATTTGGCCGGATAAACTAAATTGGCATAATTGCAAAAGTTTTGGAATTCAATTGGCTAAAAAATAAATTTAGGATTAAATTGGCACAATTACAATAGGTTTAGAACTTTTTAGTAAATCTCCCAAGGATACCAATCATTCATATATTAAAGATATTTCTTAGTTATTTATGTATTCATAATAGAATAGTTTGATCATTCTAAGAATAAGACCTTCATTCTATTCTACACGATAAAATATTTGGATGCTAATCCATAATGCTGCATGTTAACGATTTCAGTTACTAGGAGTACGCATCATAGTATAGACTTATAATTTTGGAGAGTGGACTATTCCTTGATGGTGAGCCAAGCAGGCCTTTTATTCTAGGCTGGTAGTTTGTTTTTGAGGCTCTAGTGGTGAGTTTCCCCCTACCGAAGTCCTTTATTTATGGAGGATGGTTCATCCTTTAAGCCTTGGTAGCGAACTCCTTCTATCTCGCTCTTTATCCTTGTTTGATGGTTCATCCTCTATATCTTAGTGGTGATCATACTTATATCATGCATTTACATTCATCTATCAACACTCATCCCTATACACTTTGATCTATCTGTTGTTCCCTTGACATCACTCAAAATAACATTTGCTTGCCCCTCCAAATGCATCAATGTTTATCCATGTGCATTTGATCACCGAATTATATGTACCTCATAACATTTATTTTATGGCACACATGGTTATAGTCATTATATACATGTCAAGTGAATTATGTCTTAAATGATTTGAAATAATATTTTTGGAAAAAGTAAGTGAATACTTGTGGTTTAGATTAGGTTGATATTATTGTTACTAAAGTGAGAAAGTGATGAAAATTTTGAATATGTGATTAAAGATGTGGATTCTTAGCATAATTATAAGTTTATATTATGATGCGTACTCATAGTAGCTGAAATCGTTAACATGCAGCATTATGGATTAGCATCCAATTATTCGAATAGTGTAGAATAGAATAAATGTCTTATTCTTAGAATGATCAAAATATTCTATTATGAATACCTAAATAACTAAGAAATATCTTGAATATATGAATGATTGGTATCCATGGAAGATTTACCAAAAAAGTTTTAAACCTATTGTAATTGTAATTGTGCCAATTCAGTCATAGATTTATTTTTTTGGCTAATTGAATCATAAACCTTTTGCAATTGTGTCAATTCAGTTTATTTGGCCAAATTTTGCCGGCCGACACTAATGTGATCATTGATCAGCGAACGTTGAAATGACAATTTTTAATAATATTTAAGTTATTTTTGAATTTTTATGAATTTTTTTTCTATTTTTTCCTTTTCTTTTTTCCTCTTATTCCTCTTTGGCTTCTCATAGGGGTCGGTGAGACTTTGGCAAGGGCCGTGAAGGCTGCGCAAGGGCTGCGTCAGCCGTTGGCGAGGGTCATAGCCCTTGCACGGCCTCACTTACCGTCACTAGTGGCCTCACCCAAATCTAGCTGAGGCTGTCAATGAGGGTGGCAATCCTCATTGGCCACTATGGGAAGCCAAAGAGAAAGAAGAGAAAAAAAAAAGGAAAAAGAAAAGAAAAAAATAATAAAAAATTCAAAAATAAATAAATTGTTATTAAAAAATTACCATGTCAACATTTACCGGACGATTAACGTTGGTTGACATCCACGTTAGCACTGGTCGGCAAAATTTGGCAGGATAGACTGAATTTGCACAATTGTAAAAGGTTTATAACTTAATTGACAAAAAAAAAGAAGTTTAGGACTAAATCGATACAATTACAATAGATTTATGACATTTTTGGTAATTCTCCCCGTTATCCTCTAAATGATATTTGATATTACTTGTTGATTGTTACTATGATGTTGTGCTCTAGGGTTGAGTGGTGAGTAGATCTCCACTTCAGGCCCAGAGTTTTTCGTTTACTGAGTTTAGCCTCACCCCAAAAGACCATACAATTTGGTTGGGACATTTATATTTGCGCTTCCAAAGCTCTCTTGAGGACTGGATCAGAGTGCGTAGAAAAAGTAGCAATTTACATTTTGTACTGGAAGTCATGATTTTGTATGATTGTATACATGATAAGGGATATATTAAGTATTCATTCGATATTCAAATTGTATGGAAATTTTAGGCCATGAAATTGAGACCTCCACCTTTGATCTCATCACAAACCTTTCCACGAGGACCTATCTCAAACACTGTAAGTTGTATTATTGTATTAAGTCAAATAAGGTTCTTGGCTCCTCACGTGCTCATCTACTCTGGTGGATTTGGCACCTTTAACATGTACTAATGTCTAGTTGATCCAGTATAATCCTCTGAAATAGGAAAATCCGAAGGCTAGAACATTTAGATATTTTGAAGAGCTAGAGGAGGGGAACAATGAGTGCAATTAGATTGTGGAAGTTTCTAAAGATAGTGGGTCAGACTTCACACAGAATTGTGCTAACTTTGTTTGTTAGGATGGATATTTCCTTACCTATTTGCGATTGGGTTTGTGAAACCAAGAAACTAGTTTAGAACGAGGGGGCTTTGCTTTTCGAAGGAGTGGGTTTATGTTCTGGTGATGATGATGTAGAAGGCTGGGGAGGAATGTAGTATTAGGGTGTTGAGGAAGATACCAAATATTGGTACTTACCACCTTCTTGGGATTCAATAGTAGTGTCAACATCCTCCCATTTTTGGAAAAATTATTTCTTAGATGAGCGAGATTTTTCTTATTTTTCTTTGAAGGCTGTCATCCTTTTCTTCTAAAGGGGCTAGAAAGAATTTTCTCTATTAGTATAATTTCAAAAGCAATTACCTGTATAAGGATCTTTAAAGTAGACTAGTGGATTCCCCTCGAGTTTTTTTTTTTTTATTCGGTTTTCCCCTCTTAGTAAGAGTCTATTTTGAGCCCTTTTCCTTCACTGTCGTTTTTGGAATATACGAGTGCATCATCAAAATGGTATGAAAAATAGAGAAAGAGTTTTTCTTCATTTTCCTTTGAATGATCAAATTAATAAACACGTCATCATCCTTCTTCTTGGTGAATTTGGACTCTAAAGACTGGATAGGCCTAACATTCTAGTGGAGCTTCCTATAGTTAATCACCCAGGTACCTAAAAGAAGCTTAACTAACTCAAAGCGAGGAATTTGCCTTGGCACATAGACACACAAAGTTGTTAACCACTAAAAGAAAAAGAGCATCGTCTACACCCGGAAGAGTCAGATCAAGGGTAAAAAGTTACTACAGCAAAGTCTAAAGTCTGGAGAGCTCTAATAATTTGCAACTGGATTGCCAAAGCAGTGAGCAAACTGGGGTTTGAACAAGCCATGTTGAAGTTGGGGAACAATTTTACAAATGCAATTTTAGCATTGAGAATGGTTTCGACTGTCCCAATAAGGGCATGTCGGTGGTCATGGAATCAAGTACCGAGTAATGTCATGCGGGCTATTACTAAGAGACCTTTTCATGTGACTATCCCAATACATTCTATCTTTATTAAGGAACTGAGTATATCTTAGCTGTAGCCATTTATGGAGAAATTCAAAAGGAATCTATAGATTGGCAAAGTGTTCCCGTTGAGTTGTTGGGAATGGGTGTTGGTTATAGCAGGTTGACTAGATGTAATCCTTGAAATCCCTTGAAATATGACGTATACATTTTCTTGAATGGATAAATAAGTGGGCTTAGCAAAGACAGGATATGCATTTACCAAAGGGAGATGAGTATTGGAGATCTTCTCATCTTCATTGAAGTAAGAAACATCAAAAAGATAATCAATCTTTTGGAGGAATTAGTTTTATGGTGAGGAATAGAAGAGTCTAGGATAATAGCGGCATCGATACATCCAGAAATATTGTTTTCTTTAGGTTCAAATATAATGGAATGGATCTTTCTCTTAGTACTAATGATTATAAGACATAGAATTATAATCTTAGCCCAATTTAGATCAAGCTAGTTCTGATAGCAAGAGGATTCTATAGTATTAAGTATAAAATATTAGTTATCAAAGATAGTTATGCTATTCTAATGTTGTACGGAAGAACACCCCGACTAGATGAGAAATAAAACAAGAACAATCAAGAATATGGAGATTTACATGGTTCGGCGAAAATCCGCCTACGTCCACGGGAGAGAGAGACGATTTATTATTTGAGTGTATCTCCTAAGTACAAGGTACGATGTTGAAAAAAATAGATCTTCAGATCCCCACTTTCCTAATCCTAGTAAAAAAGGAATTCCACCATAAAGATATTATCTGATTTGAAACTAATCAATAAATCTTCGGTGATTATCCCCTATATATTAGAAATATCATGATATATTTCAGTTACATTGAATCAAGACTATTTCCCACGAAAATCTCTTATAGATAGGTCCAAATTTAAGAAATATATTTGGAAACAAATAGCTTGCAATCTTCAAGCTTTCCCTGATTTCCCGATTGACTTTTTAATTTCGAATTTCCAATTGACCGAAATTTTGTGGAATTCAAGACAACATCAGCAAATCTCCACATTTGGCTTGAATAAACCACAAGCCTCCACTCAAACCAAGAAAATGAATATATCTCTCCCTCCACCGTACCTTCGCAAAGGTACACTCGCACCTAGATCGGTGTGGCCTCCATCAACTTCAATGATGAGTGAGAGAAATTGCAAGACTTGAACTTTTCTATAGTAACTGTCTTCGTGAGCATATTTGCGGGATTATCTTTAGTATGGATTTTCTTCAAAGCAATGCTACCATTTTCTATAAATTCTCGAATTTTGTGGTACCGAACTTCAATGTGTTTCGTTCTGGAAGGAAAGACTTGATTCTTTGTGAGACATATTGTGCTCTAGCTATCGCAATATAGTGTAGCGCTTTCTTGATTTAAACCCAACTCTGTGACCAAACAAGTCAGCCATATTCCCTCCTTCGCAGCCTCAATTACTGCCATATACTCAACTTTGGTTGTAGACAATGCTACAATAGGTTGAAGCATTGCCTTCCACGAAATAGCTCCACCACCAAGAGTAAAGACATATCCTGTGATGGACCTTCACTTGTCCAAATCACTAACGAAGTCTGAATCAACATAACCTGCTTAATTGATCCATCCTCCCTTGAAGCTGAATGTTAAACCCATTCCGGCAGTTCCAGCCAAATAACAAAAGATCCACTTAACAACTTCCCAATGCTCCTTACCTAGATTGCTCATGTATCGGTTAACAAGACTCACTGCATGAGCCAAATTTGATCTGCTACAAACCACATCATACATGCGGCTCCCTATTGTGCTTGCATTGGGTACTCGAGACATCTTTACAACTTCCTCATGTGAAATAGGGCATTGTTTCTCGAATAATTTTAAGTGATTTGCTAAGGGTGTACTAATCGGTTTAGCTTTACCCATGTTGAACCGCTACAAGACTTTCTCAACATAGTTCTTTTGATTTACCCAAAGCTTACTTGCATGTCTATCTCAAAAGATTTCCATGCCAAGGATCCTCTTTGCAGCACCAAGATCCTTCATATCAAAGTCATTGCTTAACTGAGACTTTAGGGAAACAATGTCTCTCATTTGTCTTGTAGCAATCAACATATCATCAACATAGAGCATCAATAGAATAAGCAACTTATCATCCAAAACTTTGTAGTAGATACAAGAGTCATGCACATTCCTCATGTAGCCAATACAAAGCATAAAAGAATCAAACATTTTATTCCATTGCCTTACAAATTGCTTCAAATCATAAAGTGATCTCTTAAGCAAACATACATGATCCTCTTTCCCTTCTACCTTGAAGCCTTCAGGCTGCTCCATATAAATTTTCTCCTCCAAGTCACCATGAAGGAATGCCGTCTTCACAGCTACTCAAGCTCCAAGTCATACATGGCCACCATAGCTAGTAAAACACGAATTGATGTGTGTTTTACAACCGGGGAAAATATCTCGTCGTAATCAATCTCCTCCTTTTGTGCATAGCCCTTAGCAACAAGTCGGGCCTTGTATCTCTCTTGCTCTTTCTCCATTGCTGCTTCTTTCTTCGAAGAACCCATTTGCAACCAATGACATTCCGATCCTTGGGCTTTTTCACAGGTTCCCATGTCTCATTCTTTTGTAACGACTCCATCTCCTCCATCATTGCAGTCATCCATTTTTCTTTGTGATCATTTTTCAAAACTTCATGGTAGGAGCTTGGATCTCCGAAGCCTACGGTAAGAGCATAAGTAATCATATCCTCAAAATTGTACTTCTCTAGTGCTTTGAGAGTGTGCCTTCCCCGACCCATCGCAATGGTATGAGGACCTTCTACCGTTTCTTTGACTTTCGGAGCTTCATCGGATGACTTGCCATTCTTTGCAGATTCTCTAGTTTCAAGCTCCACCTTAACGATAGATTTATCACCCTCCTCTTCAGCAACTGCGTGTGGCGTGTAGCTTGACTTCAACATTGCAGATTCATCGAACATAAACATCCCTGCTCATGAAAACTTTCTTCTCACTCGGATCCCATAATTTGTAGCCTCACTCCTTTCTCGTAACCAAGAAATATGTATTGTTTTGGTTTTGGATCCAACTTCGAGTGCTTCGAACTCTGCACATGTACAAAAGCAGGACAACTGAATATTCTTAAATTAGAATAATCGACAATTTTACCAATCCATACTTTTTTGGGAATTTTGCATTTAATTGTAGTTGATGGAGACCGATTCACAAGATAGCATGCCATGCAGACAACTTCTGCCCAAAACCCCTTGCTCAATCCCGCAGGTAGCCTCATGCTTCGAGCTCTCTCTAATAAGGTTTGATTTATCCTTTCCGCTATGCCATTCTATTGGGTTGTATTCAAAACTGTGAAGTGATGTTTAATCCCTTCATTCTTGCAAAGCTCTATGAATGGTGTCAATTTGTACTCTCCTCTATTGTCCGATATCAAACACTTAACCTTCTTCCCTGTTGAAGTCTCAACTTCAGCTTTTCATTCTTTGAACTTGTCAAAGACTTCACTTTTGTGTCGCATGAAGTAGACCTAAACTTTGTGAGAGAGATCATCAATGAATGTCACGAAGTATTCCTTCCCACCTTTTGACTTTACCAAGGAAGGACCCCATACATCTGTGTGTACATACTTGAGCATGCCCTTGCTTGTATGAGTTGTAGCATTGAACTGTACTTTTCATTGTTTTCCAAACACACAAAATTTGCAGAAATCTAATTTACATGTTTTCATACCTTGGAGTGCATTCGTCTTGTGAAGCTCTGTCACACCCTGACTCTCGAGCTCACGACAATCCCTTCTCTTGGTCAATTGAAAGCGACATCCCAGGACTTGTCGACGACCATTCATTTTAATCTTTCATTATGCGCAAGCGGAAGACAAACTATCCCCAGTCCAAATAGACAATCAAACAGGGATAGAGAGATGAACAGCAGAAACCTCGACTACTCATTTATACAACTTACTGGATTAACCAACAGAGGATCGTCTTTTGAATCACAAGCCCGACAAAATGGGCCGATCCATCCTCTAAGCCAGGCCAAAAAGAAACTAGGCTAATCCAACTATACAAAATGAACCCTCGAGTTTAGCACCATAGTCACTCAGACCCATTGGACTCGGCCCCGTCAGGTCGATCACTGGTGGAGCGGGGGCAAGATTCTCTACTGCGAGTGCGCCATTCTAAAGGCCTAAAAATGGTTAACCACGACGAGCTAAGATAAAATCTCAGCGAGTTCTTCCCCTAAGCCGCGGTTAGTACACCAACAATGCATTGGCGACATTAACGTTCATTCCTCCCTCAAAGGGCTCGAATTTCAAGACGTCACAATTCTTCCCCCCTTACAAAAATTTCGTCCTCGAAATTTGCAACCACTAACAAATCCTCAAAAAGATAGGGGTGCTGATGTTTCATCACTTCTTCACTTTCCTATGTAGCTCCCTCTGTTCCGTGATGTTGCCAAATCACCTTAACTAAGGCGATAGTCTTGATTCGAAGCACTTGCTCTTTACGGTCCTCTAATCATACTGGCCTCTCCACGTACGACACCCTATCGTCTACGTCCAGTTCCTCAAAATTCAATACATTAGTCTAGTCCGGTTCATACTTTCTCTACACAGACATGTGGAAAACATCATGTACTTGAGCAAGCTTCGGTGGCAGCGCAAGACGATACGCTAACACCCCGATTCTTTCTAAAATTTCAAAGGGTCCAACGTACCTCATACTTAACTTTCCCTCCTTGCCGAACTTGGAAGTACCCCTCATTGGCGATACTTTCAAAAACACATGATCACCCACCTTAAACTCCAATGGTCTATGATGCTTATCTGCATAACTCTTATGATGACTCTGAGTTGTCTTTAGTCTGTCTCTGATAATCTGAACTTCATTCAATAACTGCTAAACCATTTTTTGAACCAGCGATTCCCAATTCCCTAACCTCGTTCCATAGACTAGAGCTTCGTTCCATAGACTAGAGCTCCACAAACTTGATCATATTTCTGCTATACCACTCCGATAAAATCTTATCCCATAAGCATTCTCTTTTTGCACAGTGCGTAGTTCAGTTCATTTATGCCCCTTTCGACATCCTAGAAGCCTGCCGGGAGTCGCTCCTTGCTCAAGCACTCTGGCCCCGGCAACCACTCCCTGCCCTCGTCGGATCGGTCGTTATGGACATCTTCGAATTGCACCACTACTAGTAAAAGTCCCTTTTAGATATGCACCATCTCATAGAGATATTATCCGCTTTGGCCTATCCCATACCAAGCCTCACGGTTTTAATCTCATCTGAGCACCTCAAGTGCAAAACTTTCTCTAGCTCGTCAACCCATGAGCTCATTTCCACGAGGTCACTTATCGACACTTCAAATCTGATTCACTGAATTTCCATCGAACCGCTATCTGAATTCCACAAACCACCAATTTTTCTTTCAACATTCTTGCCTCAATCACTTGAAAATTAGTACAAATCAAATGTCATTTATCGCACTAAAGGCTTTTGAATACTTCTTCAAATCCTTTCTGATTGACCGTCCGTCTGTGGATGGTACGTTGTATTATACTGTAGTTTCGTCCTCAAGGCCGACTGCAAACTTTTCCAGAAAGTTGTCTTAAACTTAGGATCACGGTTAGATAATCGTCACTGGAACTCTATGAATGTATACAATCTGACGTATGTACAACTCCGCATACCTATCCAACGTGAAATCCTTCCGTACGGCGATAAAGTGAGCTGACTTTGTCAATCTGTCAACTACTACCCAAATCGAGTCATTGCCTCACTGACTCTTTGGCAGTCCCATCACAAAATCCATGGTAATGTGTTCCCACTTCCATTTGGGAATCTCAAGAGGTTGCAGTAGTCCATCAGGCTTACAATGCTTAGCCTTTACTTGCCGGCACGTCAAACACTTAGCCACGTGCTTTGCAATGTCCAACTTCATACCATTCCACTAGAAGTGCTGCTTCGAATTCTGATACATTTTCGTACTATCAGGGTGGATGCTATAGTTACTACAATGAGCTTCCGACAAGACTGCTTCCTTAAGCTCTACATCTTTCGGAACACACAATCGTCCTCGAAACCTCAATGTCTCATCCTCGGGCACTTGAAAGTCTGATTTCCTCTTTGCCTGATCCATCTGCAAGATCTTAAGAATTTCAGGATCCGTTGCTTAGGCACTCTTAATTCTACTTTGCATCTCGGGTTCCATCCTGAGAATGGCTATTAGACTAGCAAGATGGCCAACCTCAATTTTAAAATTTGAGTCTCCGACTCTCTCCAAAAGAATCCATTCTCGTACCCTCATATGTGCAATTGTCGACTTTCGACTGAGCTCATCTACCACTTTATTCGCTTTCCCCAGATGATACAAAATCTCGTAATTATAGTCTTTAAGAAGTTCCATCCATCATCATTGAACGTGAGGCAAAGATGATCGCCTGCTAATTCCAAATCACACGTTGGATAGTTAAGCTCGTGAAGCCTTAACTATCGGGATGCGTATGCAACCACCTTACCATGTCGCATTAACACGCAGCCTAATCCTTCATACGACGCATCACTATAGATTTCGTACTCACCAGGACTAGACGGTATTGTCAAGATAGGTGCGGTAGTCAGTTTGCTCTTAAGCTCTTGAAAGCTACGCTCACACTTGTCTGTCTAATCAAACTTCTCCTCTTTCATTAACAACCTCGTCAAGGGCATGTTTATCGTAGAAAACTTCTCCATGAAACGTCGGTAATATCCAACCAATCAAAGTTTCTTGCTGTTGTAACATTATGTCAACAAAGATCCCTTCACCTAAAATCGCATGACCTAAAAATGCCACGCAAGATAGCCAAAACTCACACTTGCTAACTTAGCATACAACTCATGTTCCCTCAAGGTCTGTAGTACTGATCTCAAGTGTTTCTTATGATCCTCTAGACTCCTCGAGTACACCAGAATATCGTCAATGAAAACAATCCTCAATCCTTAGCAATGGATACTTGTTCTTAATCGTCACTTGATTAAGCTGCCGGTAATCAATACACAGTCTCAACGAATTGTCCTTTTTTCCTTACAAACAGTATCGGTGCTCCCCAAGGGGACGCTCGTCCTAGTGTGTCTGCACCTTCAGTTCTTTCAATTCTGACAAGGCCATCCTATAAGGCGCCTTGGAAATCTGTTTAGTCCCAAGGGCCAACTCAATCACAAATTCAATTCCTACTCTAGGGCAATCCTGGCAATTCCTCGAGAAACACATCCATGTACTCTTGTACCACAACAATATCATCTACCTTTGATCATTTTTACTAATGTATCTGCCACTAATGCCCAATACCTTTGGCATGGAATCTGGATGCCAACTATGACATCAAAGTCATACATTGCTACTGAAATCAAATCAATGACTTCCTCACTACCGCCCACAACTAGCTTACAGCCAGAACAACCTAACTCAGACAATATCTTATCATTGCGCCAGGGGTCTACCTTGGTTGTTCGACGGTGCGTTCCTTGCAGGTCGTCCTCCCTGCGGCAGTGGCAATATCATCTTCACAGGCCTATTCAGACAATTCACCACTCGGTGGCCCTGCTGACCATATCCAAAGTAGGCTCCCATGAAATTAGGCGTCGGCTTTCCCACATAATTCTTTCTGTTGGGTTCTCATCATCGGTCCCTTTCCAAACCGACGATTGTCTCTATTAGGCACGAATCGCAAGCCAGATGTGGTCGTCCTCTCGATCTTGTTCTTCTTGATCATCTGGGCCCTCTCGTACATCTCATCAAAACTCTTTAAGTTCAATGGCACCAACTAGGCTTTCAATTATGATTTCATGCCATCTCTGAAACGTCTCGCCCTATCCAGGGGTCCTCCACTAATCTCAGTGTATACTTAGCCAACTCAGCAAACTTTACCTCATACTGATCTACTGACATCTGATTCTGACGAAACTGTTAGAACTCTACCATCTTTGACTCTCTCGCATTGTCTAAGAAGCACTTCCCATTGAAAGCTTCACGAAAGGCACCCTAAGTCGAAGCCGTGCTTTCAGGGAACACTCTTCCTTGAGTGACTTCCCACCAATTAATGGTATTATTTTGAAGCTGATAAATTGCCAATAGCACTCGATCTTCCTCTGAACACCTCAACACAGAAAAATGTCCTCTCACTATCCCTTATCCAAAGAGTCACAGCTTCAGGGTCGCCCACGCCACTGAGCTCGGTGGCTTCAGTCTTAGGAACTACTCTACCAGCCTAGGCATCGGTCTCTCACAGACCTCTTCTCTCACTAGGGGAACCACAAGGACCACAGCACAAGCACACAGCTTACTGTCCTAACAAGGTCTCAAGTGCCAGCAGGATCCCATTTAACCTAGGATCTGCTTACGCGCTATCTCTAGCACTGGTCTGACCAGACGTTGCCCTACGCCTAAGGGCTCTCTCTGCTCAGGATTGCTCATCACTCTGGACTATGAGTAGCCCGCCACCACACCAAATCACAAAAGCAATCACAGGCATGTAAAGTAAAAGCCATCTCTATCTCACTATCCCAAAAATCCCACGCACCTTATCACTCCAAGTCTCGACCTCGCTCTAATACCAAAACCGATGGGGATGTCACGCCCCGACTTTCAAGCTCGCGACAACCCCTTCTCTTGGTTGATTGAAAGTGACGTCGCAGGACTCGTCGACGACCATTCATTTTAATCTTTCATTATGCGAAAGCGGAAGACGAACCATCCCCAGTCCAAATAGACAATCAAACAATCAAACAGGGATAGAGGGATGAACAGCAAAAACCTCGACTACTCATTTATACAACTTACTGGATTAATCAACAAAGGATCGTCTTTCGAATCACAAGCCCGACAAAAGGGGCCGATCCATCCTCTAAGCCAGGC
The DNA here is from genome assembly GCA_014182845.1 of Corymbia calophylla. Lineage (NCBI taxonomy): Eukaryota > Viridiplantae > Streptophyta > Magnoliopsida > Myrtales > Myrtaceae > Corymbia > Corymbia calophylla. The sequence continues at coordinate 12,755,756 of CM024693.1, forward strand.
CAAAAAGAAACTAGGCTAATCCAGCTATACAAATGAACCCTCGGGTTCAGCACCACGGTCACTCGAACTCATCGGACTCGACTTCGTCAGGTCGACCACTGGTGGAGCGGGGGCCGAATTCTCCACTATAAGTGAGCCATTCTAAGGGCCTGAAAATGGTTAACCACGACGGGTTGAGATAAAATCTCAATGAGTTCTTTCCCTAAGCCCTGGTTAGTACATCAACTCAACCCAGGGTATCTCTCCAGAATCACCCCTCACTCAACCCAACAACAAACAACCAGTAACCAGCAATTAAACAACAGACATGGTCAACCAACAATCAAAAGTCGGTTCGCATGCAACCTTACCTAGTATGCCATATCTTGCACGTTATATATCAGCATAATACACACAATGCACATTGCCGTTAGATGATGCAGTTCACCAATCACATGCGAGTCACGTCACAAGCGATTTCACCTGGCCATTGCCACACCCTGCACATTATTAGTTCGTGCGTGCGTGCCATAAATAATGATGTGATCACCTCATGCAAAATCGAAATCGATGATACAATGTTTCTCGTACACTCTAGTATCCACATGTGTTCCATTGGGCCAAGGTGCTACGGTGCTACGACGCCCTTCCTTCGCAAAGGCACAACTGTGCCCTTCTGTGCTATTGCTATGGTGCTACGGCGCCCTTCCTCCACAGAGATGCAACTGTGCCCTTCCGCGCTATTGCTATGGTGCTACTGCACCCTTCCTCCGCAGAGGCACAACCGTGCCCTTCCGTGCAGGCCGAGGCACTACGGCGCTACGGCGCCCTTCCTCCGCAGAGGCACAACAGTGCCCTTCCGTACCCTCCGAGGCGCTAGGCGCCTTTCCTCCGCAGAGGCGCAACCGTGCCCTTCCGTGCCCTCCCTTCGGTAACTTGTACTATCGCATCAATGCACACATACTTGCACATACACTTGCATTTAAAATCTCAAGTCCTCCCCATAAAAAGCGATCCATTTCCGGTGTCCCTCGGACAATTCATCTTTTTCTCATTTTGATGAGAATTACACAATTCATGCGAATGCTCATACAATTACACATTCAATTCACTCCGTAAAATCAATACACATGAAATTACACATTTTAATTTTCGGATGAACAGTACATGAATAATGAAATTTCAGAATTTAATAATTAAATAATTAAATTCCGAAATTAAAATAATTAAATAATTAAATACTTAAATACAGAAATTAAATAAATCATTAATTAAAAAAATTAATCACATTAATCAAGTAATTAAGGAAAAACATGCTTAATTAACACATAACACTCAATTAAGCCTAATTAAGCACAATTAAGCATGAATAAGCAAGATTAAGCTAAATTAATCTTAATCAATTATCTAACCACCTATTTTAGGGCTAATACACTTAATTAAATATCTTAAATAGCCCTTAACACTAATTAACCCAACCCTAAGCAAGTTTAGGCACTAACTAAGGGATTAGAGGCTAAACTCATCCGTTAAGCGGGCCGACGACACGAACGCGGCGACGGCGACGAACCCAACACTCTGGGACATCTCTCCCAACACTCCAAGGCGGTCCCGGGGCGGAAATCATAGCAATAGCCTCTGCTCAAACACCCAACTTCAGAGGACAGCACTGCAGTAGGAGGAAGCTATTGGTCAGAGCAAAAAGAGGTTGGCCGGAGCTCCGGCCAACCTGGTGGTCAGTGACCGGCGGCTCCAGGGGGTCGAGGGGGAGTTGCTGGTGGCTGGTGTGGGTAGTGGTTTGGTCGAAATGGGAGAGAAACGAAGGAAAAGACGGAACAAGCAGAGACAGGCGGAACAGTGGTGATTAGCGACACGCCGGCTTCTAGCCGCCGTACGGATCGGCCGGAGGCTTTGTTTGACAAACGGCTGACGCCATTCGTACGGATTCTCTCTCCTAAACACAACGGTGGGTGGCACGGGCTGAGATTCACACGGGAAGGCCATGAACAATTCCAATTTCGGTGAGAGGTTAGAAGTAGAAACAGCAGGAAAACAAGGGAAGAGAGGTGCGGTTTTGGAGGGGCTGAAGAGGAGGAGAGAGAGGGAGATGAGAGCTGGAGATAGGCCTCAATTAAGGCCATTAAATGGCTTTCCCAACTTCCAAGAAAGATGACATCATCTTCTCTCTCTTCTTTTGACTTTTCTTCAAAATATCTAAGGGCATTTTGGTCATTTTCACCTTGCACAATTCCCAAACTGCCCTTGGGCTGAAAATGAAAGACAGGCCTAGGAAACGAGCTGGAAAATGAATAGGAACGAGCTCGGGAATTTGTTGGGTTCGAATTGGCTCAAGTTTAGACAATGGGCTCGAGAGGATTAATGATCGGTTTGGCCCAACGGGCTCACTTGCTTATCTCAGTCTTCCACAATGGCTGTCCCACCTTGGGCGTGAGGCCCACACTGATCTTGCCCGGCCCACATCCTCGTAGGCTCGTTTCCTTGGTCCGTAAACCCCTTTTCCAAAAACTCGGCTCAATTGATACTGTCGACTGTCGAGGAAGCATCGTCCAAAAGTTTGTCCCGGACGTTCCCGAAAATTCGAAGTCCAATCTTGGATTCTCATGCCATGTCAATTTCGCCCAAATGCCATTTTGGTACTACTTAGACTGATAGGCGGTTTCGAGGATTCACGCGTAACCGACTTGTGCCAATTCACGTTCAAGACTTCTCGACACAGGGACGTCCTTGACTGCATGAAATTGCGAAGAATAGATTCTTATTTCAAAGTACACGATTATCAAGGATCGACATAGGGCCGTTTGCGGGTTCAATAACAGTAGACGGAATCACCCGTCGTCCCATTATTTTTTTGTTCGCAAATCGACTTCTAGTCGTCCCTGAAATCGGCCTGCATGACTACAGGATCGTCCTTACGCAAGTCTCATGGTCAAGTTGTTTTCCCAGGTCAAATTCTTTAGTCGCACGAGTTCTGTCCTCATTAGCCTTTCCCCTCAAAATCAGTATCTTAGGAGTGATCAGTTCTGAGTGAGATCAACCAACAATGCATTGGTAAAATTAACATTCATTCCTCCCTCAAAGGACTCGAATTTCAGGACATCACAAGCTCCATCAATCTTCTTTCTCCCATATGCCCGAGATGCATATGCCATAGACAGGTGTTATCTATCTCTGTGCTAGCATCCGTGGACACAGATGCTCCACTTGCACTGTGGTTCCTATAAGTCGATATAGGTTTCTGTGCCTTTTTCCCTTAAGAACAACCAGAGCTCCCTTGATCACCTTCAAGACTCCACCTTGAGTCGTGTACTTGCATCCATTGGATTCAAGTGCTCCCAATGAGATCAATTTATTCCTTAGACTCGATACATGACGCACATTTGCCAAGGTTCTAATCATGCTATCAAACATCTTGATTTTCATGGTTCCAACTCCCAGTCTTGCGCGAAGTGTCATTCCCCATGAGAATTGAACCACCATCATATGCCTTGTACTCATCGAAGGCTTTTTGATGAGGACACATATGATAAATGCATCCAGAGTCCAGGATCAACAAATCTTCAAAGGTGTCATTCCTTGACTATACGGACAAGACGTCCCCATCATTGGTTTCAGTACTGTCAGCTACACTTGTCTCATTCGAGCTCTTCTTCTTTTTTGTTCTTATTTGGACAGAATCTCTTGGTATGCCCTTCCTGATAGCACCCATATCATCTTCCTTTGAACTTTCCCTTGGATTTTGATCGACCATTACTGCTCGATCCTCGATCCGTTGATCTTCCTTTCCCTTGATTGCTTTTCTCCTTTGCAAAGAGTCCATGTCCCAAAGATTTTGAATTACTTGCCCTTTTCCGAGTGTTGTTTGAAATTAAGGCAGCAATCACCTCTCCGATCTCCAGGGTTTCCTTGGCATAAAGGAGTGTAGTCACCAAGTGGTCAAACGAATCAGGCAACGATGCCAATAGTAGAAGCACTATGTCTTTATCCTCGAACCTTACCTCCAAGCTTGTAAGTTCACAAATCATCTGATTGAACACATTGAGGTGTTCCAACAGATCTCCTCTTTCACTCATCTGAAGTGAATACAATTTCTTCTTCAAGAACAACTTGTTCGTAAGAGATTTCGTCATGTAAATGCTTTTGAGTTTGAGCCATACCTTTGGAGTAGATTCGATTTCCGCTACATATTGAAGGGCCTCATTCGATAGGTTCAATCGGATTGTGCTATATGCCCTCTCCTCCATGTCGGCCTAGTCATTGTTAGTGATAGTGTCTGGTTTGTTTGATCTTCCCAGAAGAACCTTTGATAAACCTTGTTGAATCAACAAATCCTTCATCTTTCTTCGCTATAGTGTAAAATTATTCTTCCCGGTGAATTGTTCAATATCAAATCGAATGGTTGAACCTTTTCTTCCCATCTGGTAAGAAGTTGCAATATAGGAACGGAGAACTTGAATCGCTCTAATACCAATTGTTTTGTGGAAGAACACCCTAACTAGATGAGAAATAAGAAATCATCTCTCTCTCTCTCTCTCTCTCTCCCGTGGACGTTGGCGGATTATCGCCAAACCATGTACATCTCCATGTTCTTTATTATTCGTGTTTTCTTTCTCATCTAGTTAGGGTGTTCTTTCGCACAACATCTACAAAACACGTCCTTCCTTGGTCTTTCAAAAAGACTACCTTTTGGTTTCTAGAAACCATTAATCTATATCTTAGTTTTCAAGCCTTAGTAGTTTTTTAATCCACGATCCACAAGAGGAGTAAGTGGAGAGCATACTCACGAAATCAACTCATCATTGAACTAACAAGGTAACTCTAAGTTTCTAATGACATCGACTGCAAGAAAGAAAGGGAAGTCTTTAGAAAGCCATAAAGATGATCTTGGGATTTTCTACTCTAATCTTATTCAACTTCTTGGAGAAGTTACCCTTATATATAGATGGAGGCTAGAGCCAAGGGTATTACATAATTTTGCCACACACACAAATATCTAAAAGATAGTTTTTAGATAGGCACTTGCAAGTTTCTTTTACATAACTGAAAGATAATAGTAAAAGTGCTTTGGCAAAAAGTAATGACCTTTATATAACACAGTGCAATAATACAGTTAATAGTAGGGGTAATCATGGTTCGGGTGGGTAGTTCCCACCTTGAAACCTAGAACCACCCATGATGGACCAGTTCCGAAAAATTGGAACTAGGAATTGCCTGTTGCTTTAATTGATCCACCTAGGAATCGGACAGCCTTGGTGGATCTAAGGAATGGGTCCCCAACCCCTATAAAAAGGCATTTATCAATTAATATTAGGTTAAACCTAGTTTCTATTTTAAAGCACCAAAACTTGTTCGACATTATATTTGGGTTGAATTGCAAGCCATTGATTTTGATTTAAGATTGAAAACTATAAGGCAACGACAAAGCACTACGACATTTATGAACATCTCCAATCAGTCCTCTCCTTCTTCTTCATTTGTTTTCTTTATTTTGGTTGAGAAAGCAAGTAAATGGACTATTAGAATGAAAAAAAAAGTGAGGGGTTAATCCCATTACATGCCCAAGAGACAAAAATAGTCAATAATGTCTAATAACTGCAAATATACATATATTTACATACATATTTGGTTGAAAAATTACAAAATAATTAAGTAATTGTGATGTAATTTCTTTCTTTAAATATATATATCGTCCAGTTCGGGTAGGTGAGTGGACGGTTTTACATCTAGAATCAGGAACCAGACCAGTACTTATCGGTTCCATTAAATTAGAATCAGGAACTAGATCAGCTCTCTTGGAAACTGCCGGTTTCAGTCCGATTCGATCCGGTTCCAAGCGGTCCAAGCAACTCCCGATTTTTTTGCACACTCCTAGTTAACAGTGTTTAAGACAGGTCCTCGTTGAAAGGATCATGATGAGAATGAAGGTTGGGGTCTCAGTCTCAATCTCCATCATCTGAGCTGTAATCGTCGAAGGGTTTTGGACTAGTGTAGCCCAATTGTAGAGGCAATTCCAGGTGTGCCATTTATCCTATTACATTTCTAGCTTTGCCCAATTTGGTCCTGTTAAATTCCTATTGCCATCTATCCTGCCGATTGTAGGAGTTAGATCTACTGCTACTAGCACTAGATTCTCTAAGTATTGATTCTGGGTTGTGGCTAGTTATTCAACTTCAGAAGTCCGAAATTATGACCTTAATCCCAAGGGTTTCGGGAAAGTGGTCCACCCTCGAGATCCTGAGATAATTGCATGGAATATTTTGTTGAGATGGTCAACTTTGTTGCAAAAGCTAAGTTCTTTAACACTATAAAAGTAAAAATATAACCCCACAACGCAAAAATCTATTGACAAGTTTGAAGTCAAAAAAAAAGAAAAAGAAATACATATATTATATAAATATATAATCTCTCAAAAACTCTACACTAAAATGTGATAAAAAAACGAATATCATTTGTGATGTTCCGAAGTTTCTCTCGGATTCGGCCCGGATGCTGAGGTTTTAAGTTTGCCAAGCAACTGGACAAGTCTGCCTACGATCTCTAGCAATGGGCGCTGATCCCGCAAAACACAAAACAAGAAAGTCCTCTGGGTGGGGTTATTCCGGGACTCCTCCAATGCTTTAGTTGGATTATGATAATAGAAACGGGTGAAATTTAGGCTCTATCACCAATATTGCAGGACATTTATTAAGAACGAACTGAGTTCTACTCATACTTGTCCTTTTAAATGCTGTTTGGTATTTGAAGGCGCGTCCAGCTTAGGCAGACTGGACCATGGTGCTCGATTGTGGCTGTTCAAGTAGTTGTGGACGTGGTCCAACATTTCCAGGGGCCATGGTCGGACGAGGGTGAACGCTGTAATTGCATCTCTACTTTTGGTTTGGCTGGTCTTCTGGACGGGCTTATCTTCTTAGTCATGTATTAATACGCGGTCCTGAGACTGATTCAAATCAATTTGCACTAATATGTAAAAATCGAGAAAATATATAGGGGGAAATTATGCACTCAAGCTTTTGATTAAATCTGTAAATTACTAAGTAGTGTTTATAGTAAATCGAGTTGATACAATGTTCAAGTTACATTTAGTCTCTAGGACAATTGTAATTGGAGAGTACAACATGGAGAATTACTAAAAAAGTTATAAATATGTGCTAATTCAGTCCTAAACTTTTTTTTTAACCAATTTAACCATAAACCTTTTGCAATAATTGTGTCAATTCAGTCCATTCGGCCAAATTTGGCCAGCCGGTGCTAACGTGAATGCCAACCGAACAAACAATTTTTTAATTTTTTAATTTTTTTTTGAATTTTTTTTATTTTTCCTCTTCTTTTTCTCTCTTCTTCCTTCTTGGCTTCTTCTCCACGCAATGGCAAGTGAGGCTTCGGTGAGGGTCACGGCCCTCGTCCACCCTCATTGGCGACCTCGGCTAGATTTTAGCAAGGCCCGGGGACTGCAGGAAAGGTGGCTCCATCTAGATTTGGGCAAGGCCAGCTTCACCATGGCCGCGGGCAAAGATGGCCTCTCCCAGATCTAGGTGAAGCCGCCTCGCTCGCGGACCCCAAGCCTCGCCCAGATCTAGGCAAGGTCATCAATATGGTCGACATGGGCCGTGAAGACCTCGCTGGCCACTATGTGGAGAAGAAGCCAAGGAGGAAGAAGAGAGAAAAAAATAAAATAGAAAAAGAAAAGGAAAAAAATAAAAAATTCGAAAAGAATTTTTAAAAAATTAAAAAATTGTTCGCCAGACAGTCAGTGTTGACTAGCATCTATGGCAACATTAACTGGCATCTCATGTTAGAGCCGATTTACTAAATTTGGCTAGATAGACTAAATTAGTACAATTGCAAAAGGCTTAGGACTGGATTTGCAAAAAAAAGAAAAAAAAAGTTTTTAACTGAATTGACACAATTACGATAGGTTTAGGACTTTTTTTAGTAATTTCCCTATAATAATAACATATAGTATAGAAAAAAAGTAGGATCTAGTCAAACCAAGTTGATACAACGTCAAGCTAGAGCTCTACTCGACTAACATACTTGATCTTCAAAAACTCGGCTCGACCATCATTCGAAGTTGACCCATATAGATTATCTCAATATTTGAGTTCTGACCGGTAGTCATGTTATCTGGCTACATTATGTAGTATTTGAAATTCATCTAAAGATTCCTATAATTAAAGATCATTTCTGCTTTGACACACATAGAAGCTCTGTGTAATTTCTTTCTTTAAATATATATATCGTCCTGTTCGGGTAGGTGAGTGGGCGGTTTTACATCTAGAACCAAGAACCGGACTATTACTCACCGGTTCCATTAAATTAGAATCGAGAACTCAACCGTTTCTCATGGGAACCGCTGGTTTCGGTCCAGTTCGATCCGGTTCCAGACGATCCAAGCAGCTCCCAATTTCTTTGCACACTCTAGTTAATAGTGTTTAAGATAGGTCCTTGTTGAAAGGATCATGATGAGAACGAAGGTTGGGATCTCGATCTCCATCATCTGAGCTGGAATCGTCGGAGGGTTTTGGATTGGTGTAGCCCAATTGTAGAGGCAATTCCAGGTGTGCCATTTATCCTATTACATTTCTAGCTTTGCCCAATCTGGTCCTGTTACATTCCTATTGCCACCTGTCCTGCCGATTGTAGGAGTTAGATCTACTGCTACTAGCACCAGATTCTCTAAGTATTGATTCTGGGTTGTGGCTAGTTATTCAACTTCAGAAGTCCAAAATTATGACCTTAATCCCAAGGGTTTAGGGAAATGGTCCACCCTCGAGATCCTGAGATAATTGCATGGAATATTTTGTTGAGATGGTCAACTTTGTTGCAAAAGCTAAGTTCTTTAACACTATAAAAGTAAAAATATAACCCCACAACGCGAAAATTTATCGACAAGTTTGAAGTCAAAAATATAATAAAATACATATATTATATAAATATGTAATCTCTCAAAAACTCTACACTAAAATGTGATTAAAAAACGAATATCATTTGTGATGTTCCGAAGTTTCTCTCGGATTAGGCCCGGATGCTGAGGTTTTAAGTTTGCCAAGCAACTGGACAAGTCTGCCTACAATCTCTAGCAATGGGCGCTGATCCCGCAAAACACAAAACAAGAAAGTCCTCTGGGTGGGGTTATTCCGGGACTCCTCCAATGCTCTAGTTGGATTATGATAATAGAAACGGGTGAAATTTAGGCTCTATCACCAATATTGCAGGACATTTATTAAGAACGAACTGAGTTCTACTCATACTTGTCCTTTTAAATGCTGTTCGGTATTTGAAGGCGCATCCAGCTTAGGCAGACTGGACCATGGTGCTCGATTGTGGATGTTCAAGTAGTTGTGGACGTGGTCCAACATTTCCAGGGGCCACGGTCGGACGAGGGTGAATGCTGTAATCGTATCTCTACTTTTGGTTTGGCTGGTCTTCTGGACGGGCTTATCTTCTTAGTCATGTATTGATACGCGGTCCTGAGACCGATTCATATTAATTTGCACTAATATGTAAAAATCGAGAAAATATATAGGTGGAAATTATTCACTCATGCTTTGATTAAATATGTAAATTACTAAGTAGTGTGTACAGTAAATCGAGTTGATACAATGTTCAAGTTACATCTAGTCCCTAGGACGGTTCTAATTGCTCTAGAGTAACAACATGGAGAATTACTAAAAAAAATTTAAACCTATTATAATTGTGCTAATTCAGTCATAAATTTATTTTTTATCAATTCAGTCCTAAAATTTTTGCAATAGTTATAATAATTCAGTTCATCCGGCTAAATTTGGCTAGTTGGTGCTAATGTGAACGCCGATCAACGAACAATTTTTAATTTTTTTAATTTTTTCGATTTTTTAATTTTTCCTTTTCTTTTTCTCTCTTCTTCCTCGTTGGCTTCTTCTCCATGCAATGGCGAGTGAGGCTTTGGTAAGGGTCGTGGCCTTCGTCCACCCTCATCGACAGCCTCGCCATGGCCACGAGCAAAGGCGACCTTGCCCAAATCTAGGTGAAGCTGCCTTGCTCGCGGCCCAAAGGCCTCGTGTAGATCTAGGCGAGGTCGTTGACGTGGCCGATGAGGGCTTCGCGACCATCATCAAAGCCTCGCCGACCACTATGTGGAGAAGAAGCCAAGGAGGAAGAAGAGAGAAAAAATAAAACAGAAAAGGAAAAGGAAAAATAAAAAAATTTGAAAAGAATTTTTAAAAAATTTAAAAAATTGTTCACCATATGGTTGGGGTCGACCGGCATCCATATCGACATTGGCTATCTTCTACGTTACGGCCAATCAACTAAATTTGGCTGGATGGACTAAATTAGCATAATTGCAAAAGGTTTAGAATTGAATTAGCAAAAACAAGAAAAAAAGATTTAGAACTGAATTGACATAATTACGATAGGTTTATGACTTGTTTGGTAATTTTCCTATAACAACAACATATGCTCTACAAAAAAAGTATGATCTAGTCAAATCGAGTTGATACAACATCAAGCTGGAGCTCTACTCAACTAACATACTTGATCTTCAAAAACTCGGCTCGAGCATCATTTGAGATAGACCCGTATAGATTATCTCAATATTTGAGTTCCGACCCAGTTGCAATCAAATTACTAATGTGACCTTAGCTCCAACCCGATAAGCTCAAATGTTTTCCTCTGCAGTCATGTAATCTGGCTACATTATGTAGTATTTGAAATTCACCTAACGATTTCTATAATTAAAGATCATTTCTACTTTGATAGACATAGAAGCTCTGTGTACACTTGCGGACCATCGAGCTGAATAATATTGAGCTCGAGCTTAGCTTGACCAAATGTTTAAAGTAACTCGACCTTGATGCAAAATCATACAAAATGACCAGCAATGGTCATAGCCTATCTTATCACTAGCACATATTTTATTAGGGGTGATTGGTTTCAGTGTAATTCAGTTCCCACTCAAAGACTAGACATTGGACTAGAGGGGGTTAGCTCCTGAGTGGCCAATAGAACTAGTGGCATGTTTAAATTTTTTATTTGATTTGTCGTTAATATGCAAGACTTGAAGATGTTCTTGATAATTAAAACGTTTGTACAACCAGTGAGTTATAGGTAACATCATAGGTTTCATAGAGATTTCTCCAATTTGTTGCAAAATTTAGTTGGAATGAGCAGCTAGTGTCATTTTTGATTTGTTATTGTCATCTCACTTGCATGCATAAGTGAAATGGGAGTCGTCTAACTCGTACTTGTCTACGTGCGTGAGTGAAGTATGAAATGCAAAATATATTAGGTTTCTTTTAAAAGATTTTTAAGAAATAAAAAAAAGAAGAAGGTCCAATCCAGGTGGTTCCACACCTGAAACTGGACCAAAATTCATCAGTTTCAATTTTATAAAACTAGAAATTGGACTAGTGCCATTGGGAATTGCTCAAAACTAGCCGATCTAGTCCAAGCAATTCTAGTTTCAAACGGTTTTTGGGCTCACTTCTATGATTTAGCCATACTTTATCTTTTGGATTAATACCGCGAAAAACCCTAAACTGATACACTTGTGACAAATTCTTCTCAAATTAAAACACTAAACAGGTACACTTATGACAAATTTACTCTTTATTAGTTTTTGTTAATTTTACTATCAAATTGCCGAGTTGGATGATATGTAAAAGTTGACTAGTGTATCAATTTGTGATTTTACTTTTGTTGGTCACAATTGCATTAATTTTGTGATTTTTTTATAGTATTAAAATAGAAAGTATATTTATCATAAATGTACAAGTTTGAAATTTTTAATGGTCAAAAAATTAGCTTGGGGATAAACTTGTCGCAAATGTACCGATTTGAGATTTTTTATCATTTTAAGATAAAATTATTATAAGTGCATTGATTTTGAATTTTCATAATCGAAATATTAATTTGAATAAATTCATAAAAAAATATATCAATTTAAAGTTTTTTGTTATATTGATATTTATACTTTCGGTCACAAGCCAAGACGCTAGACATACCATGCGAGCACCGTACCTCCAGACTATTCCATCTGCGGCGAACCCGCTAGAACTTCACGGGGACATCGAAAAACTCGCTTTTGCGGAGTGATCCCGCTCGCTTCGTCACCGCTCTCGTCATCTCAACTTCAATTAACACCCTCCTCCCTCTTAAATAGCACTGTACTCGCAAGCGTTCCTCGTTCGCATTGAAATCAACGCCTCCGCAGACAAACACAGAACATCCCAGGGTTTCTCTCCAGGAGGAACACCCGTACGCCAATGGCTCCTCCCCCGTAAGGGTCTCTCGCGGTCTTGCGTTTTCGTTCTCTTTCCTGCGGAATTCGAGCCTCTGTTCTTGTTTGACGACCCCCTTGCTTGGTTTTTTTGTTTGTGGCAGTGCCGTGGCTGAGAACTTGCCTCCTCCGTTGAACTCCAGCGCCGAGCAACCTCCCCTTTTCGATGGAACAACGAGGTTCGGTTCATGTTCTTTTCCTTCAAGCGTCGTTCGAGTTGGTTCAGTGCGATCACTGATAAGATTGGAAAACAAGAGATTGTCTTATTGGTCTGCTTATGTTTGTATTCTCCGAATTTTCTGAAGGTTGTACACCTCTTACGCATGCCCATTTGCTCAGCGCGTCTGGATCACGAGGAACTATAAGGTGAGTCCATTTTCTGTGATCGTGTGCAATTTAACGAGAATCATGCGGGATTCATAGCCTTTTTCATAGGTCATTGAGTTCATTTTGATTCGGTTTCTGGATTAGTTTCTGAATTGGGATGATATTTGTGGGTTGCAGGGACTTCAGGACAAGATTAAGTTGGTTCCCCTTAATCTTCAAGACAGGCCTGCTTGGTACAAGGAGAAAGTCTACCCTCTGAATAAGGTGATCCTTCTTTCACTTGTCATTTGTGCCCATTGCCGGTTGTTTAACTCTTTATGTTTGTTTTCAGATTAGTGGACAGAGTGCTCGTGGGATTCCAGATTTTAAAAGTCGGCTCCTTGTGTTATTAGTTTTCATGAATTCCAAAATAAAGTGTGGCTCGGTCTTTTTTATGTTTATTATAGAAGATTTTGACTCTTACGGTAGCTGATGTCAACTTGAGAAATTAATTGGCTCCCCACTTGGTCTATTCGGCCATTTTGAACTTTTAATTAAATGAAAAGGGTGAATTTTAGCTATTGTTGATTTGATGGGGACATCTGTCTTTTCTTCTGTTGTATCTGATGATTAGGTTCCGGCCTGGAGCACAAAGGGAAAATCATTGGAGAGAGCCTAGACCTCATTAAATACCTGGACAGCAACTTTGAAGGGCCTTCTCTTTTCCCTGATGTGAGCACTGGATAGCAAATGTGCATTTCTTGTTTCTGTGGCTTGCTCATAACCAAGTGGCTGCTCTTTGATGTGTAGGATCCTGAAAAGAGGAAGTTCGGTGAGGAACTGTGGTCTTATGTTGATGAATTCGTGAATTTAGTCTTCACTTCATTCAAGGGAGAGGGACCGAAAGAATGTGGTAAGTCCTCTAAGCTCTCTTTTTTATGACAAGTAACTCTGTTACCATAAGTACACTCTGTCTTCTGCATCAGCTTCTGCTTTCGACCACCTGGAGAATGCTCTTGGCAAATTTGAGGATGGGCCATTCTTTCTTGGACAATTCAGTGGGGTATGTTGGCATTCTCATATTTGATAAGGGGCTTGTTGGTAGTTTTTCTTTTTCTAGATTGGTTAAACAAGGGATCCATTGATCAATGAGATATGTATGATGTGCAAACCTATCTTGGCGCAAGAAATTTCGCCTGATACATGATTATTGATATGTATTTATTCTGTGGTTGGCTATTATTTAGGGTCTAATTTTGTTATTTCAGGTGGACATTGCCTACATCCCCTTTGTTGAAAGATTCCAGAGTTACTTATCTGAGGTATGGAAATATGACATCACTGCTGGCAGGCCTAAACTAGCAGCATGGATTGAGGTACGGGAAGGAAATCTAGTCTCTGGCCAATGCTTGATTTAAGCATCATTTCTCTTCTGTTTTGGACAAAACTCTTTCTTCCCACGAACAAATGACAACTAAATTCCAATATTGATTCTGAGTGAAATGGTGAATTGATGATACAACATTTTCTGGATAGTGTCCAGGCTAAACCTTGGCCTGGGTGAACCGTTATAGCATGGAAGCATGTCTTTGGGGAGATCCTAACCTGCCATAAGAGAGTCAAAAATAGAATGAGAAAGTCAGTCTCCACCAACCTTCAAATCCATCACTGGTTGCGGTGACCATATTTTCTATGCAAATGCATCCTCAGTCGAGAGGAAAACATGATTTGCCTGTAGAGACCAATCAGTTTTACGGACAAACGTTTTGATCTGGTGTACTTATACACACAGGCAATGTCAAGTCATGTCTATGAATTACAAATTCAGCAGCTCTGCTCGATGTTATCCTTGCTCAAGACCATATCATGCATTGATCTTTCCTTCTACTTCATCCTGTGCAGGAAATGGACAAGGTTGACGCCTACAAGCAGACAAAGACTGATCTTAAAGAATTTGTCGAGTACTGCAAGGCACGCTTCGGGGTAATGCTTCTAACCCAAACTCAAATTTGATGTCACGGTCTTTTCTGAACAACCTTCTTTCCCCTCTCAGCCCCGGTGAGTTTGTTTCTGGTCGCTAATGCGTTTTTTCTTCAAATGCAGGCTCAGCAGTAGATGGAGTCATGGTCATGGTATCGCTCTATACGAAGGGAATAAGAGAAGTAAAAAGGAGTAGAATGGCTTCATAGTTGATATACCCGTTCTTTTGATGTTTCCCTGAAGCTAGTTGTGCTGTATCCGTAGCGATGCCTCTTTACAGCTTCAAATTGGTATCCTGATGTTACTATAAATTTCATAAATAAAAAAAGTTGATTTTCGAATAATTACAGCTTGAAATTGGTATCCTGGTGTTGCTGTAAATTTCATAAATAAAAAAAGTTGATTATTGAATCCTTTACATTACGATCTATCACATATAATGTTATGGTTCCTTTTATTAATCAGATATATATAAATTTAACACTGTCCTTACATGTGGCATTTATCATTATTTTTAATATTCAAATCAACAATTTAAAATTGGGACATGGTACGACTCACAAGGATGATTAAGTTATAATTGAAAAATTAGGTATAATCAATTTCTTTTACTACAAACAAAGAAAGGGACAAACGGCAATCCATAAAGACATTATTTTCCGTGCATGAGAAAATTTTCTTTTGAGTGGGATTAGTTGCTCGTTGGGTGACACTTATCTAATAATGATTTTTATTACGTGATCAGTGCTCAACTATACAATTCAATTAACTGAGTGGATCGTGGGGTTGATGGTTGGCACAATTTAGAATTAAATTACACAACACATATAATTGTCGAAGCCATTTATCAAATTTTACTACCTAGTTCAAAGTGCTGAGACCTTAGCCTGGTGCCCCATCAAGTACTCTCTCTTTCTCTCCTAGATCTAGATCTAGGGCACGGCGGCTGTTTGAGCTTTGTTGGATGAGGGATTGTACAAAGAGGAGGAGGTGAGAGAGAGAAAATTAAGGTTGCATTTGACAATCAGTATAAAATTCAAGATAAAATTTCCTATCCTCGTTTGGTATTTACACAAGATAATATAAAATCAGACATAAGAGGAATATAAGCCAGATAGAGGTGGATAAGATTTATAATACCCATAATAGGAAAGTTATTTTTCCTGCATAGGAAACTTTTAAAAAATAACAAAATTAAAATTATATTCCTAGATAAACAATATTTGAAATCTAAATAACAAAAAATAACAATTTAGTTTTTTATTTTATCTTATTTTTTATTTATATATTCGAATTTTATTCTATTTTATAATATACATTCACTATATAAATATAATATATTTATTATATATTTTAGGCATTTTTTTATTTTTACAATTTACAATTTATAAATTTTTTATTAGAGAATTATGGAGGAGAAAAAGGAAATAAAAAAGAAACTACTTAATAACAGCGAGAAAAAGTAAAATAAAAAAGTAAATAAAAATAAAGTAGGCAAGAATATCATAGGAATTTTTACCTTCTTTATTTGTGAATTTTTATGAATTTTTATGTTTATTTACTTTGATATGCCGTTTATACCAAACAATATATATCTAACTTTATTACTACAATCACCAAATAATGAATAGGGTATGACAAAGATCCTGAATTTTATATTTTATTCTATTTAGTCTTATCCTGATTAAAAATTTGGACAATTAAACATAACTTAAGGGTTTTGAGTTTTTTTTTTTGGCAAAATATTGTACGTGGTCAAGTGCGCAAGTGTTCAACAAGAAGCATTAATAGATGTGGCGAAAATAGCTAATTTCAGTCCAAGTAGGAGTGCGAAATAGAATTCAAAATTTTTTAAGGCAATTCGCACTTTAGGCAGGTGATCAAATAGATCTATTCTCTTTTGTAATAGAGAGTAGGGATAAGCAAAAGAATTTTATCAAATCAACTAATTCTGGATAGCTTCCAATCCCTAAAATTGAAATTTGTGAATATCGATCTAGTTGTCTATTCTAGGTGTAAACCCCCTTGAACTGGACCAATTTTTTTAACTATTAATATTTCAAATTTCTAAAACCTTTATTCCCATTATTTTCTCGCTCAAACACAATCACGCATGCTTGTTGCTCACGCCTCTCACTGTCACCTCTCTCGATCTTAATCACACAGCACTCACACCTCCCTTGCATCTCAGTGCCTCTCAAACTTAGTTCGCAATAATTATTATAGCTTTGTTTGTGGAGATGATCATCATGTTTAGCTTATCACGAGATTATTGTATTAGCATCACTCATGTAGTAGTTTAGATTATGCAACAATATTTGTAGTCTTGTAGGGAATGAGAAAAAACAAAAGGAGATATATGGGCGGTTCCTAGGTGGGGTTTGGACTAGATGGGCTCATTCTCGGTTCCACAAATCAAGAATCGGTTCTTTTGGTTTGATTCCTGATTTCAAGATGGAAACTAGGCCATCATAGAATTAATCATCCTTAGTAGAGAGGCTGACTAACTAATAATGGAGAATACAGTTTACATTATTATACAAAGTAAAGAGGATATTATACTTTTCAAATATCTCAATCATTTTTTTGTAATATCCCTTAGATATTCATTCTCGATGATTTATTTTCAAGCACCATGTACATGGAGAAATGCGTAAATACACAATGTGATTTTATTTGTCATGATGGGACAGTGGTGGATCCTAATCTTGCCCCACCAGCAGCTGACCTGTACCCCTCTGACTATAACCCAATGGAGCCCAACTCTAATGAGTCTTTGTATTTTGGTGGTTCCTAAAGGATGTACTGGGCTTAGGTTTTTGAGAGAGTAAATTAACCCAGCCCTGGCATCTTTTTGTAAGCTTGGAAAGAAACTCACCCATTGGCGGGCTTGTAATTAGCAGTGTTCTTTTAGGGGTTAAGCTAGTAAATAAATAAATAAGCTGGTTTGCTGCTATAATATTTGTTCATCCTGCTATCCCTATTGTTGTTGTTTGTTTGACTGGGTGATAGATCATTTTCGTTTGTGCATAATGGAAAGATAAAAAGAGTGGTCGACAACGCGTCTTAGGACGTTGCATTCATCTTACCAAAATGAAGGGATTGTCGCACGCTCGGGTTTGGGGCTTGACACTAATTGTCCCCACCCCAACCCCCTTGAAAAGATGGAGATTTGAACCCTCTACCTCTCCATTCCCATGTGAAAGAGTGGTCACTAAAGCAAATTGTAGTAGTTCTTAGCCAATTCATATCAATGGTGCTAAAATGTAAAAATAAAGAAAATCTATACTTGAAAGTTATTCACTTGAGTGACCGATTAAATATGTAAATTAGTAAGTAATGCAAAATGTAAATCAAGTTGATACAATGGTCAAGTTATATCTAGTCCCTAGGATAGTTTTGATTGCTCTACAGTAACGATAAGATATACTTTAGAATAAATGTAAGATCTAGCCAAATCGAGTTGATACAACATTAAGTTGGATCGACTAACATACATGATTCCTATAATTTTTTACTCAAGCATTATTCGAGCTTGGCCCAAATAAATTGTCTCAATATTCGAGCTTGACCCATTCGCAATAAAAAATTACTAATGTGCCAAGCTTGGACCCAATAAGCAAAAATGTTTTCCCATGCAATAATGTTATCTAGCTACATTATGTAGGATTTGAAATTCACTTAACGATTTCTATAATTAATGATCATTTCTACTTTGATAGGCATATAGTGAGCTTGAGCTCAACTCGACAAAATGCTTAAGTAACTCAACCTCAATTCGAAATCATACAAATTGATTGGTAGTGGTCATACCCAATCTTATCACAAGTACATACTTTAGTAAGGATGATTGGTTTTTAGGTGAAAGTTCCCAATGAGGGTGGCTAGCAAATATCACCTAGGAGGGGGTGAATAGGTGATACTTCAAAATTGTGATAAATAATGCGAAGTAGAACAAGTCAAGATTAAAGTTTGAATAAGCGTCAAATTTTGGAGTGTAGTAGAATAGACTTTGAAGAACCCAACGAGTGTGCAATAAACAATAACAATAAATAATAAGAGATTAGAGATAAAGAGAATTGCACACAAAATTTATAATGGTTCGGTTTAGATCAAGCTCACAGCTACTCTCCCACGCCGATAGCCTACTGACTAGATTTCACTATATGTTCAACAAAATATTACAACTTTGAGTACAAACACTCAGTGGTATATCACATTATCTCACTTAGTCACTCTTTGTGTACTTCTCTCATAATCACAAACTTTTAAGCTTATGAAGGACATGTGTATATGGTTGAAGTTCACTTAAACTTTAGAATTATAAATTCCATACTCCGTCTCTTACTTGCTCATCAGTCTCTTAATTTCCTTAAATACTCCTTCACTTCAAAATTACCATTGGATAGTATCAAAATGATCGTTTTCCAATCTACCCATTGCGCAGAACTGTATTAAGCAGATTTGGTGGCCATTAAGTGACAAAAGTAGAATCCCCACTTTGATTCTAGTTACCCATGTAATCATAATCTAAGTTTTCATAAGTAAAGCTTCTCCATTTAGAAAGAACTTGTCTTCAGAATTGATTTGCCAATCAAATAACATTGAGTCAATGAAATCTATTTAGGTGTGAATCCAAACCAGATCACTAGTCGTCATAAATCGTGAGCTTGTGTCATATTCAGTCAAGTTGTTTCATTTTGAACTTACATCGTTTTGAACTTGTCATGTTATAGACTTATCTCATCCTATATGTAAAGTTTGAGTGTGTGTTCCGTCTAAAGTAAGCTTTACATTCTGGACTTGAGTTTGAACATATTAATTCGTAGAGTCTGCATCTGAATAGATTTAATCTCAAAGTCTGGACATAGTGTGAATAAGTTTAGCTCTAGCATAAAGTCCATAGAATCATGGATGCATCATAAATTATCACCAACTTTTTGTTTCAATAAAATAATAGTGTAAATAAGAGTTTGTTAATGACAAAAAAGTGATGGAAATGGAAGGAGCACTCACCAAATCATGAAGAACGTGGTATGTTTCTAACACATTTACCTTTTTCTTCTGTCAAGATCAACTCAAAAAGATTTTCCCTTCAATCAATGCTCCCCTTGAAATTGATGCCTTTTTGAGGTGATCATGATTCTCCCCTTTCTTTGGCACTCACTTTCTCCCCCATCATCATGACACTATTTGTGAATAGCACTTATTGTGGCTTGTGCACATTGAACATAATTCTTTCTATTATTTCCTTTCGAATGACACATTGGAGCTTGCTCAATAAATTTTGAATCCCCTTCAATAACTTGCAAGAATTTTGCGCAAGGAGAGAATTTTTTTATCCTTCAAGAATAGTAGAATTTCCACAATTTCAGATCAAGCTTTCCAATAGTCATGTGGAAAGATTCTTTTGTTGCCTTGCAAATTCTTGTAGTGTTGATAATAATCTTTGCAAAAATAAGAGAATATTATGTACATACCTTTCTTCAATTTGCAGATCAAACTTGCCAATTCTAAGATATCTTAAAAATACATAGCAAGAGTATTCAAAAATATAAAAAGAAGGCAATAACATCTTTCAAGAATAAAGAGATTTTCCTTAAGCATAGATCTCCAAAGCATATTATTGACTTATTTTGCAAAAGGAAAGTAGATGATTCTATCACATGCCAAATCACGTAATAAATATACACAATGCCTTACACTTATGACAAGAGATATTTGCAACATAAATCATATATAAATCATAAGGAATCATCTAGAATCATGGTAAATTTGTGTAGAAATTTAAAAGGTAAGGTGATAAACACGAAATAATTTATTCTCTTACCCTAGGTATATGTATAAAATATACCATTGATTTAGAGATGATTATCGTCAATCTTCACTTGAAATTTCTTCTAATTTCACCATATGATTAGCGTAGATTTGCAATCATTCTTCCTTCGCAGAATTTCCTGTATTGAACTTTTTTCCTTTTTGGTATCCATGTATTTGGATCCTTCCTTTACGTTAGAGCAAAATAGGCAATCTTCATAAATAATCAAATACTTTTTTTTTTTTAACTCATCATAGCAAAGAATAGGGAAAATATCTTGCATAATTAAAATAATATCTCGTAAAATAGATTTCCACTTTACAAAACATGACAAAATTAGAGAGCATAAAAGTAGACTAAATAATCTGAATTATCTCTAAGCAATATATCAAATCAATTACACATATTATATTAAATTCCAACTAGTCGTACCATTTAAGGAAAAAAAAAATTATGTAGAATAATATCTCAGAAAAAAATTCTCACTTAAGCAAAGCTTGATAAGATTAGAGAGAATAATATCCTTCAATATCTATCTAATCAATCGAATAATTTTAAGATTGAAAGCAAGATATCAATCAATCATATTTATTTAATAAAATTCCATCTCATAATCCACAAATATGCATCAAACTTTTACTCCAAAAAGATTTTCCAGTATAATTAATTTGAAATTATAACACACGTTGCGTAAAGTCTAAGTAAAGCACAAGATATTCCATGGAGATATAATATATCAAGTACAAAGAGAATCCGTAGATATTTAAAGTATGCACCCAAAACAAATTGAGAATTTTAAAAATATTATTTCCTTACCAAATTATCTTTCTCATTTCTTTTATTTCTTGCAAGAAAAATAATCTCAACATTTCTTTGAATACCTAAATTTTCTTGGGTCCATTAGAGTTAGTAGAGTATGCTATTTTTATCTAATTTTCTTGAAAAGTCTCCAAAGTTTAGGACATTCATTCTCAAAGTGTTTTGAGTCTCCACATTTGGAACACTTGAGGGCATTTTGACCAATAGGTTTTGTGAAATTTTTTGAAACTAATTTTTACATGGAAGTCTAGGAGGTCTTTGTTTAAGTCTCTCCTTGACTTTTGAAAAATCTATTAAAATATTACTTTCCTTATTAAAGCCAAGTCTTGACTTATTGACATAAGGCACTTGTATGGAAAGAATGTGTTCTAGAGTTTTTGATACTTCTGCAAATTTAGTTGTAATGTTTGAAAATTCCTTCTTCAAAGAATCATTTTCTTTAGAAAGTAGATCACAACTTTCCTTCAATTCCATGAAATCATTTTGCAAATTTTCAAACTTTTCTTTCCAAGAAATATCTCGTTGTCTTAGTTGAAGATTTTCCCTTTTCAGTTTGGAGATCCTTTTAAGAGTGGATTTGAGATTCAAACAAAGTTCGTCAATATATTTAGATTAGTGTGAATTTCAAGATAACTTACCTCAAATTCTTTGTCTGATTCTGTATCTGGTTCTAATTCTAAGTTAGAGTTAGAGTCAAAATGTGCGATCAGGCATATTTTTGCGTATTCTTCCTCACTTTTTCACATTTTATATCACTCCAAGCTTTGGCTTTGAAGGCTTTCTTGAACTCATTGTATTGTCCTTTCTTTTTCTTCAACAAGGGACAATTTGCTATTATGTGTCTCTTCTTCCTGCATTTAAAACAAATCACATCCTTGCTTTTATTGTCGTCTTTGTTCTTATAAAATTTTCTTCTTGGAGTTGCCTCTCTTTCTCACAAGGTGTTCAAATCTTTTGACCAGCAACTTCATCTTCTCATCGTCATCTTCTTTCTCTTCCTCAGAATCTATCTCATCAAAATCAACATTAGACTTTAAGGTAATTAATTTCTTACCTTTTGGATCCTCATTATTTATATGTTCTATTTCATATGATTAGAGAGTTCTAATAAGTTCATCCATAGACAAAGGCATAATTATCTAAGTCTCTCGGATTGAAGTTTTGATGTTCTAGTCCTTTGAGATTCCTTGCAGTAACTTATTTACTTTCATAGGTCCAAAATTGATTGCCCTTGATATACTAAACCATTCACTATATAAGTAATTTGCTAAACATATCACCAATGGATTCTTTGGACTTCATTTTGTTTCTTTCACACAATCAGTCCTTTTATAGGTAACATGCAACCCGTACCATATTTCCTTAACTGTTTCACTCACAAGAAGATATTCAGTTATATTCAACAAGTGATAAGGCACAACAAGAGAGAAGATAGCTTTTGCATCTAGTGCTTCTCTTTTGGCTATCTTCATCTGGGGTAGAAGAGTAGGAGGTTCAGTATCTTTGTCTTTGCTATCCCTTTTCTTGTCAGATGTAGACACAGCACTCGCACCCTTTTCGGCAACATCCCATTCCAGATAATCCTTAGATCTTAGGAATGTCTTCATTTCATTCTTCTAGACATTATACTATTTCCCATTAAAGTATAGTGGTATGGTGTTCCTCTGACCTTCAATGAGACCTAGTGCTAAAAAGTTAGCCATAGAAGCTCATTAGTTCAGAAGTAAAAACACTTCAATAAAAATGAGCACCGTGCTTTGATACCAATTGAGGGTGGCTAGCAAGTGTCACTTAGAGGGGGTGAATAGATGATACTACAAAATCTTAACAAATTAATGTGCAATAGAACAAGTCAAGATTAAAATCTGAATAAGGGTTAGAATTTGGAATGGAGTAACAGACTTTGAAGCACCTAATGAGTGTGCAATAAACAGTAATAATAAACAATAAGAGATTAGGGATAAAGAGAATTGTACACGAGATTTATAGTGGTTCAGCTTAGATCAAGTTTACGTCCACTCTCCTACGATGATAGCCTATTGGCTGGATTCCACTATATAACCAATAAGTGATTACAACTTTGACTACAAGCATTCAGTAGTGGATCACACTATCTCACTCAATCACTCTTTGTGTATTTCTTTCACGATCACAAATTTTTAAGCTACGAAGGACAAGTGTATATGGTCAAAGTTAGATCAAACTTTAAAATTATACATTCTACGCTTCGTTTCTTACTTATTACTCAATCCCTTGATCTCCTTAAATACTCCCCCATTTCTAAATTAGTCGTTGGATAGTATCGAGAGGGTCATCTTCCAATCTACTTGTTGACATAACCATTTGGTGGTAATTGAGTGACAAAATCAGAATCCCCACTTTGATTCAAGTTGCTCATATAATCAGAATTTAGGTTTTCATAAGTGGAGTTTTTCCGTTTAGAAATAACTTGTCTTCAGGATTGATTTGCCAAAAATAAGATTGAGTCACTCAAATCTTTTTAGGTGTGAATCCAAAGATCACTAGCCATTATATATATTGGGCTTGTGTTATGTTTTGTCAAGTTTTTTCGTTCTAAATTAGCTTCGTTTTGAACTTGCATCGTTTTGAACCTGTTACGTTTTCAACTTGTCATGTTCTGACTTTATCTCATTCTATATGTAAAGTTTAAGTGTATTCCGTCTGAAGTAAACTTCACAATTTGGACTTGAGCTTGAATATATTCATTTTTAGATTTTGCATCCAAGCAAATTTAACCTTGAAGTCTAGACATAGTCTAAATAAGTTCAGCTCCAACATAAAGCCTATTTTCTGGTTCTTTCAAGTATTGTCCTGGATAATATCATTTGCACATTTTATCATTTGCATAGTGGCTTGTGCGTCTTTTATCTAATTACTCAGTAATAGCCTTTAGTTTATTTTGTCATCTTGAAAACATCGTAAGTGATTCCCACAACACCTACACAATCCGATTCCCGACCAGGAACTAGGAACCAAACCAGAAAGGCTGATTTATGGGTGGGCCAATGAAATTGGTGGCATGTTCAATTTTTTGTTGTTGTTGTTAAGGCCTCATTTGGTAATGCTTCTATTTTTTTTTCTGTTCTTTTGTTTTTCCTGAATTAGAAAAAAAGAGAAATCCGTTTGGTAATATCCACTAGTATTTTTATACTTGGGAATAAAAAGTTGTTACAACAAATATATTTGGAATAGAAATGAAAAGTAAAAATAGTAGCTTCTTGTTCCTAGGAAAAATTTCTAGAAAGTTATTTCTTAGGTCACCGCTACTTGTGACCGCCACTATCGCTCATTGCCCATCGTCACCTGCCATCATTCACTGCTCGCTATTGCGTAAAGGCCAGTGATTGGTGATCGACGAACGAGCAACCTAGCGATTGGCGACAGCAGGCAGTCGAGTCACCTGGCCGTTGGTTGCCACCACCATCAAATAAAAAAGGAATAAAATTGGTACCAAATGCATTTTTATTGTTTTTCTATTCCGAGAATAGAAAATTTATGTAGTTACCAAGCATATTGTTTTACTCAAAAATTGTTCCGGGGAGTAGAAATAGAACCAATAATAGAAAAGTTATCAAACGCACCCTAAATTTTTAAGACGAAATTGAAAATTTTCTTGATAAATAAAGGGTTTGTACAATCAGTGAGTTACGTATAACATTGTAGGTTTCGTAGAGATCTTTTCAATTTGTGGCAGAATTTGATTGGAATGAACAATTACTATTGTGTTTTGATTTGCTCGTCATCTTACTCATGTGCATAAGTGAAATGGGAGTCGTGTGACTTGCACATGTCCGTGTGCGTGAGAAAAGTCTGTTTTGAGATAGATTAAGTTTTTTTTTTTATAGATTTTTAAGAAATATAGAAACTAAAATATTAAAAAAATTGATCCAATCCAAGTGGTCCAAGCAGACAATTCCATACTAGAACTAGACTGAAATTCACCATTTCTAATTTTATGGAAACATTATTCCCCAGAACTACTCATAATCAGCTAATGTGATCCAATTTGATTCAAGCATTTTCCATTCTTTTTGGTCACTCCAACATTTTAACCATACTTTATCTTTTTGGTCAAAACCTTAGCCATAATCTGCAAGCACCACATCTCCAGCCTACTCACCTTGGGGCGAACCTGCTAGAACTTTATGGGGACATCAAAAAATTTGCTTTCATGAAGCGATCAAGTACGTCATCACTCTCGCTTCATCATCGCTCTCGACCCCTCAACCTCGACACTTCATTGCGCTCCTCCCTCTTAATTAGCACTGCACCCGCACGCCATTCTCGTTTACATTGAAATCAACACCCACACAAACAAACATGAACATCCTGTAGGTTCTCTCTCTTGGAGGAACTACTGTACTCCGATGGCTCCCCCATAAGGATCTCTTGTGATCTTACGTTTTTATGAGAGAATGGTATCAACTCGAACAATATCGAATTAACGTAACGAAATAAAATAATCTCCCCTCTTGTGTAAACTTAATAGGAACCGATATAATAAAGTAAAATAAATACCAAACATGCAAACACAAGACGATTTTTTTATGTGGAAAACCTCCTTGGTGTGAAGATATAAAAAACCATAAGATCGGAGTCCACTCAAAAATCTTCACTATCAACAAAATTGGGTGAACAATGTTCTTTTCTAGTAAATACTAGAGGTACATAGCAGCAAAGACCTCAAGAACATTATTCTTGACAATATGCATAAATTTCATAAGAGATCAAGGATACATCTAACAAAAAACACAGGCTTTGATCAATCCATGAAAACCTGATGTAGGAAGCATCAAACAAAAATCAAACCATTTAGATTTGAGAAAATTGTGATATGAACACCGAAAAAATTTCAGCTCAATTAGACTACGATTCGACTTTCGATGCCAGCTTAGTGTAAATCAGATTTTGCCCCAAACCCTTTTCTGCTTTCTCTTTTTCTCTTGTTACTCTATCTTTTTGTGACTACAACTTCGAAGATAATGAGAAACTCTATTTCTCCATATGACTTTTTATATGGGCTCAAGTCCTTTTGGGTTTACAACTCATTGGGCTTCCTCCACATATAAGTAAATCCATCTAATAAATCTCATTCTCACATTAATGTGGAGGGATTCACCATCCTTGCTATCAATCAACAATCTTCGTCATTATATCAGAGTCATTATGGTTCGTATGAATTTTCTCCAGTTCCAACAACTTCTCATCTAGAACATCCCTTATCCAATAATATCTAACTTCAATATATTTCAATTTAGAATGAAAAGATGAATGCTTACCAAAATGAATTGCACTTTAATTATCACAAAATAACGCATATCTCTTTTGCTTGAACCCAAGTTCTTCTAAGAACTTCTTCATCCATAGCATCTATTTACTAGTTTCAGTCACTACAATAAATTCAGATTCGGTTGTAGAAAGTGCAACACACTTCTACAATCTTGACTTCCATGACACATCTCCACTTGCAAAAGAAATCAAATAACTAGAAGTAGATTTACTAATATCAATATCTCTCCGAAACTGAGTTTCAAATTTGAAGTTCCCCGAAGATACCTCATAATCCACTTCATTGCATTTCAATACTCTCTGTCTGGATTTGACAAATAGCGACTAACAACGCCAACTACATGCGCCAAGTTTGGGCATGTACATACCATTGTATACATTAAGCTTCCTACAGCTAAGGCATATGGAACACTTTCCATATATTTCTTCTCTTTATCAGTCATAGGACTTTGCTTCATATTTAACTTAAAGTGGGCAACAAGAGGAGTTCTAACCACTTCAGCCTTATCAATGTAAAATTTCTGAAGGATCTTCTCGATATGTTTCTCTTGCGACAAAAATAACTTCTTAGCATCTCTGTCTCGAGTAATTCCAATGCCAAGAATCTGCTTCCCCGAGCCCAAGTCTTTCATGGCAAAAGTCTTGCTCAACTGTTTCTTCAATAACTCAATTTGTGAAGCATTCTTACCAACAATTAGCATATCATTAACATAAAACAAGAAAATAATAAAGTCATAATCATAAAAGTTTTGGACAAACACGCAATTATCCAAGGAAGTTTTCTCATAACCCTGTTCTGTGTAAACTTTTTGTTCCATTGTCTCGGTGCTTACTTTAGGTCATAGAGACTTTTTTTTAGCTTGCACGCATAATTCTATTTCCCTTTCACTTTGAAATCCTCAAGTTGTTTTATGTACATCTCTTCCTCTAAGGCACCATGTAAGAAGGCTATTTTGACATTCATCTGCTCAATTTCAAAATCTAGGGTAGCTACCAACCCTAGTATCACATGGATTGAAGACATTTTCACTACCAAAGAAAATATATCATCAAAATTAATACATTTTCTCAGACCGAATCCCTTAACAACCAATCTAGCTTTGTACCATGGTTATGAAATATGTTCATCTTACTTCAACCTATATACCCACTTGTTCTTCAAAACTCTTTTACCTTTAGGTAACTTTATTAACTTAAAACTATGATTATCATAAAATGATTGCATCTTATCTCATATAGCATCAAACCAATTGCTTTTTCACTCATCTTCTATTACTTCTACATAGCATTATGGTTTACCTGCATCAGTCAATAATACATACTCATCTTCAGAATACTTAGTGGAAGGTCGTTGGTCTATAACAGATCTCCAAACTGGAACATCTAATTGAGTCTTTAGTTCAGGAGCAGTATTATCTATTGCAACATGTTTAGGAACATGTGCATTATCTGGAATAATGACTTCCTACTGCTCTTCATCAAACTGTGTAGGAATATTTGTAAGAAGAACTGGATTCAAATCAACCAAATCATCACTAACTTGTGGTACTGAAATCATCTATGCTTTCTTAATATCATTTATTGTCTAATCTTCCATAAACACAATATCTTTGCTTCTTACAATTTTCTTTTCAACTAGATCATAAAATTTGTAACCAAACATATCCTGTCCATAACCAATAAATATGACTGTCGTGTTTTCACATCAAGTTTAGATCTTTCATTTTTGGGAAAATGCACAAATGCTTTGCATCCAAAAATACATAAATAATCATAAAAAACATTTTTGCCTATCCAAACTCTATTAAGAACATTAAACAGTAAAGGAACGTATGGAGTAAGATTTAATACACACAACTATACTTAAAGCCTCACCCTAAAAGGATCTAGGTAGCTTTAACTGTGAAAGTAAGCATGTTACCCTTTCAACCAGTGTTTTGTTCATTCTCTCAGCTAAGCCATTTAATTGAGACGTCTTGGGAGGTGTCTTTTGATGTTGAATATCTTCTTGTTTGCAATATTCATCAAAATGTTCAATATACTCTCCCTCGTTATTTTGATGCATTTCAATTTTTTTCAAGTCTCTCTCAACTAAAGCTTGAAATTGCTTAAAAGCATCAATACTTGATCTTTAGCTTTCAATGTATAAATCCAAATTTTCCTTGAAAAATTATCTATGAAAGTAACAAAATAAAGAATGCCACCAAGTGATTTTGTTTCATAGGACCACAAACATCAAAATGAACTAAATCAAGTATACCTAACTTTCTTGAAGGATGGGAGCTTTTAATTGTAACTATATTATGTTTTCTTGATAAACAGTGAGCACACTTCTTTAACACCGAATTTTTCATTCCTGAAAAGAGTTTTTTCTTGGCCAATATTGACAAGCCTTTCTCACTAATGTGATTGAGCCTCTTATGCCATAACTCAGCTGCATCTTTGCTATCTATTGCATTAATTTTGTCTGTGGATAACTTTGTCTGCATAATGTACAACCAAACAAAAATTTCACCTCTAGCCACAACAAGAGAACCTTTGATGAGCTTCCATCAACCATCACCGAAGGTGCTGCAATATGCCTCATCATCTAGCTTGCTTATGGAAATCAAATTCAAGCGGATTTTAGATATATGTTTAATATTATTTAATACTAACCTTGTGCCACTGTTGGTTTCTAGGCACACATCACCAATGCTTATAACTTAAGCCAACCCATTATTTCCCATTTTCACATATCCAAATTCACATGACATGTATGATGTAAAGAAATCCTTACGAAATGTAGCATGAATAAATGCACCACTATTAATTACCCAATTGGTCTCATGAGATATAAAATTCACCACATCACCTTAAAAAATAATGAGAAAGTCTTATTTAAGTGTGGCAATACAATTGTCATCACTGTCATTATCACTTTTATTCTCTTTACCTTTCGCCTTTTATTTCTCTGTTTTGAACTGGCGGCAAAACCTTTGAATATGTTCCTTCTGATGATAATAATGGCATTCAAAATTAACAAATCTATTATACTTACTTCTGCTTTTATCTTGGCTTTTATCTTTATTTCTCGAATCTCAAGACTCACTTCTTCCCCTTTTCTCAACAACTAAGGCATCAGAATGTGAAGATGATGAATCCTGTGTCTTCCTTCTCATCTCTTCATTCAAAATACTACTTTTGGCCAAATCCATGATAATCATACCATTTAAGGTAGAATTAGATAAAGACGTTTGGAATGTCTCCCGTGAATCTGGCAAAGTACCAAGCAACCATAGTGCTTGTATCTCCTCATTATCAAATTTGATTACCATTGCAATCAACTTATTCATAATTCCTTGAAAAAGAATTTAAATAATCAGTCAAATGAGTACCATCTTGATATCTCAGAGTTATCATATGTTTTATCAAAAATAACTTATTATTCCTAGTCTTTTGAGCTTATCCCATAAACTGCGTGTATGTGTTTCCTCAACAATATGGTTCAAAACATTATCATCCACCCATTGCCTAATATAATCACACACTAAACAATGAAATATAGACCATTCAATATCAGTTTTATTCTCTAATTTCTCTTTAGCAAATATAGGTAAATAAAAATCCTTTACATATAAAAGGTCTTCCATCTTCCCTTTCCAAATATGATAATTCAAGTCATTCAGTATAAACATTCTACTCGTATTCGTTTCCATTGTTTAACACAAGGCAGAAAAATCAAGCAATAACCTGAAGCTCTTATACCACTTTGATGGAGAACGATAACAACTAGAACAATATCGAATTAATGCAGCAGAATAAAATAATATCCCCAATTGTGTAAACCTAATAGGAACCGATATAGTAGAGTAAAATAAATACCAAGCACACGAACACAAGATGATTTTTTTATATGGAAAACTTCCTCGGTGTGAAGAGATCGAAAACCACGAGATCGAAGTTCATCCAAAAATCTTCACTATCAACAAAGTTTGGTGAACAATGTTCATCTCTATTAAATACTAGAGGTGTATAGCAGCAAAAACCTCAAAAATATAATTAATGATAAATCCGACCAAAAACGCAGATTTTGATTAATTCACAAAAAACCTAATGTAGGGAGTTTTAAACGAAAATCAAACCATTCGGATTTGAGAAGATTGCACCATGAACACTGACAAAATTTCAACTCAATCGAACCACAAATCAACCTCCGATACCAACTTGATGTAAATCAAACTTTGCCTCAAACCCCTAGATTTGCTGCTTTCTCTTTTTCTCTTGTTACTACACATTTTTGCGGCTATGACTTCAAAGATAGTGAGAAACCATATTTCTCCATATGACTTATCATATGGGCTCAAGTTCTTTTAGGCTTGCAACTCAACTCATTTGGCTTTCTCCATATAAGAGTGAACCGTTTTCGCTCTCTTTCCTGCAAAATTCGAGCCTCTTCTTGTTTGACAACACCTTGCTGTGTTTTTTTTTTTTTAAGGTTTTGGTTCTATGGCAGTTCCGTGGTTGAGAGCTTGCCTCCTCCGATGAACTCCAGCGCTGAGCAACCTCCTCCTTTCAATGGAACAGCAAGGTTCGACTCTTCTTTTTTTCCTTCAAGCGCCGCCCCAGTTGTTTCAGTGTGATTAATGATAAGATAGGTAGACAAGAGACTGTGTTATGGGTCTGCTTATGTTTGTATTCTCCGAATTTTCTGAAGGTTGTACACCTCTTACGCATGCCCATTTGCTCAGCGCGTCTGGATCACGAGGAACTATAAGGTGAGTCCATTTTCTGTGATCATCTGCAATTTAACAAGAATCATGTGGGATTCGTAGCCTTTTTCATAGGTCATTGAGTTCATTTTTATTCGGTTTCAGGATTAGTTTCTGAATTGGGAATACATGTGTGGATTGCAGGGACTGCAGGACAAGATTAAGTTGGTTACTCTTAATCTTCAAGACAGGCCTGCTTGGTACAAGGAGAAAGTCTACCCCGTGAATAAGGCTATCCTTCTTTCACTTTTCATTTGTGCCCATCGCCGGTTGTTTAACTCGTTACGATTGTTTTCAGATTAGTGGACAGAGGGCTTGCGGGATTCTGGATTTTAAAAGTCGGCCCCTTGTGTTATTACTTTCCATGAATTCCAAAACCTAGTGTGGCTTGAATTTTTTTTTTTTTGTTTATTATAGAACATGTGGACTCTTTTTTGTAGCTGATGTTAACTTGAGGTATCAATTGGCTCCCCACTTGGTTAATTTGGCCATTTTGACCTTTATAATCAAATGCAAAGGGTGAGTTTTAGCCATTGTTGATTTGAAAGTTTTAACCTTTTTGAAAGTTTTAGAACTTGATTACACTTCCGTAATAAATTTTAGAATACAATTGTACTTTTATGACAAGTTTTAGAACTTAATTGACTTAAATTTCATGATTCAATTGCACTTTTATAACAAGTTTGAAGACTTTTAGTGCACTTATCCCTATTTTCTATGCAAATGCATCCTCTCTTGAAAGGGAAACATGACCTATAGAGACCAATCAGTTTTACAGAGAAACCTTTTAATCAAGTGTGCTTATACTAGGGCAATGTCAAGTCATACCTTTATGAGTTACAAATTCAGCAGCTCTGCTCGATTTTATCCTTGCTCGAGAACATAGCATGCATTGATCTTTTCTTCTACATCATCCCGTGCAGGAAATGGACGAAGTGGACGCTTACAAGCAGACAAAGACTGATACTAAATAGTATGTTGAATTTTGCAAGGCGCACTTCGGGGTGATGCTTCTAACCCAAACTCAAACTTCATCTCGCGATCTTTTCTGAACAACGTTCTTTCCCTTCTTGGCCCTGGCGAGGTTCTTTCAGGTTGCTAATCCGTTTTTTTCTTCCATTGCAGGCTTAGCAGTAGATGGAGTCATGACCGTGGTATTTGCTCTATACGAAGGGAATAAGAGGAGTAAAGGAAAGAGGGGAATGGATTCATAATTGATATAACCCTTCTTTCTCCTGTGGGTTCATTTATGCAGTGCAACGAGTTGCGGAAGTAGAAATCGTCATGACTTCTCACCAGCGCTTGCAGACGCACTGGTACCGTAGCAGCGACCAGCTCGAGTTCATCCATGCTCATCAAGGGTGGCACCACCGTCTGCTGAGGTTGTTCGTATACGTATAGTACAAAGGAATGAGAAAAGGATTATCTATTAAGTTAAGAGTTTTTGAATTGGTATATTCTGTTTCCTCGTTATATTCGGACGAGAATTATCTTATGTAGATACACAGATCGATATCTTTCGTCATCTTCCTCAACATGCATTAAGATCGGTATCGCTGTCTTTCCAAAATTTGGTTGGATTCTGCTACTTTTTTTTTCTTAAAAAAAATCAAATTAATCATGCTACTTCATGATTGATTGTTCACATTTTTTTTCCCTCAAGCAATAGCAAAAACAAACTAATGCTATTTAAATTTATAATGACTATGAACAAATCATGCATGAATTCACGTCTCAACGCAAAAGTTCCAATTCTCAAATTAAACGAAAAACGTCAAAGTGCACGAACCAATATCTAGATAAAGCAAGGGGTAAAAAATAAAAAAAAAATATATATATATATATGCATTATGTTATTTGGAGAAAGAATACAAATGTTTTAGGAAAGATTTGAATATATATTTATAGCGTTTTTGGGGGATTTAAAGACAATGTATATTTGCAAAGTACAATTATGATTCAACAAAGAAAAATATGATTATGTTATATTATAGGGAGAAATATTACAAAAAATCTCAAATTATGCCTACTATGATATATTTACATTGAACTTCTTTTTTAATGATCAAAATTTTGTTATAAGTGTATTGCTTTAAGGATTTTCGTAGTATTAATCCAAAAGATAGTAGGAGCAACCAAAAGTGCTAAAGTTTTACTTTAAATGTATTAGCGGATGAGAAAAGAACAGATGGAAAACAATTAAGAGTCCCATTTAGAGAAACAAGGCTTAACGTCTCACACTAGGAAAGCCCAAGGCACGATGTACTAGATCCAATACCTTATCAAATCTTATACTTGTGGACATCAGTCAGATACATATCCCTCTGGTGAGGGAGGATCATCTCGTCGCATTGGTACTGAGCCTACCATACAGTAATATTTGCCAGCCATGTCGATCTCGTATTTCTTGGTTCGCTCCCTGCTGCTGTTAGAGTCCTTAAGCAGCCACGCACGGATGTGTATCGTGTTCTAATAATGGAGCAACGCCCGGGACCCTCCCTAGGTCATGCATTCAGGCGTACCGGCACCAAGCACTAGGGCTGTCGGCTTCGTAGAAAATCATCCAAGATCGGGATCGAAGCTGAATTCCTCGTTAGTAAGTTCGACAAAATCGAACTTTTATTGTTTTTTCCCAAGTATACGGTTTTCAATATGCTGGTCATGCATTCTTTAAGTAAAAATACAAAATAGAAAAGAGAATTGGTGAATTTTCTGTATGATTTGATATGTTATAAATAGTACATGGAAAGGCTATTTATAGACTTAGATAAATGAAATCAACTCAAATATTCATAGTCAAGCACAATCAAAATAGTTATTAAAATAAGACAAAATATCCTAAATATCTCAGAGATATTGCTAACATCCCTAATATCACTAACGTCCTCCCTCAAACTCTCTCAATCTCAATGTGACATCATCAACTGGAATTTGAATTACTGTCAAATAGTAGCATGAAAACTCATTCCTTTAGCTGCACCACGAGATGGGCTTGTTGGTCTGCAATGGAGCAGCATCTTCCAAATTCGGCTCATTTGAGGGTAGCGAGTCCTTGGAAAGATAGTTACCGTGATCTCCTGAAATTCAACCATTTTCAAAATATATGAAATGGTTATTTTATCAATGCACTATTAATTGAATTCACTCTAAATTGATTACTCATGAGTTAACTAACCTATTAGAAAATGCCATTAAGGATTAAAACGCACATGACTAGAGGAATTTAATTAGGGATAGACTGCTCAACCACGAGAATCATAGAGGGATGATACTATGCTGTTACAAGGCAACTAGCGAACAGAAATAAATCGATTCTTCAGATGTACTTGATCATATTACGGGTGATTCCGCACGACTGCAATACTAACTGTAACTAATGGTAAATTGATTTCCTTTTGGCTTTGCACTCAGGGTGAGCAATTGATTCCTCATGATTACATGACAATCAAGGGTTGCTTATGATTTGAAGAGATACAAACGTGGATTGAAAATAAATCAACCATGGGTCAAACACGTGAAAACTCTTAAAAGCCACCCGATAGTTTAGGTCATACTAAAGTTGCATTTAATCAAATTTAACTACAAATTTCAATCTGATTTCAGGTATCGAACTTTCAAGGATTTCAAGACTAACCTTTTTAAACGTCACCTCATTTATCCATCCATTTATCAGTAAGCACGAATTTTTGGATAAGGATTAGTGGGCCAAGAATTTGAAGCTAGAAAATGAGCTCGGGCCATGTGAAGGCCCAATGGGCCTCACGCCCTTCAAGGTTCATCCAAGTGGGCCCCAAGCAAGCCCACCAAGCCCGAGTGGCCCCAAGCAAGCCTATCAAGCCCATTCAAGCCCATTTCCACCCTTTGAGCCCAAATTCAATTTATACGAGCTGGTACAAAATTTTGGCATGTATATGCGTATAGTATTTTGTACTATACTTTGGTGAAATTACCATTTTACCCCTTCTAGAAAGTAGCATTTAATGGAAAGAAGATAAAGGGGAAAATTAAGCTTGTTGAGGAAGATTGCAAGTGAATCTTGGAGGAGAAGCTTGCAAGAGAAACTTGCAAAGAAAGTTTGCTCTCTCTCTCCCTCCGTCCGTCCCCCTCCGTCCCTCCCTTTTCCCCTCCCCCACACTCTCTCTTTCTCTCTTTCTCTCCCCCTCCTCACATTTTCTCTTTTTCCCCACTTCTCATGTCCATCCAACCCCCCTCCCCACCGAAGCTCTCATCCTTCAATCTCTCATCTCTCCTCTCATTCATCTAGTCGCCACTAGCGCCACTGCGACACCGTGCCGCCCTCACGCCGCTCACTGTCCTCACCGTGATGCTATCGCCGTTGTGCCTTGTCGAAGCCGCCGCCCCCACGTTCTCTCTCTCTCACCAAAGCTCAAGCCGCCCCTCCTTTGTTGTGTTTCACTGAGGACATCGCCGTTTGGAGCCACATGTTCTTGCCATCTCACCGTCACCATTTCTAACGTCATCGCCGTTAAATGGTGAGTTAACTTGTTAATATTTGATTAGAATGTTAATTACATTTTGGACTAGCATTAGATTAAGGATAATGAGGATTTGTGTTGATTAACGATGGTTTAGCTGATAAGCTATTGCGATAGGTGATAGGTGGAAATGATAAGCTATTGCGATAGGTGATAGGTGAAAATGATAAGCTATTGCGAGAAGTTATAGAGAAAAAGGTGATAAGTTATCGCAATAGGCTATCAAGAAAAAGGGTAATAAGCTATCACCGAATGGGCGATAAGCTATAGGAAAAGGTGACAAGCTGTTGTTGAAAGGATGACAGGCTATCAGAAATATGAGCGATAAGTTATCACTAAAGGGATGATAAGCAATCGGAAAAAGAATTATAAACTATCGTTAAATAGGCAATAAGTTATCAAGGAATATTGATAAGTTATTGCATTAGGACAAGAAATAGTGATTATATGTGTTTTCTGCTTGAGTGGTGTGATAAATTATGCATGACTTATGTTGTTTAAAGCATGCTTTGCCATGAGAAATGTTTGCCCAATAAGAAACCTTGGTTCCAAAATTTTAAAGAAAGTTTTATAGCCATATAAATGGTAATTCACAAGGTGTCATATTTGGATGTCATGTTTTATATGTTGGAATGGGCAATGATGTTTTAAAATGAAAGCATGCAAAGTTTAACAGGCTAATAATATGCAGGTGATCACATGTGAATATTTTACTGCCTTTTCACGTGTGAAAGTTACAATATTTTGGTATGTGAGGACAACCACGTCTGCATTGGCTAAATGAGGAAAAACAAAATTGGCTTGAGTGGTTGAGGTGCTTGCATAATCACATAATGAGAACTAGTTATCCCCGTATGATTGCAGGCATGCCCTATGTGACCATGATGATATCGTAGCCTAATTGCGAGCGTGCTTTGAATGGTTGCGATAAGACCCATGTTCGAGGATCGGCATGCCCTAAGTGGCCGTGATAAATTCCCAGTTAAGTCGAAAGACCCGCATTTGAGATGGGCGTGCCTTGAGCGGCTGCAATAGATGCCCGGTCATACCAAAAGACTACCAACTCATGTATTGGTCGTCGCCATGAGTGGTCATAATAATTAGAACACGTATGGATGCAAAGTGCATAGGAAATTATGAAAAGTGTTCTGATTATGTTTGTTGCTTGTTGCAATATTATGGTGCGTAGTGATTATATCTTGTAGGATATGTTCCAAGGTGAGATAAGAATGCATGAGGGTTTATTCAATGGTTTGGTTTGTTGTTATAGGGTTAGGACGCCTACTCATGTTTATAGCTTAGGCAAAGCAACCCTTGCTTTGCTATTGATCTGCCTCCAATAATAATCTGCATATATAGGTTGCACCCAAAGCAAGTTAGCTTCCTAAATAAGGCTTAGGTCATTAACTTACTAAGATTTTATCTCATTTGTCGTTATTTAACATTTTTCAGGTCCATAGTATGGAGAACCATCACGTGCGGTTCAGGGTTCCTATGAACCAAGACCTCACGATGACATCGCACCCAGTTCGGGGGACTGAGCATGTGATGGGCACGAGATGCATCACCGTTTTAGCTGGCCCTCGTGTTAGAGGAGTTTAGTTAACCTTGCAACTACTAGTTTTGATTGGTTCAATTGGAAGTTGCCTGTTGTAAGGACTTGTGTATGTAAACTTCCTAAAGTTAATTAGTAAATAAACAAAAGTAGTACTTTTGAAAGCGTTTGATGTTATGCTTCCTTAGGCCCTGTATGGTAACGTTCCTGGGAACAACTGATTCTGTTCTTTTGTTCCCGGGAGCAGATTTCTTGTTCCCGGGAACAAAAATGCGTTTGGTAAATTTTTTGTTCCCAGGAATAGATTTGGAACGAAATCAAGAATAAAAAACAAAGGTTGCTTCTTGTTCCCGAGAATAACTTCAAGAATCAGTTTTTTTTCCCTTTCTTTTTTTTCTTTTCTCTTTCTCTTTCCTTTTCTTCTTCCTCCCTCAGCCTACTGCCGCCCCATCATCGCCCACCAACCACCGGCGTCGACCACTACCGGCGAGTGGCTGGGCAAGGTCCAGCGAGCTCGTCGGTGGCCAGGCGAGGCCGAGCCTCGTCGGTGGCCAAGTGAGCCTCGCTGATGGCTGGGCGAGGCCAACCTCGCGCCGCTTGGGCGGGCTCGCCGGACCTCGCCCATTCGGTCACCGACCACAATGGGGAAGGGAAAAATAAAAAAGAAAAAGAAAAAAGACAAAAAACAAAAGAAAATGTATTTAAATCATTAAAAAATTAAAAGAAAATATTTTGGACTAGAAATTCTAAGGTTTTATCAAACGCATTTCTATCTCGGGAAAAAAAATTTTGAACAGTTACCAAACGCCTTCAAATGCTCAGAAATTGTTCCCGGGAATAGAAGCGTTACCATGCGCACCCTTACTATCTCTACTGCCGTGATTGAGTGAGTGGTAATACTTTGCTTCTGCATGCGTTTAATTGCAAGATAAAAAGAATGGGTCGGCGACGCGTCAGGGGACGTCGCATTCAAATGGCCGCAAGAAAATAGGAGTTATTGCATGCTCGAGGGTTAGGACATGATAGTTATTAAACAATGTGTCATGTGCGGTTGGCATCGAAAGAAAGCATCATCTATGAAAAAGTCTCAACTACATGACGCAATTAACGTGAATAGTATCAAAACACGACTATTGTGGAATATATTAGCGTGCATGAAGTGAACACCATTGAGATGCTGGGATGAATTTATTTGGATTTGCAGCAGAAAACTCCAAGTGCACCAGAATGCTCGGAGTGCACTAGGTGGTTAGGTTTCCATAGAAACGAAGCTTTGATAACAAGTTAAAACATAAAATAGAAAATAGAATTGATGAATTTTTCATATGATTCGATATGTTGTAATAGGTTTAGATAGATGAAATCAAAGAAAATCAAATCAAATATGTATAATCAAGGACAATCAAAATAGATATTGAAATAAGAGAAAATATCCTAGATGTTTCTAAGGAACATCACAACATCCCTAATATCTCTAATACTTTACTCTTTAAAGATATCCTCGAAAGGTCAATAAAGGAGCAAGAATATGTGGTCGTGTTTTATTAAGATGTATCAATGGACGACACAAGAGCGAATTGGGGTGTCTAATTTAGCAAACAATTTGAAGTCCAGTGTCACACCTCGAATTAGGATGGGGTGACACGACCATTACTCTAAAACAACTCCTAACAAATCCACGGCTCCACATCACCATACTCCACCAATTCCATAAAATTCTATAGTTCGACAACTCACGACTCGATTTTCACGAAACTTCTGATATGCGACCAAATTTCAAAAACTACCCCGATTGAGTGAACGAGCACTTACCGGAACATGTCCTCGCACTTTTCCTTCTCCTCCTCTTCTTCTTGTTCTCTTTTTTCCCTTTTCTTTCCCTTCTTTCTCTTCGTCGGGCGAGCTCCCGGTTAAAAGAAGAGCCGAGCGTCCCCTTTTCTTTTCCTTTTTGTTGACTAAGTCAGCCATCTTTTCTTTTTCTTTTGTTTTTCTTTTGCTTCTGGATCCGACCTTCAGTTGACTTGGTTAAATGGAAAGCGGCATTACATCCAGCGTCCTTACCGTACTTGAGAGAAACAAGGCTTAGGCTCTCGTACCAGAAAAGCGCATAACAAGCATCCGCCTCGGTCCAACAGGTCGTGCATCTATCGCTGTTCACATCGTACAAATACACGTTCCCCTTGCAATGGAGGATCAGCTTGTCGCGCTTGTACGGGCCTACCAGGTAATGGCCGCGGTTGGTGCACGGGGGCCGGATCCTGTATTTCCTGGTCCACTCTCGCCTCGCGTAGTCGCTGAGCACCCACACGTCGATGTGGGCCTTGTCCGGACGATGGACCAGCGCTAGCGATCCTCCCAGCTCGTGCATTTGTGTCCCCATGTTAAAGTCGCCCCATTCAGAGAAGTCATCTGGGATTGGGATGAAGCTGAATTCCTCCTTGGCGAGGTCGAAAGAGAGCACCACCCTCGCCAACACGCGGAACAACATCGAGTTGGCCTGCAAGAACCAGTTCAGAGCTCCAGAAGCAAAGACGAAATCAGGACAAGGACCGGTGCAGTGAGGGAGTGTCGGGGCTTTGCAGGTCCTCCAGGATTGCTTGTTGAAATCGTAGATTCGAGCCCCTATCGTGCCGGTGCGGGTCTTCTTATCGAAGTCAATCGCTTTGATCTGTACCATCTTGTATGTTTTGGTAGAGCGATCAAACCCTAACCCATAAACAAACATACCCGGCGAAAGATCGGGTGCTCTTGGCAATTCCAGGACTACTCGAGTAAAGGGATTAATCAGAAGCTCAGGATTTTTCAAGGAATTAGTGCTGTGCTGGAAAAGGAGCAAGCCGTTGCAGGTGCCTTGGATTGCGTAGCCTCTGAGTTCTGGGAATTTACCTAGCTCGATCCGTGGCGCCGCTGCTTCCTCGTGTATCCTGATTAGATAGATCCCCTCTTTTTTATACTCGTGGTATAGAACCGCTCGTTCTTTTAAGCGGTGTACTGAGTTGCGGAAGTAGGAATCATCGATGACTTCTTGCCAGCGCTTGCAGACGATTCGGTACCGCAGCAGCGACTCGCCGGAGACTCTGGAGAGGATGTCGGAGAGGAGGGCTAGTGGAAGTTCATCCATGCTCATCAAGGGTGGCGCCACCGCCTACTGACGCTGTTCAACGCCGTATATCCATCACGAGGAATGAAAAAGGATTATTTATTAAAGAGTTTTTGATATTTCGTTTCCTTGTTGCATTTATACGAGGATTACCCTTTGTAGATATGCATAGATGGATATCTTTCATCGCCTTCCTCAACATAGTTAAGATCAGCATCGCTATCTTTCCAAAATTCGGTTGGATTCAGCTACTTCATGATTGGTTGATAGTGATGAAAAAGATCAAATACAGATTTGTGTTGTCAATATTTGTATTTTGCGAAAGTTTCGAATTTTTGAATTGAAAAAGAAGAAATTTAAAATCCATGAGCCGCCGAGATGCAGATTAAACACAAAGTGAAGAGAGTGAGTGAAAAATAAGTGAAAGTATCGGAATATCTCTCTCTCTCTCTCTCTCAATGTCTTACCCTTAATATCAATTGATGTTTGTTTCTTGCTTTTTCCTATTTCAAATATTACCATAAATATATGAATGTTGTTTTGTATTGCTGTAAAATTTTCACAGGACATATCTTTTCTCCACATTTTAAAAATTGTATAAATATTTTAGTTAAGCTAATAAAAAAAGCACATTTATTGTCTTCATAAACGACAATAAAAATAAGGAAAAATCATCTAAAAAAAGTTCTTAACCTATTATAAAATGGCTTATTTATTCCTAAGTATTTCAATTATGTCAATTTAATCGAAAACTTATTAATGATTTGTTAATTTAGTCATTCCAATCAATTTCAACTGAAAATCGTTAACATGAATGCTAACCATTTTACATGGCAGGAGAAAAACAAAAATCTATTTTCTTTTAGGGCGTCTATTCATCAGACCCCTTAATATCAATTGATGTTTGTTTCTTGCTTTTTCCTATTTCAAATATTACCATAAATATATGAATGTTGTTTTGTATTGCTGTAAAATTTTCACAGGACATATCTTTTCTCCACATTTTAAAAATTGTATAAATATTTTAGTTAAGCTAATAAAAAAAAGCACATTTATTGTCTTCATAAGCACGACAATAAAAATAAGGAAAAATCATCGAAAAAGTTCTTAACCTATTATAAAATGGCTTATTTATTCCTAAGCATTTCAATTATGTCAATTTAATCGAAAACTTATTAATGATTTGCTAATTTAGTCATTCCAATCAATTTCAACTGAAAATCGTTAACATGAATGCTAACCATTTTACATGGCACGGTCGGCGCTGACATGGACAATTTTATGATTTTTTTTTAAAATTTTCCTTTTTTATTTTTGGTTTTTGTATTTCTTTATTTTTTCATTTTTCTTTTGTTACTTTTAAAGGTCTGTGGCATTATAGGCATTTCCTCCACCAGTCGTTTGACCTAGGCAATGATTGGTGACTAACGACAAACAACGGAAGATTTCACTCACATAGTACTTTTAATTGAAAAATCAATCTTTCATAACCTTCACTCAATGAGAAAATGGGTTAGACTCTACAAAATCAAACCTATAGAATTTAAGGAATGATGGAAGGGAATAAAAATAAAAAATAAAAATAAAAAAGAGAGGGAAATATAATAAGTAAATAAAAATGAAGTAGAAGAACCCAAACTTTAAATGAATAAATTCAAACTTGAAAATGATCTTTCTAATTCCCAAAGAATGAAGGGCAAGGAAATTGATTGAGAAAGATCTCTTGTTCTTAAGAGGATTGATGAAGGTCACCCCTCTAGACCCAGTGAGGTTGAAAGTGTCGTTCCTCCAATCTGGTGTTAAGCAATTAAGATTTTTAATTATCAGAAGACTAATTTTAAAATAATAGCATGGAATTTATTGCTTGTGTTGCTTTTAGGTGTTACACTTGGATAACTAGAAAGTTAGATTAGTGGGAAGTAGTAATTGAGGGTCTGTTTGATAACGTTTCTATTTCTCCAAATTTATATTCTTTTGTCATCAAGAACCAAAAAAAAAGGAATGCATTTGGTAATGTCAACTAACTTTTCTATTCCTAGGAATAGAAAAGAGGCCTAAAAATAGATTTGTAACAGAAACATGAAACATGAAATAGAAAAAAGTTGCTTTTTGCTCCCGAGAACAATTTTTGGAATAAGTCATTTTCTTTTTTTCTTCTTCTTCTTTTTTTCCTTTTCTTCTTCTTCCTAACTGATCGCTGCCACTATCGGTAGTTGCTGGTCGTGGGCTAGAGGAGAAAGAAGAAGAGAGGAAAAAAATAAAAACCTACAAATTATTAAAAAATTAAAAGAAATTCTACGTAAAAAAAATTGCAAGTCATACCAAATGCATTCCCGTTCTTTTTCTATTCCGGGAATAGAAATTTTGTGCAATTACTTTCTTTTACTCTAAAATTATTCCAAAGAATAGAAATAAAAAAATTATTTCTGAAAAGAAATTATTCCCCGAAATAGAAATTTTGCCAAACACACCCTAAGTTGCTTTTGCATGAGTTGCCTAAATGGTGCTTTTCTTACTACAATTTTAATGCTTTTTTGCTCTTATAGTCCTTGTGCTTAGATTTTGACCCAAATCTTATGCTCCAGGACATCACGTTTATTCTTTTACCAAATCATGAATGGTTTCGGGCCCTTGCAAGACTTGTTATTAGTATCTTTTTCAATCATTAGGCGGTGTGAAATTTTAAATTCTTTTAAGACTCGCGGACCTGATTTTTCATGATGATGGGATAGGATGGTATGCACAACTTGATCTTATCAAGTGAACAAAATGTCGATGTAATGAGTATCATTCATGAAAGAAGACGAGAAGTAGAAGACAGAATGTGAAGGAAAAAATTGTATTCCAATTGTATTGATATTCAATGTACACTTGCATCATATTATAG
Organism: Corymbia calophylla; assembly: GCA_014182845.1. Lineage (NCBI taxonomy): Eukaryota > Viridiplantae > Streptophyta > Magnoliopsida > Myrtales > Myrtaceae > Corymbia > Corymbia calophylla. The sequence goes on from CM024693.1 coordinate 12,799,034, forward strand.
TACAAAATGTATACAAAGAAAGGAAATAAAATATATAATAAATCAAGATCCAATATTGGAATGATCTTGATTTATTTTGTATATCAATTTCATTCCTTAATTGGACATCGAATATTCATGCATATCTTCCAACACTCCCCCTCAAGTTGGTGGCTTGTAGATGTCCAAGACGCCTAGCTTGCTTAATAGATATGCGTGTTGTCTCTGACAAAGAGGTTTGGTAAAGACGTCCCGCAGGCTGTTCCGCAATTCCAATTCCTCTTGTTTCAATTTTCCCTTCTCGAATTTTTTCTCGAATAAAATGGCAATCCACTTCTATGTGCTTCATTATCTCATGTACTATGGGATTAGATGCAAGTTTGAGTGCTGCATCGTTATCACATAATAACTTGGTCGGTCCATTTATCTTCACTCCAAGATCCTGAAGTAGCCCTCGTAACCACACTATTTCGTAGGTGGTTTTCGCCATTGCTCGATATTCTACCTCTGCTGAAGATAATGATAATGTTGGTTGTTTCTTTGTCTTCCATGAGAGTAGGGATTCTCCCAATTTGATACAAAAACCTGTAATGGATCTTCTGCTCATCGGACATGTCGCATAATCTGTGTCACTGTAAGCTGTCATTTCCATATTACACTCCCTGGAAAGAAGTATCCCGAGTCCTGGGCATTTCTTCAAATACTTTACGACCTTCAAGGTTGCATTCATATGTGAGTGCTTTGACTTATGCATAAACTGACTGAGTATCTGTACTGCATAACATATATTCGGTCTGGTCATGGTTAAATATATGAGTTTTCCAACAAGCCTTTGATATTCAGATGGATCACTGAGCATGGGGTCTTCATCTTGAGATATCCCTGCATCATAATCTACCGTGGTTAGTTTGATGTTTTGCTCGATTAGAATGACAGCCGATTTGCATCTTGATAATCCAGTCTCCGATATGATCTCCAGTGCAAATTTTCACTGGCTGAGAGGGATCCCTTGCTCGGATGGGGCAATTTCGATTCCCAAAAAATATTTGGGTGATCCTAGGTCCTTCATGTGGAAGGTGGAGTGCAAATATTCTTTGAGACCTTTAATGGCTTTCTCATCATTTCCCATAATGAGTATATCATCAACGTATATCATCAAATAAATAGATGACATACCTTTGGTCCATGTGAAGAGGGCATAATCATATTTAGATTATCTGAATCCTGCAGCTATGAGAGAGTCAGCAAATTTGGAATACCACTGCCTGGAGGCTTGTTTTAGCCCATAAAGGGATTTGCGGAGACGACACACTTTATCCTCCCCTGTCTCCATAAACCCTGTGGAAGTTCCATGTAAATTTCCTCATCTAAATCTCCATGGAGGAAAGCATTGTGAACATCCATTTGATATAATGTCCAATCTTGGAATGCTGCAACTGATAGAAAGGAACGAACCGTAACGTCTTTAGCTACAAGGGAGAAGGTTTCATGATAGTCAAATCCTTCTCGTTGTGTAAACCCCTTAGCCACAAGTCGTGCCTTGTATCGTTCAATTGTGCCATCTGCTCTATATTTGATCTTATATACCCACTTGCACCCAATTGGCTTTCGTTTGGGAGGCAGAGATACAAGTTCCCATGTTTGATTTTCAATCAAGGCTTGTAACTCTGCTTCCATAGCTTTATGCCATCGTGGGTTAATGTGTGCTTCATTATAACTAGAGGGTTCTCGCTCTTCAGAAATGGAACAAATATAATGTCTATGTTCCAAGGATAACTAATTAAAGGAAACATAAGACGAGATGGGGTACTGAATACTTGGTTGATTTTGTGCAGCCGTGGTGGATCCTGCTTTGGTGATGAAGGTGATGGATCCATACGTTTTTCTGGTGTGGGACTAGGAGCTTCGTCATTGGACATACTATCCGACATCAGTTCCATCATTGTTGCCAATGGAGTAATGTCATCCGAAATTGGATCGAAGGCTGAAAAATTGCTTGAATTGTCCGAATTCTCGGGGGATTTAATCAAAAAATATTTAGGGCCTTTAATAATCTCATCCTCAGAAAGAGGCGTACTTGCGTTGCCTGGCGAGTTCTTTTCTTTCAAGGATTTTTCTTCAAATGGAAAAATGTCTTCGTGAAATGTCACATCCCTGCTAATGAAGAACTCATTTGTAGATGGCTCAAATACGCGGTATCCCTTTTGCAAACTCAAGTATCCCATGAATATACAATGCCGGGCACGAGGACCCATCTTGTCCCGTGGGCCCACTGTGGTGGCATAACATAGACATCCAAAAATCCTCAGATGATCCAGTTGTGGCTTCTTTCGAAAATCATCTCAAAAGGGCTTCGTCCAGCACTTTTGTCGGCATTCGATTGATCAAGTAAGCTGCTGTTATCATGCAATCTCCCCAAAAATGTTCTGGGATGGATGCTTGAAACTTCAATGCACGTGCAACTTCTAATAAATGCTTGTGTTTTCTTTCCACTACCCCATTTTGCTGTGGAGTATATACACATGAATTTTCGTGCAGGATACCATGGGATGAAAATAGAGAAGCACAATCATGATTAACAAACTCCTTTCCATTATCTATCCGAATGCGCTTAATAGATTTCCCAAATTGAGTCTTCGATAAGGAAATGAAAGTTCTCAAATGTGAGAAGACTTGGCTTTTAGATGCCATAAGAAAAATCCATGTGGCTCTAGTGTAATCATCCACGATAGTAAGGAAAAAATGAGAACCATCATGGTGTGGTGTATGATAAGGACCCCAGACATCAACATGAATTAATGAGAAAACATCGTTTGCACGACTTTTGCTAACTGGAAAAGGGACACGTGATTGTTTTGCTAAAGGGAAAATATGATAGTGATGGCAAGGAAAGAGAGCACTATGACCCATTCTTGAATGCAAAAGGAAAGATTTATCATTGGCAGTTAGATTACACAATGATTGTTTATTGGAAATGCTAGATAAATCTAAATTTCTTGAAAAGTTGGTCCAAAAAAATAATCCTTCAAAGAGATTACCTAAACCCATCAGTTTGCCAGTCGAAAAGGCCTGAAAGAGACAAGTATTAGCATTGAATAATACTTGGCAGAAATTTTCCTTGCAAGCTCTAGACACATAAATGAGATTGAATTGGAAATTTGGGACATACGGGACATTTTCTAGAGTGATTTGAGGACTGAGATTAACTGTCCCTGTTGTGGTGACAAAAGTAACATTCCCATTTGGCAATTGGACAGATATAGGAATATCTAGTTCTCCATGAATATTGGAAAATAAACCCTTATTGCAGATGATATGATCACTAGCTCTAGAGTCGATTATCCAAGAATTTCTGGAAATTGAATTTATCTGGCAATGAGAAATACCTGAGAAACTGCTTCCTTTGTTTGAAGTGTCCAATTTTTGCAATGCCTACATAAGTTGCTGATATTGTCCATTTGTAATGGGCTGATCAAAATTTGCACCAATTGATCCAGTGACTTGATACGCTGCTACTGAAATTTCTTTCCCTTTCTTTCCTTTTTCATCGAGCTTACCATGTAATTTCCAGCAATTTTCAATGGTATGGTAGGGCTGCCTGCAATATTCGCAAAATAATTTTCTTTTTTCTTTTGAATATTGCCCATAATTCTTTAATCCTCTTGAAATTTGACCGCCGTTGGATGCCTTATTCCCGAAGGCATATCCACCGTCCGATTCTGATGATTGATCAAGCAACTTGGGACCATCCGATCGTGACATTCGATCTGGACCATCCATCCCAGTTCCCTTAAAAGGGCATTGTTTTAACCCTAGCCCCTCCAATCGCCACTCCTTCTCCTGATCTGGGTTTCCGTGACCCGGTTCCCTCTATTCACCGCGAGCTCCGAGCACCACACTTTCTGCCCCTTTCGCGTACTCTAGCAAGATGAGTCGCCGACTCTCTTCCTGGACGGCTAATTGGAAGATGTGACCAAGCCTAACCCTAGCCCCTCTGATCGCCGCTCCTTCTCCTGATCGGGGTTTCTGTGACCCGGTTCCCTATATTCGCCGCGAGCTCCGAGCACCACACTTTCTGCCCCTTTCGCGTACTCCGATGAGATGAGTCGCTAACTCTCTTCCTGGATGGCTAATTGGAAGATGTGGCCAAGCCTAACCCTAGACCCTCCGATTGCCACTCCTTCTCCTGATCTGGGTTTCTATGACCCGGTTCCCTCTATTCGCCGCGAGCCTCGAGCACCACACTTTCTGCCCCTTTCGCGTACTCCAGCGAGATGAGTCGCTGACTCTCTTCCTGGACGGCTAATTGGAAGATGCGGCCGAGCGGTGGCACTGGGTCCATCGCCAGGATCTGGGATCTGAAGGTAAGATACGAATCGTTTAAAATGAGAAGAAAACGGGTAGCCTTCTCTCTGTGTTTTTATCTCCCTCTACTGTTGTAGAGTAGCTTCTGGCCCCTCGAGTTTCTCCTCTGCCACTTCTAATTCATTCCATAGGGCCGATAGTTTGTTGAAGTATGTGGTGATGCTCATGCTTCCCTGTTTCAATTCGGTAAGAGCTTGGGTGAGTGAAAAATTTTCGCTCGATCTAGTTTCCCGTACATCTCTTTTATGTTGTCCCACATGGTTTTTGAGTCTTTTGTGGGGGGGAGATTGGCTATGATTACTGGGCTTATGCAATTCCCTATCCATGTTCTTACTAGTTGATTGCATTTTTTCCATTGTCGTGCCATCCTTTTGTCGGTCGGAATCGGAATAAATCCGTCGATGAAGCCGTTTTGTCTCTGGTGATGAGGGCCCGTTGAAACTCTTGTGCCTAGGTCGAGTATCCTTCAAGTCCCGTGAGATGGTGGCTGATGAGCCGCAACTCCGGCCTGTCCGTGGTGGAGACAAACAAAGCGTCACTGGGTTCTGGTCGACCAGTGACGGCCGCGATGGAATACGGCAGGTAACCGGGTGGAAAAGTCGAGTAGGGATTCATGCCCATACTGGATTAGTTGACCCGCCTGAGAAACCCGCATTCGGTCCTCCTAACCCGCTTGTCTGCCCCGCATTTGGAATTGGATTTTTGGCCCGCCCGTTTGCAAAATCCCAAGCCCAATGGTAAAGTTTGCCCCATTAACGGTTGGTGGGCTTCATTAGGCCGGGCGCAAATCCCTAGTAGCCCACATTATCAGGCAATGATGCATTTGGGCTTGGCCCAAAATAAAATGGGAAAGGTACCCATTGGTAAGGATGGCCCCAATGGGCTGGCCTGCAATGGGCTGGCCTAGAATAGGCTGCCCCAGACCTATCTAAACCTGAAATTGCTACTGGACATCAGGGATTTGAGCAGGCGATTCCTAATCATGGACTTCTGATGTTGGGGGTGTGGTTCCTTCAATGGCGTGTTCCATTCTGGTAAAAAATTCCTGTCTTCTACCTCTTTAAAAATTGATTCCTTTGCCGAAGAGTTTGTTTTGTTTTGCAGGTCAAAACTTCCGGTCAATAGGCAATCTAGCAAAAGCAATTATGAGCAGAACCTTGCTCTAATACCATGAAAGAAGACGAGAAGTAGAAGACATAATGTGAAGGAAAAAATTGTATTCCAATTGTATTGATATTCAATGTACACTTGCAGCATATTATAGTACAAAATGTATACAAAGAAAGGAAATAAAATATATAATAAATTTAGATCCAATATTGGAATGATCTTGATTTATTTTGTGTATCAATTTCATTCCTTAATTGGACATTGAATATTCACGCATATCTTCCAACAATTCAAGTCATTACTGTTTCTAAAAGATGATAATAGGCTGTTTCTGAATTGAACCTTAATAAAGGAGCAAGGTGCTCATGTCTTCTTTTAAAATGTATTTAACGAATGAGAAAAGAACAAACAGAATACAATTAAGAGTCTAGCAGACATCAATAGATGAACAAGCCAAGTTCGTCACCAGGTCGCTTGAGAGAAACAAGGCTTAGAGTCTCACATGAGTGATGCCTCACATAACTATCTTTCCATGTGAAAGTTTCAAATTTTCATATTACAAGAATAAGTCAGAGCATGAAACAAAATGTAATAAAAAAAAATCATTAACGAAGTTCTCTTGTAGATTGATAAATATTGGTGATTGCGAGCATTAACGAAGTTTTCTTTTAGGAAAAAAGTTGGTAGTCCGCAACCATTGTTAAAAAAAAAAAATTCATTAAAAACCATCAATTGCCTATATCCAGAACCATACTAAGCCAATCCAAAACATTTCACATGATTTTATCATCGCAGGTGATTTTAAAAATCCACACATTCCAATAGCAGTTGACAATAAAAAAATCTTCATAATCACGTTAAACGCTCTTCATAACCACCTTATCGTTTCAAAAATGTTTAAAAAGTGTCTTTATTGTCTGTACACTTCCTCAATCAATTTAATATCATCATTCAAGCAATTTAAATGTAAAAGGTGGATGCAATCGAAATCATCTTTACTAGGCCTCTAGTAAATATAGAGAATGTAATTAATAGATAAATTTAAAGAAAATGACCAAACTAATCCTCGGGCTCTTCCACTTCTGAGTTGGTGTACCCCTTTCTCTCTTCTCTCGTATGTCTTAACTCATAATTTCATTAGATCTTATTTCTCACTTTTTCCTACTTCAATTATTACCTTAAATATATGAAATTTTATTTATTTTGTATTTTCGTACATTTTCACAAGGCATATACGTTTCTCCACGTTATAAAAACTTTTATACATATTTTGGTTAAGCTTATAAAAAGTTGCATTTTTTGTTTTTCAACTTAACCACGGGAAAGAAAACATTATTGTAAAAGTCCATCAACCTTTTTCGAATATCTCAAAAACATTTATGTCAAAATTCTCCCCGTCATTCCTGAGAAGTAGAAGTGATGTTGAATGATTAGTAAATCGAACTCTTTCGAATATCTCGAATAAATTTACATGAGACGAAGTCTAACGACAAAGATGCATTCGATCATCGGCACCTCGGCAACCCACGATCAGGGAAGGGTTGAGAGAGCTCATATTTAGAACTCAATGATTAGTTGATGAACGATCTACGATTGTGAGACAGCAAAAGCGAGAAGGAAAACTCTTGCATCCAACATTTAAAAACGATGGTTTTTATAGTTGAGAAGAAGGATTATATATTCTGTTTTCTCTTTTTCTACTGGGATGAGGACTGTCTTCTGTAGATATGCAGAGATCGATATCTTTGATCATCTTCTGCAACATGCGTTAAGATTGGCATCATCGCTATCTTCACAAAATTTGATTGGATACTGCTACTTCATAATTGATTATTCATATATAGAGTGGCGCATCTTTTTCTCCTTAAGAAAAAACTAATAAAAAACAAATACTTGTTGAATCAACAATAATTATGAATAAATCATACAAAAATTGGCGTGTCCATGTGAACCTTTCGAATTTTCAAATTACAAAGAATAAGTCAAAAGGCATGAGCTGCGAGAGTAGAAGAAACAAAAAGTAAAAAGTAAAAAATAATTTAAAAATGAATAGAGCATTAATGAAATTTTCCAATAGCAAAAAAATTGGTCGTCCACAACCATCGGTAAAAATATATAAAAATTTCATTAAAACTTATCAATTGCACTTGAGGTCTTTTTTTTTTTTTTTTTTTTTTTTTTTTGGTCAATTCTACTATAACTCTCAATTCACTCTTAGACTATTACTATACGGTGTGAGAATCGAAATCCATACTTGAAACTAAACGTCTCCACCCCAACTCCCTGACACTTGAGAAAATGGGGATTCGAATCCCCCACTTCTCTCTTCCTATATGAGAAAGGTAACCACTGGCGCAAGACCCGGTGACTATACTTGAGGTTGAAATGGTGCTTTTCTACTGCAATTTTAGTTGTTTCATTGCATTTCGATGTGCTTATTACCGTGGTAGTGCTTAGATTTTGATCCAAAGCTTGTGGCTTAAGACATCATGCTTTTTCTTTACCCATATCATGACTGGTTTCCGCCCCTTGCATTATTTGTTTTCTAGCGGGGTCCAATTTGAAATTCTTGCATTTCTCGTGACCATGGGATAGGATAATTCATACTACTTGATTTCGTCTTCAATGTTGTTTCTAAAAGATAATGCAAAGGCTGTTTTAAGAAGATAATAAAGGAGCAACCATAGGTGCTCGAGTTTTATTTTAAAATGTATTCAACATATGAGAAAAGAACAAACAGATTACAATTAGAGTCTAGCAGACATCAATCAATGAATGATCCGGTTTCGACACTAAGTCGCTTGAGGTAAACAAAGCTAAGAGATGCACTCCAGTGATACCCCAGTAATAAGCAGGGGCGGTGTCAAGCCTTGTAAAGCCATACTCGTTGACATTGTTTGCAGTCAACTCCTTGCCCGTCCAGAGACGGAGGAGCATCAGCTTGTGACATTTGCAGGTCCTCCATGATCGCTCCTCGAAATCATAGATCCAAGCCCTCACCATGCAGGTGCGAGTCTCCTCATCAATGTCAATTTCATCGATTTGTACCATCTTGTGCGTGTTGGTAGAGCGGTCAAACCTAAACCGGTAGACCAACCTGTCTAGCTAAAGATCAGGTGCTCTCCACAATCTCAGGATTTCTTAGTAAGAGGATAAATCAAGAGCTCAGGATTATTCTTGACATTGATGATGTGCGAGAAAAAGAGCAAGCCATCACAGGAACCTTGGAGCATGTAGTTTTTTAGTCCCGGGAATTTCGCTATGATAATCATCTTCATCGCTTTATCGTGTTCGTCCAAGAGATGGATCTTAGATGCAGCGATGCCTCTTTTACAGCTTGAAATTGGTTTCGTAATGTTACTATAAATTTCATAAGTAAAAAAAGTTCATTTTTTATTCTTTTGTGTTACGTTCTGTTTCCATGAAAGCTGGTAACTGTCCTGGTCACGTCGGTATGGATAGTTCCCTTTTTTTAGCTATTGTAAGGGAAAATGACACATAATTCTTAAAATTTGGTTCAACATGTAATGTGTTTTTGAATTTTTAATTTATTTGATGTGATTCTTGAACTTTAACTCAATATATACCATGATCACTAAACTTTCAATTTATTTAATTAAGTCATGTTTAATTTAGTCATTGAATTATATAAAACTGTTCAATATTGTACTTGATATTGAATTAATAAAATGATTATTATAAACATTTTCATTTAGTTCAGGATTTCCTTAAACATTAAACGCATACCAAAAATCCAAAAACCATATTGAACATTAGGATAAAGTTCAGGGATCACATTGAACAAATTAAAAGTCTAAGAATTACATTACACATTGGGCTAATATTTAGAAACAATTTGTATCATTATTCGCTACTTTAATAAAGGAACGTAATTAGACTACGTTGAGTATATATAAATCCAACATTGTCCTTACATGTGGCATTAACCATTACTTTTAAAATTCATATCAAGAATTTAGAATTGGACACATGACACAAGTATGATAAAGTTATAATTAAAAATTAGATGACACCAATCCATATAGGCATTATTTTCCGTGCATAGGAGAACTTCTTCTAAGCGGGATCAACTGCTCCTTGTGCGACACTCATCTAATAGCGGTTTTATTACATAGTCACACGCTCAACTACACAGTTCAATTAACCGAGTGGGTCGTGGGACTGATTGTTGGCACAATTTGCAATTAATTTACACAACACGTATAATTGTCAAAGCCATTTATCAAATATTAGTGCCTAGCTCAAATGGCTTAGACCTTATTTACGCATGAGTCGGACATACCATTATATGTTAGTCTTTTTGGGATTTAACGACTAGTCCAAGCACAAATTTGCACCGGGTGCACCATGAAGCGCTCTCGCCTTCTCTCCTAGATCTGGATCTAGGGTTTGGCTTAGATCTGCCCTGATCCAAGGTCAGGTGCGGTTGGCCATGGCAATAGCTGGTCGGTGCAGGCGTGAGCAGTCGCCAATTGACGCCTTGCTCGGGGTTTGCGGGAAGGGAAAGAGGGGGTGAGAAAGAAGCTGGTCTTGGTAAAGTTGAAGGGTGCAGTGGTTGGTTATGGGCTTTGGAGGTGGGCCGTGGAGCCAGCGGGTGAAGGATGGCAGCAGCGCCACGGTTGCTTAAGCTCGTTGGATGAGAGGGATTGTAGAAAGCTAATGACGCAAATGATAATCATTTTATTTCAGAAATTAATTTCTGATCAGAAATTAATTTTTCTATTTCTATTCCCCTGAAGAGTTTTCGAGACAAAATAGGTATTTGATAATAATACAAAATTTATGTTTTTAAAATAGAAATTCATTTGATAATAATACAAACTTAAAGTGTTTGCGCCTCCTCATTTTTCATTGTATTTATAATCCGGACCAACTCTCTGTTTGTGTATGTATAATTTATGGTTTGTATTACTTAGTTTGAACATTTTATTGTTTAATTTGATTTCACTTGTTCGTCTTTTATGGTTTGTTGATTTTGGCCAATGGAAATTTCTATTATTGCCTTATCTTAGATTTTATTTTATATGTGCTGGTATTCATAGTTTGGTTGCTTGATATTGCATTGTCAATGGATACATAATTTCAAAGAAAACGTTTGTCCTTTCAAAGAATACAATAAATGAAACAAAAAAAAAAAAAAAGAATTGATTGGTCCCGAGTTAACCCTGAAACAAGACTGGACCTATAGGGTCGGTCCAGTCTTTATTCCCAAGCTCAATAGGGTTGGTCTCAAAAATTTAGAACCAACACTATGCAAGTTGGTCTCTGAGTAAGGTGCTGGACTGGCTCAATCCGAATCATGTTCACCTCTACTTGTGTCATTACTCATACAACATCCCCCCAAAAAATGTGAAATCAACCCATTTGAATGAAAGGCGAAATTATTTCAAAGTATAATACGTAAACTACATCTGAATCGAATCATAACAACAGATGAACATGAAGAAGCAAAAGCTAATGACAAAGCTAATTCGGTTCCCAGAGTCAAACTATGAAATATCCTAGTATGTCAGAAACCTCCCTAGCCTCCAATTACATAGAGCTTTTCGGGAGAACAAACAGCATAGTAAAAAATAATTCAGCCAGATGGATCTCAAAACCTTCTGTGCCCATGGATTTCCAGAAAACTACTTCGTGAGCTTCCGATGCATGACTCAAAAATCAAGAGAGCAAACAAAGACGGTCCGGTGTCAAATTTCAAAATGATGAAAGGGACAATACAAAAATAGTGATTTATGAAATATTTTTCAAAAAATAATTACTTATACCATTTAAAAATATTAGTCAAAAGAAAATATTTTCATAATCGATAATAATTTATGTCTAATTATTTTCGTGGACAATAACAAAATTTCCGTTCATTTATTTTTTTAAGTGATATAAAAGATTATTTTTCAGAAAATATTTTTCAAATTACTCATTTTGGGAAAACAAATACACCATAAGTAGAATATTTTCGCTAGAAACTGTGGACAAGCACATTTAAAAAGTGCATCATGTTTTGCTCCTTCACGATCCCTTTGGTGACATAATAATAAAACTAACAAAGAGTGGCCACTAAGAAGACTGGTCTCACCATTAACTAATATCCCTTTCCAAGTAAACCACTTTCCACACTACAAAGGAAATATATATATCCGATAAAGGTTTCAACCAAAGTATTATATGGAGGATGAAAAATATAAATATCATTTGAGAAATTTTCAACTCTTCAAAATTCTAAGAGTAGTCATCAAACAATTGTGATATAAAGTGGGCAATCGTATAGGCACCACAGAAAGGGAAAATTGTCCAAAAAATCCTAAATTTGTTGTACTTTTATCGATTCAATTTTAAACATTTCACTTTTGCCAATTGAGTCCTAAATTTTTTCACATTCTCCAATTGGCCCACCTAAGGTAGGCAAGGTTGACCTTGCTGGCTAACAAGGGAATAAAAGAAGGCCAAAAAAGAAAGGAAAAAGGAAAAAGAAAAGAAGAATAAATAAATAAATATTTAGAAAATATTAAAATATTATTTAAAATTGTCCATGCCAAAACTCACTATGCTACATAGGACGGTCCATGTCCATGTTAGAGATTTTTAGCTAAGATTGGCCAAATAGACTAAATTAGCAAAACGCGAAAATGTTTAAAATTCAATTAGCAAAATTGAAAAGTTTATAACTGAATTGATAAAAGTGCAATAAGTTTAGAACTTTTTTCACACTTTTCCTCCATAGAAACATAGTTGAATTCAGAGTAATAAGGGTGGTAGTAGTGGCAAACTAAATAGCATCAATATTGACACACGACATGCAACATAACATGACACGCCACTATACACCGACACATCATCAAAAAATAAAGAATTATGATACGTTGGGATACGTTGTATATTAAATGTATATTTTTATATATACATGATAAATTACAATTTTTTGTGATTATTTTAATAAAATTAATTTGATTCAAATTCACAAATAAATAAATAGTAGAAAAAGAGCCTAGAATGAATTTACATTAAAAATACTAATCCACCATATGTTAATATTATTCATTACATTAATTTGGCAAATTCAACTCCATTCCAATAATTCATAAAACTTGAAGGGTAAAAAATAAACAATTCACATTTTGGTCTCCCGTGTCGAAGCATGTCAAAAGAGAATAAACAAACTGAGGAATTGAATTGTATTTTACGGGAAGTGAGAGTCAAAAGAGAAAAGAAGACTAGTTTTTCTTCTTACCCTTTATTATTTCCACTATTTTTATTTTGTACATATTTACATTTTGACTTATCATTTATTGAAAATTTTTCAAATAGATCATATGCATGTCGGAATCGCATGTCAAATTCCTAACTCACTGTCAGAAAGTGTCGGGAGAGTTTATCATGTGTCGAATTTTCCAACGTGCTCTAACACCTGTTGATCACGTGTTAGAGAGTGTAAAAAACGTGTGGAAGTGTCCAACATAAAATAAAGGCTTCAAAGACATATGGGAACAAAAGCAGCCGGTGGGAACGGCAGCAACGGCAGCCAGATAAGACTACTAGATGGTCATGGTGGCTGACGTCATTAACTGCGGGCTTACTGACTTCGCAGCCATCCCAAAAGATGGTCAAATAAAGCGTTAGTGGGAGACAATTTGCAACCAATCGAATAATCAAGTAATACCAATGAGCATGATGTTTCTAAAAAAATTTACATATTAAGGCCTCGTTTATTTCATGAAAATTATAATATTTCTGAAAAATATTAAAAAATGACAGTACTTTTCAATGTTTGGCTAAAACAAAAAAAATCAACTAGAAAATATTTTCAGCCATTTGATACAAAGAATTTGATTTGATTTTCTTTGTAAAGGTTACTAAAAAACTTGAATTTTTTAAATTTTTAAATTTTTTATTTTCTTTCTCTTTTTTTTCCTTCTTCTTTTCCATTGCTTTGGTGCAATCATCACCACCATGGAGCTTGACATGGAATCCATGGCATCTTTTATCAGTGTCTCCGTCCTTGTGTTTCATTTCCTCCTTTGTTTTCTAGACACAAACAAGTTTGAGCTTACTTAAGGCCAACAAGCATGAGCCTAGTTAGATCTGATAGCTGCGGAGCTCAAGCCTTATCAAAGGGGATGAAGGTCAAGGCCTCACAAGTCATGGCTGGCTTGAGCTTGCCATGACTCATGAGGCATCAAGCCTCACTGGCCTTAAGCTCACCGACCTTGGGCGAGCTTGAACTCACCTATGGCTAGTTGTTGATTGTTGTTGTGGCCAACAATTGGCTAAGGAAGAAGAAAAAAAGAAGAATTTATAAAATAAAATAAAATAAGTAAATTTTTTTATTTTTTTAAATGTTTTTATTAGAACAAACATTTCATTAACCAATGACCAAAGCCGGAGTACCGAGGACTCGCGGACAAAAGGATTGGGACTAGAGCTTGAGCGTCGACGGCCCAAGTATGACCTTTATGGACTCGTGCTCAAGTGTCAAAGCATTAGGTACAGACAACAAGGGTTCAAACCCAACCTCAAAGGTCCTAGGCTTGGGTGTCAGGGGCTCAAGCTTGAGCATCGAGGTCTTAGGCCTGGCCTCGATGGACCTAGGCCCGACCACCAAAGACCTAGTCCTGATCATCAAGACTTGGGAACCAATGTTAGGGTTTTTGTGCTCAAGTGTAGAGTTTCGAGTCTGAGCTCAAATATCTAGTCATGTTTTGCAAAACATTTTCTAGTTCTTTGAAAGAGAAATTTTTTTTTTTTTGGATTTAAACTTTAGTAGGAAACATTTTTCAATGACTCATTTGCCTAAGCAAACCAAACGCCAAATAATGAGGAATATGTTTTCTTGAAAAATGTTTTTATCAATACAAACAAACTGTAAAATAAACATAAAAAGCTCGCGGTAGTAAAAGGGGTTAAGATCACCAAAAACCTTAAATTGGTATACATATAACAAATTTATTCAAACTAATTTTTTAATAACCAAAAATCCTAAAATGGTACATTTGTGATAAATTTACCTTCTGTTAGTTTTCATTAAATTTGATTGATACCCAAAAAATCTCAAATTAGTACACAAATGACAAACGTAGGGTAAAACCCCTACACTGGTACACCCATTAACTGTCATGTATTATCCAATTTAGCAATTTGATAATAAACTTTGATGAAAATTAATGAAGAGTAAATTAGTCACAGATATACTAATTTGTGGTTTTTCATAGTATTAACCCTATTATAAAATATGCGGTCTACATCTTAAAGATGACTATGCTAGTGGAGTAATTCTATCATGGGTCAAAATTAGGTACACTTGGATTTACCTTAAAGTTTCTGTTTAGACATCTATCTTCCTTCGACCTTCACGGTGTGCTAGAGCCATAAGGATCGCTCTCTCGTAAATACTTGTTTTTGGGTTAGCACACAATGGTTCTCTAACGACATTTTACCATGAAAAAGTATCGTACCATTAGTTGAAGGTTTATACGTTAAGACATGGATAGCAGCTTTCTATGCAAAGCATGTTTTCATAACTCAAGGCAATCATACTGGAATAGAGATTGCAACGAAGATTGGGCGTTGCCAGCTACAAATTGGATCGGCTTTGCAATTTACTCAAATCACTCAACCAAAAATTGAATAAAAAATGCTATAATTGAGCCAGAAAAAGGAGAAGACGCACGAGAAAGCACATGTGCAAATACGCATTAGTACATGATGCACGTCTTTGCAATCGATGCTTAATTTTGCCCCAAGCATTAGTGTTTGAATCTTTTGAACTACACACAAGACAAAATCAGGAACCTAATTAGAATGTCTGTTAAAGAAAGGAACAGGGTTGAAAATGTAAAGACCAATATAACTCAAGTAAGGGTTCAGGGGTTAATTATTTGGTGGGCTAGAGGATGTCTGGATAAATTTGGCTTAATGTTTGACTCCACTAGTGATGACAAATATCCAACAACACGGGCGCGCAATCATTAAGATTCGACAATGATTCGACAACTATAGGTACGCCCATTACTAGGAATCCTGGCCGGGGACCATTGCCACAAGAAAGGGACTTACTTTTGCGGCCCACACGACAAAAATTCAGTAAGAAAAGAGGAGGGAAAACGAATGTTGAACCAGTGAATCAGTTCCCATCAATAATGCCACAAAAGCAGGTTTGCCCAACCTATCTACCTTCACTAGCCAATGTTAACATCACGCTTTGCACCCAAAAAGCTAGCACAAGGAATACCAGAAGAAGACTGGAATGGGCGGAAAAAGAATGCTTCATTCGATAACAATGACATTGATATCCGAACTAATGAAAGTTAATGCAGTGTCTTCTAGTTCGATCTTTTTCAAAGATATCGAACAGGGTGATTTTGTTTTCTTATAAACGAGAAGAGTACATACAAAAGGAAAATCCTTTAGGATTTCCGATGATATATATGAGCAAACCCCTTTTAGTTTTTGGTCTGTCCCCTGTTATATTTTCATATCAGCCTCAAGATCGGGCAACTGCTTTTTATTTGTTTATTCTTATGTTTTTTAGGGGCAGGTGTAAATGATCAAAGCATACATTTTATTTTCACAATCATTCAATTTTGAGTAGAGTGATTAAGAGGGATGGAAGTAATTTGGATAATTTGGTGTAAGAGAAAAGATTGGAAAAGAATCTAAATTGTATTTTCATCACCGTTTTCTTCTTAATATTAACAATGCAAAACAGGTCAAACAACATACTATGACTATGTCAATATGCAATATTCGCAGATCTTCTCACCTTAAGTGTGAAAAAATTCTAACAACAAGTCTCCTACTCTATGACTTCATTCTGCGATAAATGTTAGTGATGAGTGCCAAACCGATGAAAAATCATGCACTTTCAAATCAAAGCGGTCTTGGAATTAGTCAAATTCTGCGCGAGGTGTTTTGCCCCCTCCAGTATCTGTTAATAGATTATGTTTTCGGGAAAGAAGATGATTAAGTATGGCATTACTCTCATGTGATCTTTTTATAAACAAAAAAAAAAAAACCACATAACGAAAACAAGTTGAAAAGTTCTACATAAAAAAAAACACACACACACACAAGTTGAAAAGGCATGTTTATAATTTAAGAAATTATAGCAAAATAAAAAATCTAACAAATGAAAAGGAGAAGAAGGAGAAGAAGTGTAGGGATAATTAACAAAAAAGGTTAGGAACCTATTTTATAGATGCTAGTTTAGTTTCGAACATTTTTATTTGGCCAATTTAATCGAGAACCTTTGGATGAGTTTGTTAGTGTAGTCATTTCTTCAAATCTGAGTGAGACCTTCTCGGCCACGGACGAAGTGGCCCTCGCCCAAATCTAGCAAGGATCACCGACGACCACAATGAAAAAAAAAAAGATAAAAAAATGTTTTCTTCTCATTAGAAAGCCATTAGAACAATTGGGAGACCAATTTTCACTAAAAGCACACGTTTCATTTATAAATGAGCTACCCTTAAGGGTGAATCGATCTATGTTCATGCTTTTTTAGCTAATTAGATATGTATGAAGTGGCTGAGTTTAGCGAGTAGCAATAGTAACCAATATAAGAAAAGTGACACGACAATGTTGGACTTTATTTTGGTCATGTTTAAATGTTTAAGGTCCTCGATGACCTACGTGTTAACATCTATCTTTTTTCCCTTTTTTTTTCTGGATTTTTTTTTTTGCATGGGAGTGTTTTGAGATTTAATAATATCAACCCCAGAACTTCAAATCTGACCAAATCTAAGACAAAAAATGTTGGACGATACTGTACACTAATAACTTTTTCTCCAAATTTAATTCTTAGTCTTCAATGCATTGAATAACTTGATGTAGTAAGTTGGTAATCCGGAGTGGTGATTTAGTACACATGATTTTGGACCATGTAACGTCAGTGTCGTAGGGACCAGGGCTTGTGAAGGCTGGGACGTGGCTTTTTGCTTGATATTTGCCTGTACGTTTAGATTAAGCAAGTGTAAATTATGCCACTCAGGACAAATTTATCTCAAACCTTTTTATGATACTAAAAACCCCAAATTATGTCTACTGTAACACATTTATCCCAAAACAGAGAGAAAGAAGAAGAAAAAAAAAGAAAAAGATGAAAATGTCCTTTGGCCAAAGAGTTTGGGGGTAAACATGTTACAAAAGTACAAATTCAAGGTTTTTTATATCACAAAAGAAAGTTTGGGTAAATGTATCACAGTAAGCTTAGTTTGGGGTGTTTGGGATTTTTAATATCACAAAAAAAGTTCAGAATAAATCTGTTCTAAGTGATATAGTTTGGGATTTTTAGTGTCATAAAAAAATTTGAAGTAAATTTATCTCAAATGGTATAATTTGGGATTTTTGATGATATTTTCCCTTTAGCATATTGAATTGAGTCTTATTGTTCCTTTTTAAGAAAGTGCGGTGATCCATAGTACCACATCATAGGCTGACGTAGCATGTATTCATTACAAAATCCAATCATAAATCGACATCTGGTGATGACATGGAAAATGTAAATAAGTTAAAATTTGCTAGATAATTTTCTCTCTCTTCTTCTACTCCAACTTTATATGGTTAAAGATATATAAATGTCATGAGTGTTTACATCACGAAACATAATTTTTAAGGCAGAAGAATCCTAGGAATATCATAACTTTCGTACGGCGGCTCACTTTGGTACCAAAACTTTTTTTTCGTTCACTTGAGTGCCACAAGTTTAAAAAAGCGTTCACTTGAATGCCACTTCCGATTTAGCCGCCGAAAAAGTTGACATGGCTGTCAATAAATAATATTTTAATAAATTTTAATATATTTATTAATTTTTTGGAATTTTTTCGATTTTCTTTTTTTTTTTTTTTTTTCTTTAGGGCCAGCGAGAGTCACCGGTGACCCTCGCCGGCCCTAAAGAAAAAAGAAAAGAAAAAAGGGAAAAAAGAAGAGAGACGAGATGAGGAGAAATGATGTCGTTTTGGAATGAAGAATCCACATTGGCCGGAGAGGCTCATCGCCGGAAACCACGTCGGAATTGAAAAATCCACGTTGGAAATCGAAAATTATTAAAAAAAATGAAAAATCATTAAAAAAATCATCGTATGACTTTTGGCCGGAAGTGATACTTAACTAAACGATTTCACTCCAATTTAACATTCAAATGAGTGAAAAATGGTTTTGGAACCAAAGTAAGCAACGTACGAAAGTTATGGCACTCCTAGTATTCTTCCTTCTAATTTTTAATAAGAGGATTGTTATCATGTTTCTTTGTCGACCCTCTTTGCCTCATGCCCCCTAATTTGCTACCTATTAGGCCATTTCTGCGTCGCCACACCGGTGCCACTGCCAACCACCGTCGTCAATCTTTACTTTGCATCTCTCTCCGTCCTCTCCCCCTCCCCTCCCCCTTCCCCATTTTCCCCTTCTCTCTCTATATATATTTACTTGGTCAATATCTTCGCCCATCATAATATCTCAACTCATTCGTCTACTTATCATTGATGAGTCGTTCATAGCCGTAGCTCGAGGGTATATTACCAAAAAAGCTCTATATATATTGTAATTATATTAATTTAATTCATTTTTGATTGAATTGTAAATATTTTAGATTTATACCAATTCAATCTATTCGGTTAATTTTGACCGAAAATCATTGACATGGATGTTAATCGTCCTATGTGAAGTGACTAGCATAGATGTGGACAATTTTAATAATATTTTAGAAAAATTTCGACTTAATAATCTATTCTTTTCTTATTCCTTTTTTCTCTTTCTTTTCTTTTCCATTATTCCTCTTGTCAGCAAGGTCGACCTCACCAGCCTCTGGCAAAGCTTGCCCTTGCCAACCATTAGCAAGGGTAAGACTTGCCTGCCCTTGGTGAGGCAAAACCTTGCCATCATTGGGCAAGGGCTCAACCTTGTTATTGGTTGGGCAAGGCTCAACCTTATTGGCTCTCGCCTCAAAGGAAAAAAGAGAGAGAAAGAAAAAAAAGAAAGAAAAGAAAAGAATAGATGAATTCAAAAAAATATTAAAATATTATTAAAAATTATCCATGTTCGCGTTGGCTGCGCCACATAGGATGGTCGTTGTCCATGTCAATAGTTTCCGGCAAAAATTGATCAGATAGAATAAATTGACACAAATACAAAAGGTTTAAGATTTATTTATTTTTATTCATCAAAAGATTTAAAATTCAATTGGTAAAAAAAAAAACCATCTGGATTGCCTGGTGGCCACATTTCCCACATGGGAAGGGTGATTGAATGCGGATTCGAGCCATAGTACACGGCTTCATAAAACCGTACTATTTTGCCGATCTAAATCAAGCAGGTTTTACATGAAGAAAATTTGGCTCAGCATGTTTTATTCAATACGGGTAGGAAAAGCGGTATTCTTAAAAAAATAGAAAAATCATAATCAAGTCACGATAATACGGGTCAACCCTTTCTTCTTGTGTCAAGGATCTTACCATTTCCGAAGGAACTGGAGTTACATCTCTTTTCCATTTCCATTCAAGGGTTCTTATGTGTTTCCGCGTGCCTTTGAGATGAGGAGATCAATTCCCACCTTTTCAAGGGGGCTAAAGGTGAAGGCATTCAGTTTTAGATATGAGGTTTGATTTTCATTCTTTACAAGGCGGCAAGCAAAAATTTAAGAGTAGGACAAATAAATAAAAAATTACAAAAAAAGGAAAGGTTTAGAAATAATGCTCAACGGTAGTGACAATGCAGCGGAGGCCATGATAGGAGAAGAGGAGAAAGAAATCTCGATTAGAAATAATAATTGACATGATTTTCTGATTGTTCTTGTCAGATCCCATCCAGTTCAAATCATGAAGAGTTCTCAAAATCATACCCCATGCAATCAACTCCTAATCGAATGGATTCTCTTGGCTCGAATTGGCTATCTAAACCCCACACCCTTCTGACCAAAAAATAAAAAAAAAAAAGATTTTACACTCTCATGGCACATTTCCTACTTACAAATGAAAGTGATGTTTTATCTAAAAAAAAAGAAGAAGAAGCAAACTCCTAATCTCGTTGGCGGTGGCATCAAGTAGCCACCAATTAAGCATGATTTCGACCGTCATAGTACAATAAACGCTAGCAATAGCATTGTTTTGGCAAAAGTAAAGCCCAAATACCAAAACTTAGCACGATGGGATACTTAAGTGCCAAAAGTTACAAAAGGTATACTTAAGTGCCACTTTTTTTGAAAATTAAATTATTTAAGTACCAATTCCGGCGAAAATTGCCGGAAATCCGACGTGGCTTATTTTAATAATATAAATCGCTTACGTGGCTCGCCAGAAACTAAGTCAGCCAAAACAACGTCATTTTGTGTTGACGTGGCATTTTAAAAATGTATTAATTAAATAATATTAAATAACTTAAAAAATATATTATTGTAAAATTGATTAATTAAAAAAAAAAAAAAGAGGAGAAAGGGGAGGATCGGGCGAGGGGTGCAGCTCGCCCGCGAGCCAAGGGCCGGCCTCGCCTAGCCGAGCCAAGGGCCGGCAACCCTCGCCGAATCTAGGGGAGGGTGCGACCCTCGCCCCAAATCTGGGCGAGGCCCCACAGTCGGACCGGGGTTGTCGACCACTTGCCAAGGCCAAACGACCCCGACCGACCCTCGCCCCACCGTCGCCGGCCCTTCCCAACGATGGTGAGACAGTGATCGCGGCAGAGGCGAGGGCTGCACAGCCCTCACTCGAACCCTCCCCTTCCCCTTTTTGTTTTTTTAAATAAAATCGATTTTTAAATTTTTTTTCTAATATGACTCGAACAATCTTTTTTTCTTAAAATCGCCATGGGGATATTTTATTTTGAAAAAAATGCTCCGTCAACAAATAAAATAGACAGAAAATGGACACGTGACAATTTGGCTGGATTTTTTTGCTGTTGGCACTTTACTGATCATTTTTACTCCGATTTTGACACTTAAGTGTACTTTTTCCAACTTTTGGCACTTTACTGATCACTTTTACTCCGATTTTGACACTTAAGTGTACTTTTTCCAACTTTTGGCACTTAAGTATCTCCCGTGCCAAGTTTGGCACTCCAGGGGTCCGTTTGTCCATTGGTTTTGGACATTCCCGTGGGACATTTCCAACTTAATAAAGAAAGCGATGTTTTATCGACTGAAAAAAAAAAAATCAAACTTCTAATCTCGTTGGCGGTGGCAGCAAGTAGCCAGGAAACGGATCTTTCACCAATTAAGCATGATTTCGACCGTCATAGCGCAATACATGCTAGCAATAGCATTGTTTTTGCCGATTGACAGCACGACTCGATTATGACTATTCATTAAAAAGAAAAATTAAAATATTGACAAAGATTGAATGGAAATCGATTTAACGCTAAAGTCTGAGAATTGACTCCTCCATCTCGAATTCAACCATGAAATATCAATCCCATGTTTGTTCATCACCTATAAGGCATATCAACATTGCCTAATATTAAAACAATAAGTTACCTCTAAATGTTGAACATTCCAATTCTAATTCGACAAACGAAATCACAATAGAAATATTTAACTTGAATATTCAAGAACAATTTGTGCATGATTGCAGGCATCTACAATTTAGTGATTGAAGTTTCGATTGAGTTTTGGTGATTCAATTTAAAATTTAATAAACAGAGTTAAGGTTTTACTTAAAACTCAATATTCTTTTGTCAATTTTACATGATATTTGAGTCTTATTTTTCAATCGATGCTCATAGTCAGAGCATGCAATTAATGGGTAAGAAAAAACTTTTTGATTGAGCTATTTACACTACATATATGATTAAATCCACTCTATTTTAACTAGAGAGACCAATTCCCCTTCATTATTCAAGTTGATTAAGAATATCCAATTTCTTTCTTTCTAACTTCTAAGTGGGTATTACCATGAGAATTGTCGAAAAGAAAAAAATTCCAGAAGTTTAGTTCTTTCTACTTTATCAAGCAAATTTACGGATTGATTGTCAACTAAAATAACGAAAAATTTAAACATAATCAACTTTTTAACGCTATCAAATATTATAAACTTTTTTTTGTTCTTTTTGTTGCACTTACAAAAAATTTTTTTTGGTGTTTTGTACATATCATCCATAATTCTTTATTATCAGTTCTCTTTTATAGGCACCTAAAGGGATGACCAAATGAAACAAAAAAAGGTCATCTCTAAAGGATTGCAAAAATATACTCACAATTATGTAATGCACTTAAAAAATTTAAAAGATGAAATTTACTCTTTCAAAGATGCGTTATACAATCCTTGCATTAAAGGAAGTTCTTATAAAATACCCCATGTCTCGTATTGGATGGGAGAGGCCTCGTGAAGTAAGTCATAAGTAAAACCCCTCCAAGCAGTTTGAGTTGTTCGTGAGCTTAGCTTACGTGGTTGCACTGGGTCGTTATATATTGTAATAGAGCACAACCCCCTCAGTAGATGTGTTGTTTGAGGATAGATGATGCTCAAGCCGGTTCAAGAAAGTAGGGAAGTGATCATTTGTTTGAGAGGGCCTCAACAAAATTGCCGCTTTTGGTAGGCTTCTTATATGGTAAAAGGACAAGAATAGGGCAAACCGTATGTTGAATAGAGCAAGGATTGCTAGGTTTTTTGGGTGTTACTAACGAGGACATTGGTACTTCAAGCGGAGGAATTTAAAAGCCAAAGTCCTACATTGAATTTGAGGTCTTGCTAAATAAGCCATAAATAAGATCTACCCTCAAATAGTCACCATCTTGAGTGGCTACACTTAGTATTCCTTCTAGGAGTTTGGCCCTCCTAGACCGATTGAGACATGATTATACCACGTGTTTTTCATTAATGCAGCCTACCAATTCACTAGAAATTATGTGTTGTGCAAATTATATGGAGTGTAATCTTAATTTAAGATGGAATTTCCATCAAAAGAAAATTTATTTTTTCCTTCTCTTTTTCTTCTTCCTGGCTAAGTTGCTCCTAAATCATCAATTGATAAATGTAATCCATATCTTGGGAATCTCTCTGTCTAACCAACGACGTTGGTCTGGACCTTATAACAATATGAGGTTGTGACTCCGAGACTTCTATCGGAAGTTGCAACCTCCAGTCTGAGAGAGGTAGGGAGGGAGAAGTTTGGGTGGTCTTGGATTTTGTCGGTCGCATCGGTGGTAGAGTTTGTACGTGTGTTGCTGTTGGTGGTGGGGCAGCGACGGAGGCTGTGTTCAATTCCAGTGAACATCGTGGTTTTACAAGGATTTCTTTCTTTTTTTGTGTGTGTAGATTAGCATTTATCGATGTGACATCATCTCGGTACTTCACATCCGATGTTAATATGGTTAAAGATTCACATGACGTAATTTTTAATTGGAGGATTATCATTCATAAAAAAATTGGAGTAAAATGAACAAATATAAATTTCAGGGGGGAACTATTTCCATCCTCAATTAGCTTAAAATACCCTCTCTCTTTTTTCGTGCAATGATAAAGTATTCCCCAATCCATACTGTCTTCTTTATGTAACATGCTTCGACTCTTGCCCGCCACACTCGTTTGTCTACCTATCATGGACAAGTCGATGATACCGAGAGGTCGATGCCTGTTCATCAGGAGAGTAGGCAAGGAAATAAAAGGACAGTTAAGGATATGGACCTGAGTGGAAACGAGTTCCCCTACAAAAGTGGTTGGAGGAAGTTGTCGTGTTCAATGCCAGCGACGATGCAGCAGAAGCAACGGCGACAGAGGAGAAGGAGAAAGAAATCCCGATTAGAAATGACAATTGACATCAATTTTTTTGCATTGTCCTTGTCAGATCCCGTCCAGTTCAAAGTGAAATTTAGGTGGAGTGACGGTGTTTTTAAGTCGAATAACGGTTTGGTGAAAGTTTAGCTTAATCATAAAGATAAAAAAAAGATTGTAAGTAAAGTTATCTCCTCTAAATTGTTGTACCTCCTTGGACAAGTGGAAGCGTGAGTGGTAAATTGTCTCGACGATGCAAATTGACAGACAGGAGGATAAAAGAAAAAAACAGAGAAGAGTTGCAGACAACTTAAGGCGAAGAGCAAAACAATGGAAAAGAGTAAAATTGTGTCAAGAGGGGGGGGATTGGAGTGTACTTTGATCACTCCACAATCACCTAAGGGATGGTCATATTTTTCAAAAAATAATTACTTATACCATTCAAAAAAAATTAATTAACGAAAAATATTTTCTTTATTGATAACAATCTATCTTTAACTATTTTGGTTGGCGATGAAAAAATTTTCCATTCATTTATTTTTCCAAACAATATGAGCTATCATTTTTTGAGAAATATTTTCCCAATCACTTATTTTTCGCGAAACAAATATGTCTTAAATATCAAGCGATCTTGGACAATAATGAAAAATTTTGAAGGATTTGCGGCGGCATTACCTCAAGACTGACAATGGAGCTTTCCCAAAGTGAAATAGCCTAGGTAGTGGCAAATTGAGATATTAACAGATATAGTTAATGCAAAACATCCTCTTTTCTCAATTTTTTTCTTTTAAAAAGCCACTCCTGTATAAAATAAAATTAACATCATAAAAAACTTTAAAATGATATATCTATGATAAATTTACCTTAAGTTGGTATGGATTTCTACATACACTTGTCTTCTTAATCAAGTTATTGTCATGTGTTATTAAACTCAATAATTTCATAATAAAATTTGAGGAAAGGTAAATATGTTACGAATGTACAATTTGGGGTTTTTTGTAACCAAAAAAATTACTTTTAGATAAATTTGTTACATGCATATAAGTTTGAGGTTTTTTATTAACTCTATAAAATAATAAATAATATATATAGGGATAAGCATACTAGTAATCATAAAGCTTGTCATGAAAGTGTAATTAAGTTCTAAAACTTACAAAAAATGCAAAAAAACCCTAAAACTTATCAAATTGATTCAATCAAGTCTTTCTGTTAACTCTATTTAATTTAGCTAATGAAAAATGCTAATGTTACCTTTTTTTTTTTCTATAAATATTTCCTATCCCTTATGCAATGATGATGTGGCTAAAACAACATTGTCTCGGTCTAAATATGATTTTTAATGCAAATTTTGAATAATAAAATTTGAATTAAGCTTCTTTTTTTTTTAAAAAGAAAAAGGACAAACTAGCAATCGTTGCCCCACCATTGCTAGGAAGGACTATCAAGGGTGGAGATGGTTGTCGGGCTTAGCCAATGGCTTTCGACCCTTGCCTAGATTTGGGTGAGGGTTGCCATCAACAAGACAGGGGTTAACCAAGGTTATCGGTCATTGGCCAAGGCTCAAAGATCCCCGCTAACCATCTCACACCCTCGCCATCCGTCTCGATAATAGTGAGGTGGCTGTGGCCCTATCAGCTAATTTCTCCCTTTTTTTTAAAAAAACTAACTAATCTTTTAAATTTTATTATTAAAATTTGTATTAAAAATCATATTTGAACCAAAACGACATCATTTCAGCTATTTATTTAATTATTTAGCCACGTCACAACCACGTTAGAGAGTGAAAATGTTGAAAAAACATTTTAGCATTATTCGTTAGCCAAGTTATATGGAATTAACAGAACGAGTAGATTGCACCAATTTGCATTTCGATTGCAATTTTTAATAAAATTTAAAATTTAATTCTACTTTCATGATCAATTTTAGAACTTTTGATACGATTTTCCCATTTTTATACCATCACAAACTTCCCCCATTTGAGAAATAACCATCTAATCCCTTTTTTTTTTTTTTTTTGAGGAGGTTTTACGGTTGTTTTTTTTTTTTTTTTTTTTGGTCGGAAGGTTTTATGGTTGTGAAGATTTGAACACTGTTTTGCTTTGCGCCGCGAAACAATGACAACTGCTGGCGTCTAATCAACGACCGCAACTTGGGAGTTGAAACT
The DNA here is from genome assembly GCA_014182845.1 of Corymbia calophylla. Taxonomy (NCBI): domain Eukaryota; kingdom Viridiplantae; phylum Streptophyta; class Magnoliopsida; order Myrtales; family Myrtaceae; genus Corymbia; species Corymbia calophylla. Next base: position 12,825,359 of record CM024693.1, read on the forward strand.
CTCCGAGGATAAAACGGCCGAGACAAAATCGAAGGAGAAGAACCAAATCTCTCTCTCTCTCTCTCTCTCTCTCTCTCTCTCTCTCGATCCATCCATCCATCCAGCTTCGTTGCTCGGGCTTGCGATAATGGCGGAGAAGATCTCTCATCTCTCCCACACGCTCGAGCCGAAGAGGTGAGCAATCTCTCTCTGTACATGCATTCCCGGATTCGTCGTTTCGCCCCACTTCGATCGCCGGCCACATGTAAATCGAATCGCGTCTCCACGCGTCGTCGCGGGCTTCGGTTTCGCGCTCCCGTCGCTTGACCGTGTTCATCTCGTAATGTTTCCCGGTCCATTCGATTCCGATGCGTCGCCAAAATGATGGGCTCTTCCCTGCTTTGACCCTGGGGATCAATTTTGTTCTTTTTTCCTTTGTGTCGATCGTGCGTTGCTGATTCCTCGGTTGCGCTGGATCAGTCACGTCGGAGTAGTTCGATTTTGATGATCTAGTCGGTAGATGCATTGCGGGGGTTGTTGTCTGTAAATGCTGGACGGCTCTTTCGAGATTACTTTTTTGATACTCTGTTGGCTCTAGTGCTGATAGTTTGGTCTGAAAAGCAAATGAGAGCTATGGGCTTTGTGGAATCGAGATTCCTGGTGAAATATGTTGCTTTCTTTGTTGAGTAGGCGCTCATTAGAGGTTGATTCTAGGTGGGTAAGAATGGGTAGCGTATTGTTCTGTGGTGTGACTTTACCTGTTTCATATCAATGTCATGTTGAGTGTGTGGTGTTTATATCCATAATCAGTTTCCTGAATACCCTTTTAAGCCAATCAGTTGCATCTCCGTTTATGGTCAGAATCTTTTCTTCGGGGGATTTTGTCAAGTTGTGTATTTATGTCAACAGGGATGCATATGGGTTTGCTGTAAGACCTCAACACTTGCAGAGATATAGAGAGTATGCTAATATTTACAAGGTAACTGCCTTTTCAGCTTACTTCCTATTTTGGAGTGAAGTAGAGGGTATCCTCTGTTTTGAATTAGAGACAATCTCTCTATAATCCCTTAATTGTGAAGTGGATCCTAATTAACATTTGATGCCCTCTCCTGTCTAAGCTGGTAAAGATGGCAGACCTTTATTTTGTTACTGCAAAAATCTTATAAGCAAGATTAGTTATAAATCTTAGGAGGTTTCTGAAGCATGAAAGCTTACAAAGTAAAGTGTGCCTGAGCCTTAGTTGAAACTCTCAATGAGACAGTTCCAGAGAATTATCCTATAATTTAAGAATAAAGTTAAGGCTTTGCATGCTTAGTTGTAATGTTCCCTGTCAGGAAGAGGAAGACGAAAGATCAGAGAAATGGAAAAACTTTCTTGAACAACAAGCGGATGCAGCTCAAAATTGCTGGTCTGAGAGGTTGCATAAGGAGGGATTGCCAAGTGGAGTAAGTGAGCACACAGACAGGACTATTTCAGACAGGCCTGCGGAAGGGGATGATCCAAGTGAAAACAAGCCTTCTGATGGTTCAACTGGAAGTAGCCCTGAATGGGAAGTTCATTCTAGAGAAAACTTAAAGTTCGATAAGGTGCCAAAATGGGCAAATGTTAGACCAGTTCTAGGTGCAGTTGAGAATATGATGAGTTTCCGTGTTAAGAAAGCAAAAAATGTGGAGGATGACTTGAAAGGTGTAAACGGTGCTCATCTTCCAACAGTTGATGAAGCTAGTCATTCAGGACAGACTTCTGAAGAGGATAGTGAGGGAGATGTCGAACTTGATGAGGCATCAAATGGCAGCACCAATTCGCCCAGAAGAGAGAAAGCTGTTAGTGAAGGGACGCCCGAATCTTCTTTCCCATGGAGAGAAGAATTAGAATGTCTTGTTCGAGGAGGAGTACCCAAGGATCTAAGGGGTGAGGTAAACTTGGCTACTTTTACTTTGTACTATAGTATTTTCAAGCTGTTGTTACCAGGGAGCTTTTTATATCCCTCTGAGAAAATGCTGTCTTCACGTCAATCATGTGTTTTAGGTATGGCAAGCCTTTGTAGGTGTAAGATCACGTCGAATAGAGAGATACTACCAGGATTTGCTAGCACGAGAAGCTAGTGATGACGAGGGGAAAGCACTTGACAATTCATCTGGCATACCACAGAAATTGAAAAAGCAGATTGAGAAGGTCATTAGATGCATGTGTTGGACTTTATCCTTCAGTCTTTTCAATTTGTATGTGCCATTTCTTTTTCTTTGCATTGCCATGAAGGATTTTCCTGAACTAATTACTGTGCTCTTTTTGCAGGATATACCTCGGACATTCCCAGGTCATCCTGCTTTAGATGAGAATGGTAGAAACTCATTGAGGCGATTACTTATAGCATATGCACAGCATAATCCCTCTGTTGGATACTGTCAGGTAGATATGAGGTGAAGCAGAATTTCACTGTAAAGTCCTGCTCTTTTAGAAGGTTTATCTCCATATACCATGTTACAACTGTCGCCCATGAACTTTATCATTAATAATTGTCTCTTAGTTGTAATGAAACCTTTTTAATTTCAGATTGGTATGTTGCTGATATTTGCTTTCTTATCATAGGGTATGGGACATTTATAATCTTTACCCTCTGATACCAATTTTTTTTTTAGGCATTCTGTCCAAGATTTAAATTGTGTATACCAGACCTTTAATTCCTAAGTACTAGAATTATGGACAATGATGTAACACAACCATTAAAGTCTTACACTTGTATCAGTAGTACTCACTGTTAGTTTTGATTTCTTTTTTATGATGATCTTAAGTTTCCAAAATATTGACTTGCCATATTTCAATTGGGTTGTATCTTCATAGTTAATTGAATAACTGTAATATTTTTATCTGTCATTTGCCCGTCTTCTTGGTTATTGTCAGGACATCAAAAAATTATGTAATGACAACAGATAGAAGTGAAACAATTTGATACAGTGACAACATCAAAGCCTTATCTGGCTTAGTAGGTTCGGCTATGTGAATCCCATTATGCCATTGGACTTGATTTCGAACAAAGTCTTTTCTAAACTCACATGTGGTTTAAATGTTTCCTTATCATCTTCTTCCACATCTTTTTAGGTTTTCTTGCCCTTTCTAACTCAAGTTTCTATCCCCAATCACATTTCCTCATTGAAGTATTTGAAGCTGATGGAGCCTACAATATAAGTTGTTTGTGGCCCAAACAATAATGATATTGGCGAGTTGTGATGATTGGCTATCCTGTTGATCTATAACTCAAACAGGACCAGTAAAAGAACAAGATCCTTCTCCAAATTCAACTAGAGCCTTATCTATTCAGATCTGAAATCTCTTAGGATTGTAATCGGTTTCTTTTGAAGTAGAATATCAGGTTGCCTATTTCCATTATGTTGGTTGATTAGATATTTTCTATTACAGCTAGGATTAAGATTTTCAAAATATTTGACGCGCACACACATGTGCAATTATTTCAATCCAATATATTTTCATGGAGATTATTGAAATTTAGCAAGATTTTGCTTTTGAGTAGTGTCATGTGATGCATTCTTATGGAACCCTAGGCTTGATGTTTAGGAAGCCTTAGGTGTGATGCCTGAAGGAATGCAATCATTCAATGTCATCTTTCATTGGGATTTCTCTTTAAGTTTTCTATCAAATCGGGCTCATTACTTTGGGAAATTATTTGCCAACATTAGAAGGCCTTCCTTCAACTGATCAAACTATAAAAACAAGCTTCCCTGATCTTATTCTCAATTGGAGCCACATCAATCCATTCTAATCCATCTTTCTTCTGTGTCTGCACATCCATTGAAGCATTCTTGTCTCTGCTACACTCTTTTTATGCACATGTGAGTGTTTAACCACCCAACAGTCCATGCCACAAAGCACTGTTGGCTTTATTGTTGTCTAACTGATTTATCCTTAAGCTTATGCAGCATTTGACAATTGCATAATATACCAGATGCACTTCTTCGCTTCACTTTTTGGATATGTCTTGTCAGCTCATCCATCATCAGAGCAAAACAATAAGGACTTAGAGCTCACCCTTGATTAGACTGTATTGTTATAGGAAAGTCTTCCATTCCTCCACTATTACTTTCTTTTCAATAATCCTCTGAGGAAGCTCTCTAGATTCTAATCACATGCTTTCTATTAATCTATAAAGGCCATTTGCAAATCCTTCTGGAATCCATCTACTTTTCAGCCAATCTTTGTAACTGGTAAATAGTCTCTATGTTAGATTTTCTGTTGTAAAACGGATTTGATTGTTTGAGATACTTCTCTTTTTTCTTAACTCAAATTTGGTTAGTCTTTCACAAAGAGCCACTATATGGGCCATTAGTTCAATCCCTTATAGTTGTGGATAGGAACCAAAGTGCTTCTTCTCTGGTCATTTAGGCATCTTCTTCAATCTCAATATTTTATTAAAGAGGTCTGCAAGCCAAAATATACTGATCTGCCCATTGTTTTCCATACTAAAAGATTACAGCCATTGGTCCATGGGATGTGCCTGTTTTCATTCTAAGAGCTCTACAACTGAGTGCGACTCCGTTCTTGATTATTTTAAGTGTTTATGGACTTTTTAATCTTTTCTGAAGTAGTTTTTCTTGTTAGAGTCTTTCTTTTAGTATTGTATAATTGTGATGTACTTGAAAGTTTTCTCTATTAATAAAAATTTAATCTTTCAAAAGTTTTGGTAGTTTAGCGGAGGGCCAAAATTGCTATTTGTTCACTCTGGATGACTATTGTAAATCAATTTTGTTGATTGTTTAAAGGATTAGGTAATGCAAATTACTCTTATTATAATCTCTCAGAGAAGTTAGAAAATTGTTAGTCTGTGGTCTTCATTGCTTTGTGGGGTTGGACTTTAAGGCTTGGTTGATTCTTACTGCATCATACTTAGATCTTGACAAGATTTTGTGCCTTTAATGTGCTTTGAGTCTTCTCAATTTAATTATATCTTTTTTCCCCTTCTGCTCACATGTTTATATGATGTTCTCAGGCAATGAACTTCTTTGCTGGTTTGTTATTGCTTCTAATGCCCGAGGAAAATGCCTTTTGGTATGTTGTGGAAGTTTTCTTTTGTATTCTTATTCTTCTCCTTTTGGGGGAATATTCTTATTGATCATGAAGGTTTAAAAGTTTTGCACTTAGTTTTCAGAATGCGATTCATAAATTCCCTTAACTGCACTTTGCTAGACATCATATGCAAGAATCATCTGTAGCTTGTTATAACTGAAATTTACCATCTTAATGAAAATGGATTCTTTAATGACTAGAATGCAACCTCTTAAACATCAGGGACTAAGCGAAAGGATTTGGTAAATGACAAGTTTTGCCATTATCCATATTCTTTCCTCTTCCATCAACTTGCCTAACAAAAAGTAAGAGGAGACTAGAACTGTTATATTTTCTCTGTTAATTGAAGTTATCGTTACAATGACTAACATTATATATTGTTGTCAAGTGGGAAAAAACTAATAACTCATGCTACTGAAAACACCTGCATCATTTTTAAGAGATCTGTAAATTTCAGGGCTTTAGTGGGCATCATTGATGACTATTTTGGTGGGTACTACACAGAGGAAATGATAGAATCTCAGGTGAGTTTCACATATCTGAGTACTTCCACAAATTGACGATGTTCACCACCAATACTGGGAAATCTTGTGAACATTCTCAAGTAATCATTCAGAAAATATTTCCTCAAAGATTAGTTTCCTTGCTGATTTTCTTTTGCGTATACATTTTCAAGGTGGACCAGCTTGTTTTTGAGGAGCTGATGCGGGAGAGGTTTCCCAAACTTGGTTGGTCTTCTTTTGACATTTGAAAGACATGAATTATGTTTGAGATTTTCACATTACATGGAGCAGATTTTTTTCACTTTATTTGTGCTTCTTGTGCAGTTAATCATCTGGATTTCTTGGGAGTGCAGGTGGCATGGATCTCCGGGCCATGGTTTCTTTCAATTTTTGTGAATATGCTTCCATGGGAGAGCGGTGAGAAATCCAGGATGTGAAAATTATGCTGTAATATATGAGATAGATGGCAACTGAATTGTTATATAGTGCTTACAAAAAGCTTGAACAGCTTAATTTGTTTAATAGATATTTAGGAAAATCTTCTTTTTTGCAGTTCTCCGAATATGGGACGTGCTTCTACTTGAAGGGAATCGCGTAATGCTTTTCCGAACAGCTCTTGCTTTGATGGAGTTGTATGGTAAAGCAATTAATTCTGGAATTTTGTGGTATACTAATACTGAAAATGTCATGTTCTCTTCCTTCCTGCAGACATCTTATTGTCTCTAGTTTATCAGGTCCTGCAATTGTCACAACCAAGGATGCTGGTGATGCAATAACTTTGCTACAATCACTTGCTGGCTCCACATTTGATAGTAGCCAACTTGTTTTGACTGCTTGCATGGGTTTTTTGGCCATAACTGAAGCTCGACTTCATAAGTTGAGAGAAAAACATCGTCCCTCTGTCCTAGAGGTGGTTGAGGAAAGATCAAAGAAGGGACGAGTGTGGAAGGACTCTAAAGGGCTTGCCACAAAACTGTACAGTTTTAAGCATGATACTTCGTCACTTGTCAAAGAAACAAAAAGCACTGAAAGGCCAGAAGATGTAGCTGCAGATGCAGACGCATCTCATTTGGAGAATTCCTCCCACCTGGAAAATCTCCTTGGTGGCTTGGCTGTTGATTCGGAAGTTGATTCTCTGCCAGATCTCCAAGATCAGGTACTTTTTATGGAGAGGAAACCATTTTTTGTAGTTTCCCAATTGTACTAGATCCATTTACAAATTGTGCCCCTCTTATAAATTAGAGCTGTAAGGTCTGTAAATAACAGATTGATTTTAGTATCGTAACATAAAAATCCGCAACTCTAAATGCAAAGCTACTTGCGGATTCTTCTTTGTATGTCATTATCATTCTGGAAATAAAATGGCTACTTCATCTCAGGAAGGATACTGATAAGACTATTGCTAGGGATTCTAGGACTCATCTATTGTTGTTAGAAGTGCTACTTTCTCTTAAGGCGCTTGGACCCTGTAATGCTTGAGACCTTGGGTGCCAAGTAGGCACTTGTGTGAGAAAATCGAGTGCTAGGTAGAAGTTTGGTATAATCCTTCAATAAATTAGGACAAAATTTCCAATGATCCTATGTAATTGTTTTGGCTTTTTTCTTTTTGATATGTAATGGTCCATCTTGTTGGCTTAGTACATTTACAAGAGTGTCAAAATAAAGAAATGGAGCCTCTTCTGTTGTCTGATCATATCGAGTGAAACTGATGGGCATGAGCTCAAGTATTTTTTTATTCTTTGGGAAAAGAAATACCTAGCTGTGCTCCTCTCTCTCTCTCTCTCACGCACACACACATAAATTGTTCCTACACTTCTTCTTCTTCTTATACCCAATGCACAAATCAAGTAGCTCAGGAGATTAAAAAGTAGAAGTTTAAACCCTAGACACGTTGTTGAAGTGTCACCATAGGAGTGGTTGACCTCAGGCACTCAACTATGGCTCTTAGAAAGAGACGCCTTTCCTTAGGTGAGGGGTAGAGGCTTTGACTAGCCTCACCTGGGCACTCAGGTGAGCACTTGGAGCTCCTTGACAACACTGGACTCATCTACTTAATTGGTTTACTAAGTGCTGTGGCACTCTGTCGGTTAGTAAAATTAGTGTGCCCATTTGAGAACTCAACATGAACTTAATACATCAGCTTGTGGACCAATTTAGTATACCGGTCTTACCATTTTTAGCATTATTCTACTGATAAAATGTCTGTTTATGGTTCAGACTTCACTTTGTCAGCGGACTTATGCAAATTATGATTTTTGGAAAAGAAATACCTAACTGTGCTCCCCCTCTCTCTCTCTCTCTCTCTCTCTCTCTCTCTCTCTCTCTCTCTCTCTCACTCACTCACTCACAAACTGTTCCCACACTTCTTATTCTTCTATCTGATGCACAAATCAGAGTAGCTTAGTAGACAAAAAAGTAAAAACTTAAATTCCATACACATCGTTGTTAAAGTGTCACCTTAGTGATAGGAATGGTTTGCCTCAGGTGCTCAAATAGATGGCGCTTAGACGGAGACGCCTTATCTTAGGCGAGGGGTAGAGGCTTCAAGTAGCCTCACCTGGGCACTTAGGCAAGCACATGGAGCACATTGACAGCACTGGACTCATCTACTTAATTGGTTTGCTAAGTGCTGTGGCACTCCATCAATGGTTAGTAAAATTAGTGTGCCCATTTGAGAAATCAACATGAACTTAATACATCAGCTTGTGGACCAACTTAGCATGCCGGCCTTACTATTTTTAGCATTATTCTACTGATAAAATGTCTGTTTATGGTTCAGACTTCACTTTGTCGTTTGACTTACTCAAATTATGTTTTTGTGCTAAATGGAATGACACAGTGACTACATTTATGCAGTAGAAAGTTAGAAGGGAATACTTTGTGCCTTTGAATATGAGATCTGTAGCATCACGGAACCTTATCTCTACTTTTCTACTGTTCATTACAGTTAAAACGACAATATTGATTGTTATCATTTTTATTTTAGGTCTCTATAATCAGTATCTCCAAATACTGTACTCCACTATTTTGGCTCACATCCCTAGAAAACTCTTTTTACTAGACTAGTGGTACTCTGATTTAGAGAAGAAACAAAAGTGGTAAATCACTTATTGGCTCCCTTCTTTGGATAGCTTATACTTCAATAATCTGCCTCAATAAGGTCACAAAACTCCCGTTAAAAAATAAATAAATAAATAAACAGTCACAAAACTAATTTACTAATTTGATGCCTCATCCTAATTGTAGGTATTCTGCTTAACAAATGCATATTAAACAACTAAGCAAACAGAGTGTTGAGTTATGCTAATTACAAATCTGTTGGCCAAATTTATTCTCCTTTATGACTACAGCAAACCATAAGTGGTACTTAAGAGAAGCATATTTGATGTTCTCAACCACCAAGTCAAGTAGGATAAGAGCTTTAACATGGCACAAAAGGTAGATAATTGTTCTGCCTCCAGTTATTATACAAATCATCATGTCTGTCACTGTGCATACCTAATCTAAAAGCTTAGAAGGTTCACTACATTAATAATTATAGGTGATGCAGGAAATTTATTATATACTCAATTTCATTCTGCTTTAATTTAGTAGTATTTTTTATAGAAGGACAAGCTGTTCTGCACAAGAACTCTTGAGTTCCAGTAATCAATGGGATCTCTGCACTGCGCAGGTTGTTTGGTTAAAGGTTGAGTTATGCAGGTTGCTGGAGGAGAAGAGATCTGCCATACTCAGGTTGGTAGCTCTCAATACTATGTTGAGGCTTTTGGCATGTAATTATAGGCATACCTTAGAGGCCCTACGTTTTCATCTGCCTTTCCATTGTATCGGTTGATTTACCCCTTTGCAACAAGTAGATGTAAAAGATTTATTTAGCTCCTGGTGATCATCACTCTAAATATTGCAGAGCTTCTTATATCTGGCATTTAATTATAGAGATTGAGATGAATAAAGTTACACTTGCAAGTAGTTTCTTTTCATTTAGTATTTGCTTCATTTTGGCATGAGTTATTATTGATATACTAAATCATTCTACATTCTTGTGTTATCATAAAGAACGGAGGAACTGGAGACGGCGCTTATGGAGATGGTGAAGGAGGACAATCGGCTTCAATTGAGTGCAAGGGTACGTTCAATTAACATAGATAATCTTTTAATCTATTGTATTTTGAGTCTAGCTCTACACTAAACAAAAAGGAGTTCTATTTGATCCAATGTTTAGAGAAAAATGGGTAGAATTAAGCTTTGTGTTTGAGCACATCACCCCAAAGATCTAATCCTATCATTGTATCGAGAAAATTTCAAAAGCCATCCCCTCTTTTCATGTTTTTATCAATTTGTATCCTAAGTTTTGAAAACTTAAATTCGCATCTCCAAACAATGGCCAAATCCAAAAAGACCAATGTCCCCTCAATCTGATCCAAACTGTAAACCATTCCTTACTTCCCCCTCTCTCCCCCCTGCCCTCTTCTCTGTCCCTTGCTCATTCTCTCTGCCAAGGGCTCCCAGTACATACCCCGACATATTCCATGCTGCCCTCATTTTTAACCGACGCCTCAGTGCCACTGGGCCTGGCCAAGCCCTCCGTGCATCTCTCTCTCTCTCTCTCTCATTTTTAACTGACACCTTAGTGCCACCGGGCCGGCCAAGCCCTCTATGCATCTCTCTCTCTCTCTCTCTCTCTCGGAGTGTGATCAAGGGTCAACCTCAAGCATCTGGGTTGAACTCAATAGAGTTGAATCAAGCTCGATGTCAGTGGAGCACCACAGATTTGTCCAGTATTTGGGTTGAACTCAACAGATCTGAGTTGAGCTTGATGCCAGCGGAGCTCCTGGTCGTTGGGTTGCGGCTCAGCTGGGGAGGTGGTTGGCTAGTGAGTGGCAATGGCACGGTGGTAGGAGGAGAGGCGCTGAGCAATGGATGGGTTAGGGTTTTGGGCAATTAGGTTTTCATTATGAGTGAGTTTGAAATGGTGGCAGGGGTAAAATGGGAAGGAAAATGGCAAATTCATAATTAGCCCCAGATGTTAGATGCAACTTGAAATGTTAATTGTAGATTTTTCAAAATTCAAAATGCAAATTGATATGAGGTTGAAATGTGAAGATGCTTCTTGGTGAAAGGGAGAGGAAAAGGCTCAATAACTCCTCTTAATAGCATAAATAATGTAACTCGACCTTAATTTGTGTAGCTTATTAATTTCAATATTCTTTTCTAAAGAATAACTAATAAAACGAAATTGACCCACGTGAAAATTTTACTTTTACATAATCCATCATATCACAATCTAGTAAAGAATGGTAGGAATGAGCATGTTATGCATTTGTTCTAATTGATTTCATATTACAGCTAACTCCAAAACAAAGTTTTAAACAGAGTACTTTAAAAATTGTTCATGCACGGGAGTTACTGTAATATAATGCTGTACTTTGGTTAAATATGTGGCATTCTTAGAGTTTAAGATGTACACTGACCTCTATTAGTCTGAGAGTCATAATCTTGCTCACGTGGAGCTTAAATCCAAAGGAATATTGGTCTTTCAAGCATCTATATGAAATTATGGCCGTTGTTGGTAAGGTCTCTTTTGCTGGGCCATTGGATCCCTTGTTCATATGGGATCAATAGATAGGGATCTCTAGTGCTTTCTTACCAGAAATAAAGGATCATAAATATAATCTATTCAAGGTTCTTTTTATTGAAAAAGGTAAAAAGTAAGAGATATTCATTTAACTATCACATTGCCTCCTTTCCATGGTAAGATGATGCAAAATGATAATCAGCTGACATTACCTGCTTGGCATAATTTTGCTTGGGTTGTTAGTGGATACTTAAAATGCATAGGAGAAAAGAGGAAATTAGATGAAATGGTGACACATGTCACATCTTTGACTAAAGAGGATTTGCTTTTAGAAGATCCAGGGTTATATTAAGATAGAGAAACTAGTATAGGTTAACCTTATTGCCAATTGTCTATCTTTCTCACGTCCATCTAGGCTTCTGTTTGATTGTCATCCAGTCTAAGTGCATTCGAACTTTATCTTTCTTAGAGGTTCCTTGGATGTAATCCCCACGAATTTGATCATAAAATGCAGAGCTTTTCTGCTATTTGGAGTCTCTTATATCTCTAATGAGTGCATTGGTTTCAGCAAAGTTCAGACAGCTTTGGATGGCAACTTTTCCTTCTGTCATGAAATTCCTCTAAGAAGCAACACCTTCTGACCACATTGTCAATGCATGTCACCTTATTTCCATCTCTTGATATACCACTATTTTTCTTGGTGTATCAAGTTTTTGTACACGTTTGCTTTTCCATCTTTTAGCTCAATAAAAGTCTTTAAGTGTCACTCGTTCAATGAGTTTTTTCCCTCCCCTCTTCTCTGGTTTTAGGTGGAGCAGCTGGAACAAGAGGTTACTGAATTAAAGCAAACCCTTGCTGACAAGAAAGAACAAGAAACTGCAATGCTTCAGGTTCTCATCAAATGTCTTATTTGAGTAGAGAGTAGAAGTTAATGTGTGTAAGACTTCTCATCACATAAAATTAGTCTTGCTTTTAGGTCCTGATGCGGGTAGAGCAAGAGCAACGGTTAACTGAAGATGCTCGGTTTAGTGCAGAGCAAGATGTTGCTGCTCAGAAATATGCTGTCCATGTACTTCAGGTTGATCTCCACATGTTATTAATGTTCATCAATTAGATAATATTTGATCTGGTGCATGTGGAAGTTCATGAGCTCCTGGTGATTATATGGTACTTGTAGAAGTTAGATGAATCTTTCATTGGGTATCAATTTGGCAGCTATAGATTTATGGCCAAACACTGTTTAGAAAATTACAAGGTTTTTCAACATTGGGGAAGGCCCTAGTGTGTATAGTCTCCACCAAAAGAGATACTACTGATGATAAGATGTCTTATCTTATATTGATAATTCATATTGCTAAACCATAATTTGATCAATGATTGAGTGAGAGAGCCAAGAAAAGGCAGAGATAGGTGAATGATGGCATATAGGGGGACTAGAAGACAATTGGTTGGTAAAATTAAAAAGATATACTCGAAGGAGAAGAAGTTAAGAGCATGAAAAGATTAATGCATTTGAGCCACGTCATAATGGTAGGTTTTATCTTGTTATGAAGATATTTCCCTTGTAAATTTGACTATGGAATCATCTTGTGTTCATCAGGGACGCAATTGAGACTTTTACAAATCAAATAAATGGAATATTTGCTCTTAAAAAGAGTTTTAGAAGTGTATTTTGGGGGGAGGACAAAAATTTAGATAGCTACAAAACTTGTGAAGCTAATTGGACCCAATGAAATCTGAAGACTTCTCAGAATATTTAATAGACATGACTTGATTGTAGATTTACAAACAATAACTACTTGATGTTAAGAAGCAAAAAACATGAGTCCAATGCATTTTGGATGTCATTCTCCTGTTTGTTGTTAAAGTAAATTGCTGTTTTTTCATAAGTATTTAAAGCAAGATAAGATTGATTTTAATTTTTTTACATATGGCAGATTATGTGATTCCAGGAGTAAAATTTGCCTCACTCATAAATGTACCCGAGTTCTTATAAAACAGAGCTAAAAGATCTAAGAAAACCTGAACTATTTAAATTTTTTCATAAAAGTTCATGGGATGCTATTGCTTGATACGTAATTCTTTTCAGAAGTTGAAAATTGTTGAAGCCCCCACTTAACTTGATAAGGATTCTTCTCGTTGTCATTGCTATTGTTGTCGTCATCATGTTCTTGTTGTCGCTGCTGCTTTTATCTGTTCAAAATTGGAAAGTTCCTACATGTTAGGCTGTAGATCTTTTACCATGGTCACAAACTTTAGATAGCTGGATCTGATAAGGATAGTCCAAAATTAGTGGGCTATTTCATTTATGTGTGCATGTCTTATAACCGCTAGGACATCATGCAGGAAAAATATGAGAAGGCTATGATTTCCCTGGCTCAGATGGAAAAGAGGGCGGTCATGGCAGAATCAATGCTGGAGGCTACCTTGCAATATGAATCTGGCCAGAATAAAGCACATCAGTCTCCAGGGTACATGAGTGACCCACATAACTTCACCTTATGTTTGCATGTGCACTCTTTCCTCACTCCTTGCCCACTCTTTGCCATCCATCATCCTTTTCTGGATAGTTGCACACAAAATGGACTCATGTTTACTCCAAGATATATGGTGATCCTTAAGTGAACGGTTGGATACACATAATGCTTGTGGAGAGTGTAGACAGAAATGTCTCATCTCTCATTTGTTTATCCAAGAGTGACTTATTTATCTTGTTTATTACATTGTATGGTGCCTCATTCTTAAAGGAAATAGATGATTAAGTTCAGTGGGAAAGTAGAAGCATATAAAAAAAATTATGCACCTGCCGGTCTTCCTCTACCTTTTTTTTTTCTTTTGCTCTGTGAGGAGTTGAGGGTGGTTTGTGAAGACCACAAATTTACAAAGGAAGATGACATATAGCACAGCTCTAATGTTCTAAAATTTTCAAAGGTCTTCAGTTTGGCCTCCTTAAAGGTTTATTTTATGTTAATACTGCACTCCTGAAATGAAGTGGCAACTCTCTCAACACATGAAGTGCTCATTAAGATATTTTGCACAAGTAAAGGAGAAGATAAATATTTTTCATGAAGTATTTTGCTTTCAAGTGATTCGATGTGTAACAAAGGTAGGCTTGCAGGTCTGCCCGTAATCAGAGCTCCACACAGGAAACTCCTGCAAGAAGGATAGGTCTTTTTGGACTTGGCTGGCGTGACAGAAACAAGGTATTCATTCTATTGTGTACCTTGACTTTTTCTTGCCTGATGCGCAAGGATTGGTTTACCCAAAAGGAGAGCAAGAGGACCAACTATTTCTCAAGCCTACTTTACATCCGAATCCTCTTAACTATCAATCCCACTTCCCATGAATAGTCACCAAATCTTGCAGATTTGGTAATGAAGTTCTCTACAGAACCATGGCAATTCGTTGGAACTTTTTAATCCTCATCCAGCTTTTGTTATTGTTTGCACCACATTGAACATTTCTAGTAAAATGCACCTACTTCAGTTGTGGCAGTACTGGGATAGGTCTTTTGCTTGCTTTTTTCTTCCTCTCACTTTTCTTTTATTTTACTCTCTGCACACGTGCAATTTCCTTGTGAATTAAAGGTTTCTTTTTGACAGGGAAAACCCGAGGAGTCCACTGAGAGTCCGCGGAAAGAAATTAGCAACACAGAGGTAGAACAACAGCCTAAATAGAGGTGACATGCAGGTTTTTGTATTCCATTGATTTGTATTTTATTCTCCCAAACAATTTTTTGTCACAACATTCTTCACATAATAAAAACCACAGTTTCACTTAGCGATTCCTCTAGTGTTCCAAAACAATGGGTGCATTTCTGTGCATCTCCTCTTATTTCTCCCATGCTCCTCAACTTCTACCTGTGGTTGAATCTTTCTGATGCGCTCCATGCATGAAGCTCGTTAGAAAGAATAACTGGCGAGTCCTTACCACCTTCTCGTGCATCGTGATGATTATGTCATCCCCACGGACAAATAGCAATCAGGACTCCGTCTATCATCAGCATTATCTTCAACCTGTGCATCACTTACAAGACGATATGACCCAAGGGCTGCTACGAGTGCAAATCGTCAAGAAATGTCTTAAAGTAGTGACCATTCCAGGTGAGCCGTATGTTGTATTGAGGTGTTTCGACCTGCCCCGCTTATTGCACTCACATCCTTGTTAGCGGGTGTGCGCGTGTATGTGGTACTTATTTCCCAGATTTTTGGCTCGTGCACGGCATTGATAATGATTTGTTAAGAACCAGCTTGGATCCACGGTGTAGGGCTGTCAAATGAGTGGATCCGATAAAAAATGATCCGATCTATTTAATTCGTTTTAACTTATTTCATGTAAGTAAATTTTGTGGCTCATACCCGACCTGACCGTACTATCGAAACATATTAATATTCTCACTCATTTAATCCATTTTAAGCTTTTCAATGCAATTTTTTTCTTAATGCAACAACACATAGCCTGAAAAAAGTCCAAAGTTGTTTTTGTATTTTTTCGAGATTTCATTGTCCACCATCTAGAATCACATCCAATAGCCAAAAATCACTCAAAACATTGTGCCCAAAAAACAGACGACTTTATGAATCGACTCAAGCACTTTTGGCATTTCCATCTTCACTCACTCTCTCTATTTTACTCAAAGCTTCAACACAACACCAACAATGGCAATGTCTTCTAGCGCTTAGGCACTCTCGGCTAAAGGCATGGTCGTGTCACCCGCCGTGCTCTCAGCGGCTCTAGGTCTAAAGCTCTCCGTCTTGTTGATCTCTGAGCTCGTGAAGGTCCAGATACCTCTCCCGTGGCTCTCACTTCTCTCTTGGTTCGAGCCTCCCAACATCTACCTTGCCATCAACGTATCATTGTCATGTCCCCGGTCCTAGACCAAACGGTAGTTCCCAAAATTGGGAACTAGGAATCAATTACCCCTGACGTGTGAACACGTACCTAAAAGGAGTACCAAGTGATGAATGGTGATAGTTCTCTACTTAAAAATACGGATTCAGCAAGCTCTCCCACTGGAGACATGGGGTTTGAGCGTTGGCCTGTAAATGCAGGGCTAGAAGATGTTCGGAAAGAGAAATTAGATCTACAGCAGTTGTGTTTCTTTTTCTTTCTAGTTTTCTTTTCCACGTTAAATCATAAAAAAAGAAATCATAACTAGCTACTTAATTTAGAGATCAGTGCAGGATAGGAAGATGAAATGTTCTTGATCTACAGCAGATGTAATATAGCCTCGCAATCCTATGCATCCAAAACTATTCTCAGGACAATAAATGGAGCTTGGAAAGTGTCAATTGCAGTGAATAACAATGCACGTTGATCATCAGCTAAGAATGTACATTATGGTGATGTCTTTGCCTCTCAATCCCTTGTTCCATCCTAAAACAAAATTGGCAGGATGATATTCCGAAAGGATTTCCTGAAATAAAATTCAGATACTGAACATTCACCGAAAAGTCAGCAGAAAATCTTTGAGCAGATACCAAGCATGGGTTTGAGTTACTCCGTTCAAATAGATCCATTCCCTCTTATTAGCAGAGTCTTCTTTAGTTACTGGATTTTATTTAGGTCTCTAGATACTGAACTTTCAATGTTCTGATGCTTGCTAAAGCCTGTAGGCATTCATGGGCACGCGCATTTCTCCTAAATAACCATAACACATCGCACAATGAATTGCTTACTTGGCAGCAGAAGAATCTACAGAATGCTGAAATTCTAGGAGCCATCTTGATCAGGAGCATAAAAGTGAAGATGAATAAATAGAAAATTTCTACAGTTACATCGCTTCTCAAGCTGCACATAGTGAGAACCTATGACTAATCCAAGAAACTAACAGAACAAAACAAGGCTGACAACATCTTTTGACAAAACTTTTGGTAAGTTAGGAAATAAGAATAACTATATACTAAAACGATGATGAGGACAAGTGAACTTATTATGTGAAAGTGAAAAACTCGGGGGAAGAATTCTTATCAAGTCAAAGCTATCATCAGCAAAAAAAATCTTCCAGCAGGTTACTGGAGTGACTCGGCTTCCAATGCCTCGAGTCAACCCTTCTTCTTTGCATGCTCTTGTTTGACTTGTTCTTTCTTCCGGTCCTCTGCCCTTCATAATGCTATCAGAAATTACTTAAGGTAGCAGTTAAGGCCTATCTTTACTAGAAGCCGCTTGCAGATCGGACTCTGAGCCTGCCGTGTTGGTACTCCTTAGCGGCATATCATGGTTATGTTTCCCCTCATATGTTGTTATAAAGGCTCTCGGATCATCTGAAGCTCTTTCGACGTGCTTCCGCACATTGCACTTGAGACTGGTGCATCTATAGTAGCTTCTGTTGAAAATGAAATACCGTTTCGTGAGATTCTGTGAAAGAGACCTCCCTCATTCCTCTTTCAGTTATTCTCCACACCTGGTGCTCATTGCAAGATATAAACTAGAGTTGGAAAATCTACTTATTCAACTTTTTTCCTTGATTAACAAACTACAAAGACGGAGTAATGGTTTTTTTTGTGACTTTTAAACTTTCAATGAATAGCATAAGTTTATTTGTTCAGTAGCTAAGTTCCAGCATAGAACATGACAGCATGACCATCCTTTCCAGAGTGCTAGAATATTGATCATCGAGCAAAATTTGAGCCCATGTAATTAGTTGTTTTTCCTTAAAATAAACCGATCATGTCAAGTGCTCATAACCTAGCAAAATGTGGATTCCAGAAATCTCTAAAACACATACTATTCGGGTTGGGAACGTATTCAAGGACAGTTTATACAACCTGTTCAAAGTCTCACCTGGGATATGGGTTTCCTTTCACAACCTTTTGCCCATACTTCCTCCACCGAAATCCATCACCTACAATCTCTGAATCTGTTGAATTTTGCACAGCGCGGGCTTCTTGTATTCCTTCGCCTGAAATACCTGGTTCATTCAATTGATTCTCACTTTTCCTATAAGAAGAATTCATTGGTCAGAACAAATAATGCGATACTGCTAAAGAGGGCTGCCCTTATGGGAGAACAAGATTAAAAGAATCACTAATTTTATTCTAAGAAGCTATCTGGCTTCTTCTAACCTTCTCTTATTCTTGGGCTCATCGTCCTCCACTTCCAACTCCTTGCTTCCATCGTCGTGATCCCCGCTAATACCACAAGAATTGTCGGGTGTCCCACTACCAGCATTAGGAGCCATATTTGCAATAGGATCATAAGCCAGGGGACCTTTCCCATGGTAAGTCATGAGCGCAAGATTCTTGTTCTCTACTCTATCTTCGGAGCATTCATCCCTTTCAATTAGGTGACTACTATTGTTAAGGTTGTTTGTGCTGTCTAAGCCGGACCCTTCCAGTACATTGCCTAGCCCTTGTGCTCCTGATGAACTGCGTTTCGGAGGCTGAGGCTTTGGATGGTTGTGCTCACCTTTATAAACGATTTCTGCTATCTGGCCATCGAAAGACCTCTCGACTTTTTTCTTTACTGGGCAGTTTGGGTGCGTGCATTTATAGTAACTTCTAGGATACTCACTTCCCTTGACTTGCTTTTGCCCATATTTTCTCCAATTATATCCATCGTAAGAAGGGCGATCCACATTCAATGCTGGTAAAGTTCTCACCTCTTCTTCCATGTTCTGGGAGGCCAATCTCAAGGGTTCGCCTGTCCCATCCACATCTGCTTGTGAAGAGACACTCTGATGAAGATTTACACTAGGCTGGGATCTCGAATTGTGTTTGTCCTGTGGTTGAGATTTAACACGTGCCTCGGCAACTGACAATGTTTGATGGTGAGCCGTATTGAAGCTCCCCTAATGAAAAAAAAATGACATCTTTCTAGATTAGATAAGAACTAGGTATTACACAGTTTTTCTGGAACTTGAAATGGCCTGTCATAGGATAAATGCAACTTAGGTACTGACCATATTAGCCAAGAGCGAGACGGTTGACCTTGAGACAAGCTTTGCCAATGGTTTGTATATTACAGTAGGTTTTTCCTCTGACTTTATAGCCTTATCAGTAGAATTGCCGGTTGGTGTTCCAGAGACTTCTGCCTGAGTTTGTCTGATTGAGTCAATTATAAATTTCTAGAGGCTGAAATTAAGAATCATATCCACAGAACAAATGTAAGGGTCACCTGGGATGAATTCACTGCAGTTGGAGCTCGATTTGGTGCTGGCTTAAACCTCACTGTTTTGGGTCTAATGGTGGCAACTGCAGATTCATTGCATGCACTAGGTGGCGAGGAATTAATGGCACCAGCAAGTAGCTCCGAGAAGGATTGAAAATTCGAGCTAGTGGGTCGTGAAGCAACTGGCTTCGCGATCACTACTCTGTCTGTCTCTTTCGTCTCCATCTCCGATTGATGGATGATGTAAGTCACATTTTTCTTGGGTTATGTTGGAAGTACTATTTCCTTCCTGGACACAACCATCCTGAATATAGATCACAGAAGTTATGTGCCAGAAAATAAAAAAATATAGATCACCAAAGTTGAAGCCTTTTCTCTGAGCAAAGCTTGATATTTTTCCAATGATATCATAAATCTCATGATTGAACAGAAAGATGAAATGGAATAAAAAGATGATCCAGCGTCAATACTGCGGTGCGTTTAACAGGATCCCAACTCATGCCCCACACAGTGCAGCATGGAGTCAGTTTGGTAAGGACTATACAGTTGCAGGCAGAGACCATCCAGACAGATTCTCTCTTAACACCATTTGAAATTAATTCTAGTTGATTTATTAAGGTTTTGTGCCTCCACCAGTAAGGGAAAATGAAGAATTATCAAAATAAATAAGCCATCCGCTTCCACTTCACACTGATACACTACAGATTTCAAGCTCTATGGAAGCTTCGCCGTTTCAATCATGTTTAAATACACACATTGATCTTTCAAGTTTGTTCAACATCCTTTCGTCTTGGCCATTTCATCGGCCCTAGTATATGAACTCCTCACTGTAGAGAGCTTAACCCATTCGGCTTGATTTCTTCAAAAAGCAGTTGTCCAACAACCTGGAAATCATTTTAATTATACATTTGATCTCAGTAAACATGGTTTTCATCTTCCCAGCCTTTTAAAGAGAAGTATTATGATTCCTTTGGACCATCTTTCTCCAACAGCACTTTCAGCCAAATAATCTCTCATGTAACCTTTCTGAAATAATGTGCAATAGCTCAAAGTGTGTATAGTCCTTGCGCATATAGGCTTTTTTCCCACCAAATTTTGCTCAGACAAACAAACACCAGCAGACTAGACATTGTGGTAGGTAAAACAAAAAACCAAAAATCTACCGCACCAATGTGGAAACGAAAGAAGCCAAAAAGAAGGGCAGAAATGGATGGATTTCTTACTTCACAAACTAGTTCGGAGTCATCTTAACTAAATCAATCAGTCACTAATTGAGAAGTATGAATTGTAGCCTAAGGAATTCATCCCAGAAATGAGATTGAATTTTTCCGGACTTTCTCAACTTCTTGGCTAGTCAGCAGTAGCCTAGCTGATACCAAATTTGAGACGTTTCAGAATATAAGGGCACAAACAGTCCGTACAGCTATCTGTTACTTTTCTCTTTTAATTACCCTAAATTATAAGGGTGGAAAGACTGGTTTACAAAATTAGTAAAAAGTGATGCGACAAAAATGTAAGTGCGCATATGAAAAGATGCCCAATATTCGAGCACAAAAAGAAGCATGTCGCTTCAATTTGTGAACCAGTCTTTCTACACCTTTATGTCTCTTCATACTGAAATTCTGGCCTGCGTGGCCTCAAGCACAGCTGCGACCGACTCATGTCTGGAAATCAAGCCAAAATCGGTCGTACAACCTTTATGAAATCAACTGCAAAAAGCGCCCCTTCAATAGGAAACACTTTATTCATCTCTTAGCAAGCAAATTAAAATTAAAACCAAGTTAAAAGTATGATACTTTTGTTTCCCAAAACCCCCAAAACTAAAAGGAAAATAAGGAGAACCCTCAAAATAAAATTAGCAAGCAGTTTTAATCATTTTAGAGTTCTAATAATGAATTCAAATGTCGGTGTGTATTCTCTTCTTTTAACAAAGTGAATGCGAATTTGCACTAAATGACTGATAATGGAAAAGATGAAAGAGAAATCCGAAAAAGATGACAAGTTATATCAACATGCCACTGCAAGAGAGAACAAATTTCCCATATGCAGAAACTGGGGTTGTTTCTAAATTTCATTAAAACCCAAGAATATATCATGCACAAACCTCTTCACAAGATGAAGCAGAAAACCTCGATTTTATTGAGAGACACAGCAACGACAAAAACAGGCAAAGCTGTATGTACAGTACAAGCAGACGAAGACCCTGATTCAATCTCAAAGGAACTTGACTACTGAAACGAAGTGATGGAACTAACCTGGAAGATGACACTATGCTCTATAATAACTCGAGGAGGTTCACGCCTTCACTTTCGTCTTCACTGCAGAGCCAAGAACTGGATGAGAAAACATGAGAAACTCGAAAATGATTAGATCCAATTGAATCGAGAAAAGTAAAAACCATGTACAGAAAGTTGACCTCGGAAGGTTCAGAAACCTAAAACCGGTGCAACATGCGTGCAGAAAGCTTATGTATGGCGCGCAAAGAAGGAAAAGAAAAAGAAAAAGAAGCAGCTCGGCGAGTCCTTTTAACAAGGAGCAAGATGTTCTTGAACAACCCGAAGAACTATGAAGAGAGTTTTTGTCTGGTTCTTTAAAATTTACGTCGGGTTTTTAACAGTCCCAGTTCCCTTTTTGCTGAAACCAGAGAGAGAGAGAGAGAGAGAGAGAGAGAGAGAGAGAGAGAATGGGAGAGTTCACGCTTTGAGACGGAAGGAAAGTTTTCAGCAGAAAAAAGAGGAGAATAACAGATAAATGAACAAAATGCAAAGTTACTGTTATCTTTTCTTAATAAATTTTTTCAATCTCGTGCAGTGTTTCAATGACATGGTGGGATTTGCATCAGCATAGTTTTCTCAGAATGTAGAGCAGATCGAATTGCTCAATACATCGTCTCTTTCGTGGGTCCCGATGTTATTTAAGAATGGGATTGGTTGGTCGGGACAATGAATGACGAGACGGCGTAGATAATACGTGCGTATGCAACGAAACTTTTCGGTGTTAGCAGCACGGCTCAGCTGTCTTTTTCTCCATTCATCCCTGTTGACTCTCTGCCATCGAGAAGCCGAGACGGCTTTAAATAATTGCTCAGGCCTCACGTCGCATCAGGATGGAAACTCCTAACGACGGCGCGTCCCTCGCACGCTCCGCCGGGATGGTCGGAGCTTTTGTAGGTGTACCCGTTTTCTGTCGAGGAAAGGAATCAGTAATGGGTGTGAAATATGATTTACACCGCCTATTTTGAATTCATTCAGTGCTGTATTCATACGAACTAAAATGAAGACAAGACGAACTTTTCAAGATGAACTTTGAAATTAACTAAGCTAGACGTGGTAAAACAGAGTTTAATAGGGTATCCAAACTAGTCTCACGATCTAGTTAAGATGCAAGTCAAAACTTGAAGTAATCTAAATATCAAACTGTTTGCACTTGACTTTGTGAAGAGCCAAGCCTGCGGTTTTTTGTGTGAAAAGAACTCCTTGTGAATTAGAGTTTATATTGATTACATTAATTGGACATCTAACCATAACATTATAAGGCATCGGACATGTTTGTGACGTTACATCTCCCAACCTGCAAAAACGTTTATAAATAAGTTTCGTGTAATCTCAAACTAGCATAACACATTCCAAAAATATGCTGACGATATGCTGAGTCACGATCGAAATGTATAATGTTGTACTATTAGTAGATCCGGATAGGATCACACGTTTACAACATTGGCGCCCTAAAATTAGTAGGCTGTATCAATACATAGCATAGGGGGTGGAGGGTGGGGGGTTGGGCATGGTGAAAGATGGCTGAGGACTGAGCTAACCCTAAATTATTAGACTGAGATGTTGAAATGAGAAGGGTATTATCGTCAAAATGCACATTTGCAGATCGTGTGTTATTTTTTTTGGGGGGAGGGAATAATCCAGGAATCTCCAGTACCCATTCAGAAAGCTTGCCTTTTAGGGGGCTACCAGCCAAATTAGCTTTACACATGCATTATGCATGCAAAAGCTGTATTGAGGTGTGTGCACGGCCATATTCTTGTGAAATAAAAACCACATTCCTTTCCCCATCTTGAACAATGTGCTTGCCTTGTCATGGTTAATTAACTTTCAGAACTCCTCTTTTCAGATCAACCATTGAAATGCATTTCCCTTTCAAAGTTAAAGTGACATAACATGATATACTAACTTACAAAGCACATGAAATACACCTGGAAAATGCACCTACCTATGACCCTTAAAGCTGAAATTCTGCAAAATTGAGTATGAAAAGAAAATCCAGCCACTCTAGATTCTGGGTAGGCCAAGTGGTTGCACCTTACTCCATTTCTTTACTTTTGCTTTGAGAGTTGATGATTGTGGTGGGCATGAACCCCATTGCTTTCTACATGTCATTTTCACTTTACATGTGTGATTTGGGCAAGATCAAATTTCTCCTTTTTCATATTATTAGTTTGCTTCATCTCATTGGATGCTGCCTTTGCCCATGAACCTCTCCTTGCCTGCTGATATGATCCTCAAAAGTACCTTGTATCCATTGATGACAATGCAAAGCCGCTTTGTATGATTAAAAAGGTCCATTCATCCCCAATTTCGATCATACCATGCATATATTGAATAAAACAACGGCTCCGGATTTAGCAATCATGCCTTCATTAGTACTGAAAAAGTGGTGCATCCCACGGGACAGCTCTAAAAATTCTTCCAGCTCATCCACGGTACAATGGATTGATTAGAAAAGAGAACAAAATGAAAAAGCATCTGTCATTTTTCTTACAATGAACTCTTTCCGAATAATTAAATAAAAAAAAGACTTATGTAACCATGAGTTTGAAATTTTGAACATCTTTTCTTATATTTTCTTAATTTTCCTTCAATTCTTATAATCTTGCCCCAACTCTATTGAAGCAAAAACAATCCATGGTTTAGGTTATATTTTTCATATATCAATTGCCTCGACTTTTAGAAAGAGTCATTGTGGATATGATGAAACACTAGATCCCTAAGTTGCCTTAAACTACTTCACATTGTGGGTTTTATATTCTTTTTATATACACGTGGTCTCCTTCGACTTATAATTCAACACATCATTTATAATTTGGCCCACACATTTATCACTGACTTTATATGCTCTTTACACACACACATATATATATATATATATAGTCTCTCTTTACTTATTAATTTATGTTTTCAGATTAGATAAATTAATAAATGAGAGAGAGTGTGTGTGTTAAGAAGCTAAGATTCGAATGAACAAAAGGCGAAATGCAATCATGCAAAAAGCTTGTGAATTAGTGGGGGGGAAGAGTTTTGTCACATAGTGGAAAAGAAGAAAGAAAGAGGGAGGGGGAATTAGGTCGAGAGCATTGACTTTTGGAATGTTAGTTGTAGGGGAAGTGAACGAGAACGAAGTCGGTCACGTGGGGGGTGGGGGTGGTGGTGGTGGTGTCGTCGTCTGCTTCTTCCGAACCGAAATTCCACGGCCGTGACTGGTAGTTGCGCAACCCCCAACGCACGTGCCTACAACTCCCCCCGCCCCCGCCCCTCCTCCATTGCTCACCCATTCAGACACCATCCTCCGCCCCCACTTTCTCGCCAGTGCTTTATTGCCCCTTGGACAAAGAATAGTTGGATTAAAGATTCCTAGGATGTCCCGGTAAGTGAGATGATAGAGAGTACAGCATCATTTGGTTTGTTCCAACCTCCAATTAAGTCTTGCCAAGTGTTTGTTTGGCACTGCGCTCGGAGCGTCGTAACTCGAATGTTTTGGCGATATATGCTTTGAAATTACAGTATCGACAAAATTGAGTGAGGCCCTTCTCTTTTTTTTCTCTGAAAATTGTTGTAAAGATTTTTTTACGGCCATGAGGATCTTGCGGAGTGTTGTAGAAAAGTGGCAACCTCCGATTTTTCAGATTTTCATTAGTATAGTTGTTGGAGAGAAGTTTGGTATGTTTGGCGTTTTCTCATTTATATTGCGATGTGTAGTTTTTTTCTCCTTATAGTGACTGCTCACTTAATTTCGCTGACATGGCATGGCACAATGGAAATACCATGTGGCTTTTTATATTTTTATTTTCTAGACAAATTTTAATTGTTTTTGGTCGATTATACTCTACACCTTACTCTACTCTTATGCTAATGTTTAGACTTTTGGCTTGCCTCTTTACGCGGCGTGAGAGTCAAAATCCATTCTTAAAACTAAATCGTACTCATTCAAACATTTCCTAAAAAATTGCGGATTTGAAATCCCCACCTCTCTCTTCTCATGTAAAAAGGGTGATCACTAGGGCAAACCTCAATGGTCGACGAAATTTAATACAAAATTTAGTACTTTTTGCCTTATCTAATTTTTTATTTTCCTAGCCAACAAAAAGACCACTAATTTTCAACTTCGAATGAAAGAGAATAAAAATTCATTCTACCTTTAATGAGAAAAACTATCTATAAAGAGAAAAGAAAAATCATTATTTTCTTAGAAGATCTAATGAGAAATATTTTGATTTTCCACACATGAATTATACACATAGCAAAATCAAGTGCTTTGAAATCGAAATTTCTTCTCTTTTGGTGAGTTGCCAGGTATTTTAAGAGCATTTGTCAACAAAATTCTTCTTATGAGTGGTAAAAAGTTTTCTCATCTCACTTATCATCATCCAAGTACTTTCTGGAGCTTCAATTCTTGTATAGGGTGCACACGAGAAGTTTGAGTTGCTTATATTCCTATTACGCGACTATCAAAAATTGCTTCATCTTTATAAAACATTTTCTTAGGTTACATGAATATTGGGAAATTACACAAAAATTTCAAATTATTTGGCTCAAAGTGCTATTAAGTCTTAATAGTCTGAAAAAAGTGTAATTAATCTTTTGGTGTAGTTTTTTCCCTTTTGGTAACCGCTCACTCAATTTTGCTAACATGGCACATTAGGAATCCAATGTGACATTTTTCTAATGATATCTTTGGCATATATGGTGTTGACATAGTGGTGATTCAACGTCATGTAAAAAAAAGTCAAAATATTTTAAATAAAAAGGAAAGCCAAATTTTTGAAAAAAAAATCAGGAAAAGCTAAAGAATTCAATAAAGAAAATTAATCTAAGGCTCCATTTATTTCATGAAAAATAAATAATTTGAAAATTATTTCCCTAAAAATAATTATCTATATCGTTTCTAAAAATAAATGAAAGAAAAATATTTTCATTGTCCGTGAATGCATGAAAATGTTTAGGCATAAATTATTATTGATAATAAAAATATTTTCTATTAACTAATTACTTTCAGTAATAAATCTGATTATTTTTAGAAAAATATTTTCTAAATTAATCATTATGTGCAAAACAAACGGAGCCTATGAGAGAAAATGGCCACCATGCGGAGGAGTGCTTGAGGGTTGGTTGTGACAGCAGTGATGCACTTGCTTTAACGGCTTCTCCCCGGTGGTCTTCTCTCTCTTAGTTGTTCTTTTTCGAATTTTTGGCCTTTTTGTTTGCCCAACTTTTTTAAAAAAATTTTGTGCCTTTTGTTTGTATTTTCTTTTTAAATTTACCTCTTTTTCATTTTTCGCCTTTTTCTGAGCCACGTCAGGAAAATTAACGTACATGTCGCTTGTAACAACAAAATGCACCATTATCAAATCTTTTAATATTTAATTGTACTTTTGAAAATTTTTAAAAGACTTGATTTCATTTCAGCCTTTTGAAATAATTCTTTTTTATAAATATCCCACTCTCTCATACAAGGCTCGTCTTGGATTTGCAACTGGACTTCACTTAATAAATGGGGGAAAACAACCAAATATGATAATAATATATGGCAAATTCTTTAAGCTTGAATATATATTTTTTTGGTCAGACTTTAAGCTCGAATATAGATCCTTGAGAAACGTACAAATAGAGAAACGACATCGGATTTAGTAGATTTCACCCCTGAGGCTGGCAGTGTCAGATGTTGCCCCGCTGACAAGGGCCATGCACAAGTCTAAAAAGGTACTTCCCATCATCTCCATAGGGCAAATCGATTTTGAAAATATTATAGTAATGAACTAGCGTACCATGCGAAAGTCTCGTAGTAGTTTGTTCTTTTGTCATGAAGGAATAACAAAACTTTTGGGGTGGGACTCATCTTCGATGTCCTTGGCTGGCATGCCTCTTTTGAGTTGGAAGCAAAACGGTCTTCTTTTCTATATAGTTCAAACGGATCACAATGAACGGTTTTTATAAAGTTTCTTAACTTAGGATTCTACCAAACTCCTTCAGTTGTTGGGGGAGGCTGGTAGAAGAGGCAACCGTATTCACCAACTCCCTAGGTTCGTTAGTGTTTGGTCGGAATCAGGATTAGATCAAACATGTGAAACATCATACTATAACAACAATCGATTGTACATTTGACTATCATAAAAGCTATTTTGCATCTACCCAACTTTAGGTCGATCCGTGTGCTAAAATTTTGCTATGTGAAAACTTAGTGATGAAATTGAAAACAGAACTCTCCCTCTTGTTCTCCCCTCCTTTGCCCAATGCCTTCATCGCACCCACAGATTGGGGTTGCCTTCCCTTCCACCATTAGGACACTGTCCAGCCATTGTCTCACCACGGCCTTGCCATTTTTTCCTCCCACATCGTTGATCAAATAGGCCTTGTCAAAACCACCCTATTGCCTCTCTCTCTCTCTCTCTCCATCAATGGGGGAAACCATTATCTTTTCGTCCAACACCAAAGGAGATAAAGCCTAATTGTCTCCTTCGTCAAAGAAAGAGGTTTATATATTGGTTCTCAAGCTTTTGATAGAAGACATCCGTTGTAGAAGTATTGTCTCACATCACTTAACAACGGATTTTATATATTCTTTATATTTATGCGATTTCTCTCCATTCATCAATTTGAATTTTTGGATTGAGTTTCTTAATATGGTATAAATCAAGTTTCACATACCGCTCCTACAAGGCCATGCCAGATGGTGAGGAGACAAAGATTGAGGGTGATACTTGGTCATGGTCGATTCTTCGCTGCCCATCGAGGAAGCATCCACCGTTGGAAAGTATTGGGCCAAGCCAGGCAAATTCCAGTACAGAGTTTGATGTGATACCTTGGCCCCCAGTTGACAGTTGACCTGTTCGAGGCAACTGAGGTTTCAATTCAAACCAACCACACTAGGGCATGCACAGTAGATGCCAAACTTTGCCACCCTTCCTTTCACCCCTCGCCTATTGCTGTGGTTTCGGCTCGACTCTTCTAATGAAGAACTCTGACAAAGTTCCGGCTTTCGCAAAAATTAAACATTTCCAAATCAATGCCAGCCCCCTGGAGAATGACTCCTCATTAAAGACCGAGCTCGAAATTGGCAAATATGAAAAACACGTACTCCTTGTATTGATTTGGTTGAGTGTGTGCACCCTTATTCTTTCCTAAGACACCCTTTTACAGTTTTGAGCATCTAGGATCTTATATCTCAAGTTCTAAGACTAGTTCTCCCTATCTTGGACATGTTCCCCATGTCTGAACGTGTGGCCCACATTTTTTGCTATGGTTGGTATCAATTTCTAGTGACAAGTTTGGAACTAATGGCAATGGTTTTTCCATGTATGTGGATCCTCTCTTGTCATATGTCTAGTCACATAATCCACATCACTCTTGTATTTTAAAAATGACGTTTCAATAAGAAAATAAATATCTCTACACTTTTCTTTGATATTTAACTAGTTTGGAATCATGCCAGCCATTTCTGTTATATATATGATGGTTACTTCTATTACATATATGCTGGCTACCTAACCCACATGTCTAGCCATGATTCCCAAGTCTCAAGATTCCAGTGTTGTGGCCTCACACCTCTACTTCTCTTTTTCAATGTCAGCATTGACAAATGGTCAATGCCAACCTTACACATGCCAAACCTTCTATTAGCCAAAACCTTGTCAATTACATCCCGATTGACTAATTTTCAAAAATCATATAATTAGAAAGTCAATGTCTTGTTTGACATGGTAGATGCCTCACATATCAATCATCTCTTTCAATATGGCCAATATCAATTTTTGCCATTTTTAGGTGTTGATACAAAGAAATTTAAATTTGTAAGAGATATCAATAGGTTGTGCTAATTGTAAACGGATAAAAACTATATCTAGCTTATCCAAAAACTCATCACAAGAAAAAGTAATTCAAAAGATTTAGGTTAACTCGAATTAAAAAGAAGAAGAAGCAATAGTTTCTAAGAATAGTAAAAAGAATAACCGAGTGTAGGAGGTTGGGTATTGTATATGCATCATGTAGAATATTTTAAAACATATTGAAACTAGTTTAAAAAAGTCAAATCCAATATGATGTGGTCGGTCTTGATTGATCGATTCACAGCCCCAATTCAAACCATTTTAATCAAAGGCCACAATTCTCCGACCTTCGCGGTCCAAATTCAAAAAGAAAACAGAAGACTAATTCAATCTCCTCTTGTCTCGCCTCTTGACCAAACACAGCCCTCCGCCAGTCTTCTTGTTGTCCACCTCCGAACGCAATTGGTGTGCACACGCTATAGAAATTAGATGAAAATTCTTCAATTTCCTTGCCATTCTCGTTTCTTAAATTGTTTTAGAATTGTTATTTTACCTTCCTAATTAGTCAATTTGCTAAATCTTTCATTAAAAAAAGAAGAAGAAGCCTTCACCAAATCAATGTGGTGACGATGGTAGAGGAGGAGATGGTAACGGCAGTGACTTAATCAATTTACTCAAAAGTAAATGGATTTATGTTGACATGGGGTTTGGTGTGGTTGTTCAAATTGTACCGCATGAAAATTGGCCAATATAAGTTAAATAAATCAATTGCTGAAAATTCATACAAGGCTGTCCAAGCCCAACTCGACATATCATTTGACACTTCTAGAACACTTGCAAGAACATTTTTGGGCTCACGGCCCAATATGCGTGTGGCTCTTTTATGGGAGGAGGCTCCGTTTGCTCACTTCTCAAAGCCCAATTACGGCCCAATTTCACTGGTACTTCTTCTTTTTTTATGGCTTCTAAAATTGAACATACCGAGGGATTGCCTTCTTATTAGTTTATCGAATAAAGGCATATATATATATAACATGTAATCATAATAAAAGCAAAACAAAGGAAATTTATTGGTAGAAGTTATAGTAGTCACTTTCATTGTGCTCGATCAGTTTTCATGACTCAAAACCATCAATTTGAGTGCGGATGTTTGAAATCCTCATATTAACAATGGATAAAACTGTTTGTGTAAATTTTTCTTTATTGTGGTGGTGTATGCTTCATTTTTCTGTGCATGCAATAGCAACTGACAGAAACCAATATAACTTCCCTCATGATCTTTTTTTTTTTTTTCCTTGAAATGTAAGTATCATTTATAAGATAACGTACATGAGCTTAGGGGGCATTCTCCGGCATTACATAGATAACTAAGAACATGAAAAAAATGGATTGAGGGAATCTTCATATGGTATCCAAAATTACATTTGTCTAGGAAGCTTTAAAATTTTTATAATATAATGTTCGCCCTCTAACAAGTTTACAAATTTTAGCCACGATGATGGGAATATCATTTGACTTGTTTTGGAAATGTTTATGGTTACATTTCATCTAAATGCAATATATAGTTGTTAAAAAGGTTACATTGAGAAGCCTCGTTGCCAAGTCTTTGCCTTTGATAGCCTTGATCATCTATTGGAGTTCATTATCTATCCTCCTAAAGAACGACAAATTTCGTATTGTGTGAGGATAGAGCACCATATGCTTCTAGTTCACGTGCATTAAAAGAATAAATGATCTCGATTTTCCATGCCAACCAAATAGAAATTGATTACTACTATAGGCATCTAACGTGATATGATCTCCGGCGTTGGGAGTCTATCTCTACAAACTAGTCACTCAATATTGCTAACCATGCTTATTCATATTGGTTGATATCATCCCACAGCCGATTCCACATTCTTGAGTTCATCGTATAATTCTTTGCAACAATATCTTTGCCTAGATATAGTTGAAGCTAAAGTTAGTCTCAATTTAAGAATATCACACCAACTCCATGCCATACTACCCTTGGTTTCAAACTGCATAATCGAAATGACTACATTTGGTACTATGAACCCACTTACTCCGTAAGGAAGACGACACATAATTTATAAGGCTCCATAGCATATGACTTAGTAAAACTTTATTCCATAGATTTAGATCGAGCAACCGTAGTCCTCCTTCTATTTTGGCAAGCAAATGATTTCCCAAGCAACTTCATGCAATTAGTGGCCTTCAATATTCCAATCCATAAGAACTGTCTAACCTTCTTTTCCACTTCATACATGGTTTGCTTTGGAAAAAAAAAGTATTTGCATCCAATAAGTACAAATGGAAAAAAGTATTAAGTTGGCCAACTAAAGATGACCGGCATAGCTGATATGTTGCATGCCCAAACCTTCTTCTTCTGTTTTTTTTTTTTTTTTAAAGTTTTATCAATCAAAATCTTGCAATCTGTGTGCGTGAGTCTTCCAGTGACAAGAGGAATACCAAGGTATCTAATGGGAACTTCACTGGTGATCTACTATGAATAATTATTTAAAAAGTCATAAACTTATTATATGATGGCCAATTTAGTTATGAACTTTTTAATTTAGTCAATTTAGTCTTAAATCTTTTGAAAATTTGTCAATAAAATCCTTTAAGCTAAAATTGATCAAAAATTGTTGATTTGGCCATTGATTGTTCGATGTGGCATAGCCGACGCTAATGTGGAAGAATTTTACTATATTTTAAAGATTTTTTTGAACATTTTATGACTTTTTTCATGTTTTCTTTTTATTATTTTTTTATTTTTACTGTTCACTTCTTGGAAAAAAGAGCTGATGAGGGCCATCGTGGATGCCACCGGTTCAGAATATTAAAATAATTATAAAAAAATATTCACTCACCATGGACCATACCATATAGAATATTGAATTAAACATTTCCTCACGGCAGGATTTTTGGCTATGATTGGTATCAATTTCTAGTGATAGGTTTGGTACCAATAGCAATTACTTCTCCACGTATGCCAATCCTCTTTTGTCACATGTCTTGTCTCATAATCCACATAACTCCTGTATTTTACAAATGACATTTTAACAAGAAAATAAGTGTTCCTATACTTTCCTTTGACGTTTAATTAGTTTGGAATTATGCCAACCACTTCTATTATACAAGTGATAGCTACTTCTACTACAATAGTCAATTCAGTTATGAACTTTTTAATTTAGTCAATTTAGTCATAAATATTTTGAAAAATTGCTAATGTAGCCCTTTAGGCCAAAATTGGTCGAAAATTGTTGATTGGCCATTAACTATCCAATGTGACATGGCCAACGCTAACTTGGATGATTTTTACTATATTTTAATATTTTTTTGAACATTTTATGAATTACTTTATTTTTATTTTTCTTGTCTTTTTTCTTTTTAATGTTCACTTCTCAGAAAAGAGAGAGTTGATGAGCACCATTGTGGATGCCATCGGTTCAGAATATTAAAATAATTATAAAAAATTATTCAAGTCCACGTTGGTCATACCATGTTGAATATTAAATTAAACATTTCCTTATGTCAGAATTTTTGGCTATGGTTGGTATTAATTTCTAGTGACAAGTTTGATAATAATAGCAATGGCTTCTCCACGTATGTCAATCCTCTTTTGTCACATGTCTCGTCACATAATCCACATCACTCCTATATTTTAGAAACGACGTTTCAACAAGAAAATAAGTGTTCCTACACTTTTCTTTGATGTTTAACTAATTTGGTATTATGCCAACCACTTCTGTCTTATAAGTGATAACTACTTCTGCTACGTGCATGCTAGTTGCCTAAGCTACGTGTCTGGCCATGATTCCCATGTCTCTAGATTCTAGTGCCATCACCTCACTCCTCTACTTCTCTTTTTCAATGTTGGCATTGACAAATGACCAATGCCAATCTCACACCTGCCAAACCTCTTGTTAGTCAAAACCTTGTCAATTACATCCCGATCAGCGTAATTTCCATAACATCATCTAATTATAAAGTCGATATCTTAC
The DNA here is from genome assembly GCA_014182845.1 of Corymbia calophylla. Taxonomy (NCBI): domain Eukaryota; kingdom Viridiplantae; phylum Streptophyta; class Magnoliopsida; order Myrtales; family Myrtaceae; genus Corymbia; species Corymbia calophylla. The sequence goes on from CM024693.1 coordinate 12,858,656, forward strand.
CTGACATGATAGATGCCTCACATATCAATTATCTCTCTCAATATGACCAATATAAATTTTGTCATTTTTAGGTGTTGACACATAGAAATTTAAATTTATCAGAGATACCAATAGCTCGAAGGAGTAGTAGTTTGTAAGAATAGTAAGAAGAATAGTCGAGTGTAGGAGGTTGGGTAATGTATGCGTCATATAGAATATTTTAAAACATGTTGAAATTAGTTTTAAAAATGGATGATGACACAAACAGTTTCTGAACTTTGGTCTAATGTATAATTTGATATTTAAACTTTCAATTTGTTTAATGTGGTCTCTCAACTTTAGCCCAATATTATATGGTCTCTGAACTTTTAATTTGTTCAATGTAATCCTTGAACTTTCGATACATGTTCAATATAGTCATTGTCGATATAGTCCATCAACTATATAAAAATATTTAATGCAATCCATTTCCATTAATTTAAGACCTTAAATTAATGGAAATGGACTGCATTGAATATTTTCAAATAGTTGATGGACTATATTGATAGGGACCACATTGAACAAATTAAAAATCCATGGACAAAATTGCATATTGAGTTAAAGTTCAGTGACTAAATTGAACAAATTGAAAGTTCAATGACCAAATTGCACATTTAACCAAAGTTTAGAGATTGTTTTTGTTACTTTCCTTTTAAAAAAAGTCAAATCCAATAAGATGTGGTCAGTCATGATTGATCGATTTACAGCCCCACTTCAAACCATTTTAAACAAAGACCACAATTCTCCGACCTTCACGGTCCAAATTCAAAAAGAAAACAGAAGACTAATTCAATCTCCCCCGTGTCTCGCCTCTTAACCAAATGCAGCCCTCCGCCACTCTTCTTATTGTCCACCTCCGAACGCAATTGGTGTGCACACGCTATAGAAATTAGATGAAAATTCTTCAATTCCCTTGCTTTTCTAGTTCTTTAAATTGTTTTAGATTTGTTATTTTAATTTCCTAATTAGTCACTTTGCTAAATCTTTCTTCTTCTTTTTTGAGAAATAACTTGCTAAAAAGCTTTCACCAAATCAATGTGGTGACGGTGGTAGAGGAGAGATGGTAACGGCGGTGACTTAATCAATCTACTCAAAATCAAGTAAATGGATTTATATTGATGCGGGCTCGGGTGTGGCCCTCCAAATTATACCGCATGAAAATTGGCCAATATGAATTAAATAAATTACCGACCAAAAAAATTAAATAAATTAATCGCTTAAAATTCATACATGGCCATCCAAACCCGACCCAACACACCATTGGACACTTCTTGAACACGTGCAAGAACATTTTTGGGCTCATGGCCCAATAACTAGCGGCGTCTAATTCTCTTTAAGGGAGGAGGCTCCATTTGCTCCTTTCTCAAAGCCCACCTAAGCCCAATTTCACCTGTATTTTTTTTTTTATGGCTTCTAAAATCGAATGTATAGGGAGATTGCCTTCTTAATCGTTTATTAAATAAAAGCGCTATACACACACACAAATAAACATGTGATCATTATCTAAGCATAACAAAGGAAAGTTACCAGTAGAAGTTATAATGGTCACTTTTGATTGTGCTCGACCAGTTTTCATGACTCAAAACCATCAATTTGAGAGTGGAAGGTTGTAATCCTCAAATCAATGATAGATAAGATCATTTGTGCAAGTTTTTATTTAGAGTGGTGGTGTATGCTTCAATTTTCTATGCATGCAGTAGCAACTTGCAGAAACCAATACTAACCTCCCATGAATCCACTAAGGATAATTATAAAAAAATTATAAATTTATTGTACGATGACCAATTCATTCTAAACTTTTTAAATTGATCAATTTGATCCTTAACCTTTGAAAATTTGCCAATATAGTCATTTCGACCAAAATCGACTGAAAATTGTTGACGTGGAAAATTTGCCGGTATTAATGATTTTTATAAATGTTTCAGATCTTATGTATTTTTTTTCCTTTTCTTCTTCTTATTCTTTTAATTATTCTCTTACTAGAAGGGCTTGGTGAGGGCCATAGCGAATGGCTAATTCAAAATGTTTTTTAAAAATTTGTCCATATTAGCATTGGCTATATCATGTAAGACAGTTAATTGTCACGTCAGCGATTTTCGGCTAATTTTAGTGAGAAATATTACATTGGCAAATTTTCAAAAGGTTTATGACTAAATTGACTAAATTGAAAAGTTCATGACTGAATTGACATTCGTATAACAAATTTAGAAACTTTTCAATAATTTTTCTGAATTTACTATGGCCTATTAATCAATTAACATATGTGCCAAACTATTAATCACTAACTGTTTGAGTCTTATTTGAAGAATAAAAGTACCAAGTTAACGATCAAGTGTCATAACCTCCACAGAAGAAAAGTCTCTTAAATCGATCAAGCTGAATCACCTTTTCCTCATGAATCTATTAAGACGAATCATAGGTATTTAAGCACAAATGAAAAAAAGATAAGTAGGCAGCTCACTATTTGCAATTCTCTTTAAAACTTAATAGATTAATTCATGTATTCTAGGAGTTGTTATGAATTATTTTATATAGGTGAACACCAATACGAAATAAACTTGCCAAATCATTAAAGGTTAATTCACATTATGTTTTTCGAAATCAAAAAGTTGCCATAAAAATAACAATGAAAGTTTGCACAAAGCGTGGGTTCACCATTAGCGCGTATTAACCCGATCCATATATTTCCTTTGTAAATGTTGGAGACTTTGGAAATCAATGGTGAAATCCCTGAGTAATTTTGATGATGACAATGTCTCATCAAAGTATTTGATGAATTCTTCAAATGAATGCAGAATCATACTTGTAGAATATTCTAGAGAGTTTGTCCGATCTTGCGAGTAGGACTTAATATTGTTCGAATGGGAGATATTCATATTTCAAATATCAAAATTATATGATGTATATTGTATAGAAATGAAAAGTTCAGGATGACAATGCAAACTAGAAAACAGTTTTTTGGAGAAGATAAATGGTCAAAAGCAGATCTGGAAGCTGATCTGGGAGAGAATGAATTGAAAGGAAAGTAAGAGCGTGGAGTGTGGACTTCTATTACCTACCACGGTTGGGGCTTCAATGGTCTCTTGTGAAGTCTCTATCAGTCTTGGATCTGCAAAGCCAATCATTCCAATCTTTTCCTAACCCAAGGTGGGATGCAAGAAATGGGAAGTTCACATTAGAAGCTTTTCCCTATGTAGATCAAGTTTGTGTAAATCCAAAAATATGAGACCCAACTCATGGAATATTATTGATTTTAATATATTATGATTGACTCATATGACTTAAATAATAATGTGATTGTTCTCAATTGCTTGCAATCAAAGATTATCCTTTTGTCTAATTCGATGAACACGAGCAAGGCAATATGCATACATTCATGGAGATTAGTAGAGTCAGATACACAAATTCAACATGGTACCTACACAATGCTTCCCTGGCTTTCTCACGGTATTTTAATCACTCATGCACACTTCGTTCACATGCACCAACGATCATCGATCGATCGAGACATCAATGAAGGTATGATGCTGGGCAGAGGATCATCGTCCGCTCGACCTGACCGTATGATTTTCTCGTTCCTCTCGTGCACGAATCTAAATCAACTCGTCCTTCCCAATCCCGCATGGCCACTGACAGGTGCCACCTCACAGCGGCGGGCGGCATAAACCAAACAGCTTTTCATAACCTTTGACAAGGAAAACGCTCGCAGGACCCTCCATGTTCCTCAGAGAAGCTGCCACGGGGAAAGTTGCAATGGCACGTCCGGTAATTTCAAGCCGCCAACGCAAGACTCACACGTAGCTTCTGGATACCGTCCATCGTTCGTAAACGTTCACTCGATCACGGCTCCTCCTCTGCTTATGGTAGACACTCCCATCGGAGGAGGCCTCGCTCAACTCAACCTCGAAAGCGGAAGCTGATCCTCAAGAAAGCTTGGGTCGATTGATGCGGACACGATCGAGGGATGCCGCCGAAGCAGGCCGCCAAGAAAGCCGACCTGGCGAAGAAGCAGAAGATGGTCGAGGACAAGACCTTCGGGCTCAAGAACAAGAACAAGAGCAAGAATGTCCAGAAGTACGTGCAGACCCTCCAGCAGTCCGTGCAGCCCAAGGCCGATCCTTCCAAGACCGCCGCGAAGGTCTGATTCTAAATTTTCTTCTGAGTGTCTGTGCTGTTGCAACTCCGATTTCCTCAGGAAAGTCAGGTTGATGCAAAATAGACGAGGAGCTAACGAGTGAAAGAATTGTCAAGATCCCTATACGTATAAGGAAACTCATCATTGGGTGAATTGGTGGGAGGATTCAAACCCACAATTACTTGCTTTGATACCGATTGTGGGTTCTTCTATATTTTGAAGTTGAAACGCGCGACCGTTTTATCTATCTATAAGAGAGTGGACGGTTCACATTTTATATACTAACAATAGCTTAGGGTTACTGATTGAAAAGAGGTTTTGGTTTGATAGGTTCAAGTAAATTCTTTCATTGATTTCCATGAAAAGCGAAGTCAGAAAAGCAGAGGACAGTTTTTTGCTGATCTCATTATTACTGTCTCCTTTTCTGTTCCTTTCAGAAGAAGAAGGAAGAAAGTAAGGCGAAAGATAAGGAGCTCAACGATCTGTTTAAGATTGCCGTGAGCCAGCCCAAAGTGCCTGTTGGTAATATTCCTGGCTTTTCATGCCTTTGAATCTTTTTACTATGAAGCGCGAATGAGTTCAAACAGAATTAGTAATGAATGGAGGGTTGATCAGGTGTTGATCCCAAGTCCATCTTGTGTGAGTTCTACAAGGCAGGGCAGTGTGCTAAAGGTTTCAAGTGCAAATTCTCACATGATTTGAATGTTCAGCGCAAAGGAGAAAAGATCGATCTTTACAGCGACAAACGGGACGATGGTACTGATTGACTTCTCATTTCTCTGTGATTAATACTGTCATCGTAAGCTTAGATTAATTCAACCGTTGCTAGTATTGGCGTAGTGTGTATAAATTGTAGCAATATTCAGAATTTGATTTAACGACTTCCAGGAACAATGGAGGAGTGGGATCAAGAGACTTTGGAAAAGGTTGTCGAGTCAAAGAACAAGGAGTATAAACAGAATAAGCCCACCGACATTGTAAGTATTTCATGAATTCTGTGCAAGTAACATGATTCTAGGTGCAATCACTTCTGCTGAGTACAAACATACGAAATGTCTGTTCTGTATCAATATGTCTTAAAATTAAGCTCTCTTGTCTGGGGTTCCATGAAAAAAATGAGCTTCTCATCGATCTTTTCTTAGGTTGTCAAGTTTCAGGAAAATGTTGCAGGCATGTAGTGATTTGCTTAAAAGAGCTAGAATACCTTCCTTCACCATTTCTTGAGCGCACAATGACCTACCACCTTAGAAAGCACGTAGAGGCAGTAATGAGTAATGATGTTACATGGCATAATCCGTGGTGATTTTTAGTAATAGCGAAACTGAAGGAAGCTTTTCACATTGATGAAACTGGGCAAATGAGCTCTTGACTCTGTTATTGGTCTTGTTAGATTATGACTGTTCTTCTTACTTTGCAACATGTGAAGGTATGCAAGTACTTTTTGGAAGCTGTGGAGAAGAAACAGTATGGTTGGTTCTGGGTTTGTCCAAATGGTGGGAAAGACTGCCACTACAGGCATGCACTTCCTCCAGGATATGTCCTGAAATCCCAAATGAAAGCTTTGCTGGAAGAAGAGAGTGAAAAGATGCCCCTCGAGGAAGAAATCGAGAATCAGGTAAGTCATCAATTTCTGGCTTATCTTGGTCGATCTGTCCCATGTTTTCTTATGGACTTGAGTTTGCTGGCACTGAACCAGTGGCGATCAATAACTTCGTGTTCATCTCTACCGGCATGTCCTGTTCAATGGTTATCTGTTTTTGGGTTGCAGCGTGCCAAATTGACTACTTTGACTCCTCTGACACCCGAATTGTTCGCGATATGGAAGAAGAAAAAGATTGCAGAAAGAGATGCTCGCTTAGCGGCACTTATGGAAGAGAGGGCCAAGAATGACCGAATGAGGTACTCTAATTTCTTCTGCTGTGTCCATGCAAGTGTTGTAACAGTTGCAAATCAGCTGTTGTGCTGCCTGTATCTTGCTTTTCACTTGTCGATTTCTCGGTTTTTAGTCATTCTTTCTTTGTGCCGGTGTTGTGTGCATGGGCTCGGTATCCTTTTTGTGTTGGATTGAAGAGCAAGATATTCTGAATGCTAATTTGGTGGAATTTCTTTGTACGCTTGTCAGCGGCCGTGAACTATTCCTGTCAGATTCGAGCTTGTTTGTTGATGATGTTGAGGCATGCGAAAAGCACTTGAGAGAGGAACAATCTCACGTCATCAAAAAGCAGGTGGGAATTCTTATTTGAACCCTTTCGCTTGAAACTTTTTGTCCATCTGGGTTGTGAATGCCTGACAGTTCTTGTTCTTGATAAGAGCTCTGCTTATCAGACCCGAAGAATATGTGATCTGTTCATTTTTTTTTTTCAATTATTGCATTATAGGTTGAACATGGTGATGTCTACTTACTGGGTTAATTTTGTCAAGTCTGGTGCTTGATCTCCATTGAGCAGTCCATGCCGTATAATGTCTTGAAAAATTTCAGGTGGATGGCAATTTGAGTGGAGAGGGACCTAGTACCTCATCGACTGAAATTGGCGACGGAGAAGTACTTCCCAATGAGGATGATGACGAGCTGGATACTGATGAACTTGACGAGCTCGAGGCTAGCCTGTCCAGAACAGCTATAGAGATTCAGGAGCCACGCGTTGGGGCATAAAAATTATGAACCGCAAGACATTCATCAAATCTCCAGCTCGTAGATTCTCGATTAACTGTGACCTGCAGGCGTAATTGCTGGTGTTTGTCAGAAAACCAGCTTGTTAGTTCCTTCGAATGGGGACGCTGAACCTCACAAGGGAATAAAATCCGAGAGGGAGGAGAAGAGATACATCAGTGGTACGCCTGTAGGCACTATGGCTATATCAAATAGAAGGTAGGCTCTTGGTCAAAAAAAAGAAAAAAGAGGTAAGCTATAGGCTGAATCAATAAGGCGAATCTCACTTCACTGTTATGATTCGTTTTAGTAGTGATCATTGTGTGCAAGGATGCAACGAGATAGCTTTCTTATTTGTACATTTACCGTAAAAATATCTCATCCTTTGTGAGATTTACATTTTTTTTTTTATATGTGTGGCTCTGCTCCACTTATAAACTTAAGTTTATGGATTGTACATCCTAACATTATATAAGAGTCAGGTTTATCTCAGTTTATTTCATGTGTTATTCATGGATTATCATATTTCATGTGTCGTTCTGAATCTAGCTTATACTAAGATGAAATGTTAAAATAAAATGTTAAAATATCTCACATCGCTTATATACACACGTATGATGTCACTTCAATTACAAGAATTGGACATCCTAGCACTTATCGCCTGAGATTATCCACCAAGTTTCTTCTTCTTGCTTGCAATGTTTTCTGGACGACGGTTTAATAGGGAAACTTAGATAATTGACTTTGCAATACAAGGAAAGGCTGAGGGGGAAGCATAGTTGAACGTACACAGATATTTATGATTGAAAGTGCCAGCCGTTTGTTCATGACCGACTAGTCTCCATTAAGTAGTGCGGCAGTTTTCGTCAGAGGCACTACTAATTGTCACAGCACAAGGCTATGCTTATGGGACAGCACAAGGCTATGTTTATGGGAATGGCAAAAAAAAAGAAGAAGCAAACTATAGTGATTAAAAAATTGGGTGTATTCATTGTTGTAAATATGTCTCAAATTTGAGTAGATATCTGGAGTGATTTTCTAAAAGGGATTTCTTATTTTGGATAGGAATATGTAAATTCTAGGATGATATTACATGTAGTCGAGCAAATAAGAAAGAGTTTTGCTAACATAATAGTTTTTTGGCTATTGTGAGAATAACAACTTATTGCTAGTCATAAATTCTTGAAAGAATAGATTCCACAATAATTTATGATTATTTGTTATTTAATTTTTATGATATAGAACAGGCTGTTATTTTTATAGTAAATTAAAGATTGTCATCCAATCATTTTTTAATAAGAAAAAGTGTCAGATTTTCTCTCTGAGAGAACAAAAGGATGTTTGTCCAAAAAAAAAGGAACATAAGAATGGATGAGTTTTTTGAGTGAGAGATTGTCAAATATTTATTTGTGCATTTGCTTTAGATATAATTGTGGGCTAGGAACATTTTAGCGATTGAACAATTGCAAACTCTGTACTCTCCAGATTTATATGGATTTCTTGGCGACTAGATCTCCTCATGGAGTAGATAACACTTGGATCAAACCACATAACCTTTTAGTGCCTCTGGCATTCCTCATTAATTTCTCTAGTAATTTTGTTCTCTCACGTTTGACTTGAGTGTGAGATCCATTAGCTTCGTGTTATTTTCACAATTGGTATCGAAGCCAAAGTTAGGGTTTCTAGAATTAATTTGGTCCCTTTGCTTGTTTGATCATTGTCTTGAAATGTGCTATTGCAATTATATTGGAGTGAAAATAGAAATTAAGAAGTTCAAGGGAGGAACAACTTTGGAACGTGGAGCATTAAGATGTATGCCCTTGTTAACATCCTTAAGTTTGGCAAAGGCATTGGATAGCAAAGATAAATTGCCAGAATCATGAAAGTGGCTAATGAGTTCGAATTGATTGAGAAGGCAAAAAGCATAATTCTGTTGAATCTATCGGATGAGGTATTGATTGGAGTGGCCAAAGGGAAGGATGCCACATGGTTATGGGCAAAACTTTTATCTATTCAAAGGTTTGAACAATAATTTGCATATACAAAAAAGTATGTTTCAATTTTGGAAGGTTGAAGAGACATTTATTAGATCCCATTTAAATGAGTTTAACAAACTCATGACGGACTAGAAGAACGTTGGTGAGGCTTTGCTTGATGAGAAACAAAGCATGAAATTGTTGGCATCTCTATCAGATTCTTTTGAGCACTCAACTTTTTGACTACTATAAGGATGCATTATGATTATCTTGGAAGAGTTGTTCTTTAAGGAGTGGCAAAAGAAGTATCTGTGGTGGCTAACAGTATCATCTAGATAGGGTGAATAGGTAATTTCAAGAAACTTGATAAAATATTATTGAATAATGAGCATCAAGTTTGATATAAGAGTAATAACATATATGAGTAGTAAGTTGATATACGCGGGAACATGTTATATCATTTAGTGCAGTTCGCTTCTATCAGATAATAGTAGATATGATTAGAGAGAGAAAATGATGCACTCGAAGTTTTATAGTGTTTCGACTTGGTGTAAACCTACGTCCATTCTACTGGTTGTATTTAACTAGCAATTTTTGAGTAGTTACATTAGTATATAACGCTTATACTCAAGCACTTATTTTCGAAGTTGGTGTTGCTTACACCTAAGTTAATAGATTCCATTATGTCACACCTAAGCACAACCAATATCACTAATACATTTCTCAATGGATTACAATTTTTGTGCGTACAGAAGATGGTATAAGAATGTAAAGCTTTATCTATTAATGGATTAATTGTCTCTCTTGATCTCTCTTCTTCGACATTTGTTGCTCCTTTTATACTCCTTGGCATCCAATCTTCCCATTGGATAATCTTCACGAGGATCAATCTCCTAGTTATTCATTGGACAATTGTTGAGCAGATCAATTTAGCCGTTAAGTCAATCAATCTTAGATCCAAGAGATTTGGTCATCCATACAATCAACTCTTCTAGTTTCCAAACATAGAGTAAAGATAAGTAAATAATATGTCTTCAAGATGATTGTCCATCAACAAAGATACCATGCGTGATTGATATTTTCGCATAGATATTTCTAGAGATTAATAATCAATCAACTTCTTCAATTTGGATTCCAAGTCAGAGCACTATCATAATTACTCAAATAAAAATAGTGATAGGATATTTTTATCAAGATTTCCAAAGCTTGTGATAAAATGGTTGCACGAGTACACTCTGCTGACAAAAATCACTCTACTCATATCAGCAGTTCCTCATTATATTTGATTTCCTGATGATAATAGCTTTCGGTTATATCAGGTTTCCTGGTGATATCCAATTGCGTCTCAAGCGCAACTTTGAATACATTAGAAATGTAGATCCTGTGGTCCTATTCACCATGGTACTTCCAAGTTGTATCACATTCTTCAGTGTTCACAGTTAGATTCATCCGGTCTTCATGAATCTTTTTCCTTTGTATATATAATTTCTCTTTAGAGTGAATATCACTAGAAATATATGTAACTATTGCATTTATCAAGCTCATAAGGCATTATGGGTTGTTTTATCAACTTCAAAATCTTAAAAGGTTTTCTCAACAATCTCCCCTTTTTTCTATGATGACAAAATTTTCCATGCAAATATCAAGATAATTGATTTGAAAATATTCGTGTAGAAATAAGTAAAAATTGCTTGCAACTATTTGAGCATAAGTGAGTATAAGCAAGCAAGTTGATATTGTCTCTAAGAACGATACTATATATATGAGAGAACTATAAAAAGATTTGTAGAAAGTATAAGTAGTTTTTTTATAGAAGTTAGATGCATAAAAAAAAACCGGTATATATTAGTTTGTAAGATATAGAATCAGTCCAACTTGTTCAGTAAATACTCTGGAATTTCTTTCAAAAGGTTCAATGTCCTAGAGCCACATTTGCAGTATACATCTTGTATTCAAGAACATATGTGTCCCGTATCACAGTATTAGTTCTTCTGCATATAGATGCATATTTTTCCCCCTTTTCGTCGGCATCATAAAGGATTATAGTAGATCAAACAAAAGCACCTAGTCATTGAAAGATTAGAATGTTCAATCCACAAACTTACATGTCAATCCAACAAAAGATATCTATCAAACAAACCATGTCAAAATACATTAAAAAAGGCTCAAGTTCATATCAAAGAGGAATGTGTATTGGTAAAGAAAAAAGGGCACAACTTTGCTCTAATTGGATCATAGAATTTCAATGTGTGGAGCTTGTGTCCAATTTTCATCAAATAATTCCCAAATTCTGCTTGCAGGGTGGCTATTCCATCCTTTAGAGTTCTAATTTCCTCCTTCAATTCTTCCTTGAAGTTGTAGTAACTTCCTTCTTCAATTCTTCCTTGAAGCTTCTAACTTCCTCCTTCAGTACTTCGTGGTTGGCTCTTACTTCCTTCAGCAGATCAACTAGTTCAGACTCAGAGTCTCAACAGCAGCTAGTTTAGGCACTTGCTCTAGCTCATTTTCTTTTGAATCCTCATGCGTCTGAGCATCTCCTTCAAGCTGATCTTCTTCAACCTGTTCAATAATTTTTGTTGCTTCATCCGGATCTACTTCATATTCTTCTTCATTCAGCTCAGTGCCAACTCTATCCTTCGCTTCTAACCCAATCTGATCTCCTTCAAAATTATCTTCATGCTAGTCCCCATAACTGGAAGGCCTACTACTGCCTCTTCCTTCGCTTTTCTTTCTCTATCTCCTCTATAATTTTATCAACGTCAGATTGATTTCCTATTTGTCCTTCCACATTTTTAGCTTTCACTACTTCTTGTTATTTTGCTTTTTGTTCCATTTGCTCATCCACGGCAACTTCAACATCTTTCTTAGCCTTTTTTTTCTATCCTTTCCTCCTCTACCTCTCTCAACCTTATTCTTCTCAGTGCTTATCTGCACTCCCTCTCCAGCAAACTCAATGGTTGGTTCCTCAAAAACCTTTGCCAATTAACAAGTGATGTTTTATTTGCATATCCAAGGCATATACTTATTTTTATTTATATATGATAAAATATATCTTGAGTTTGAGCTCAATGAAATGTGATCTGAGATAACTAATAAAAAAGCCCAATTGATTAAAGGAAAGTGTAGACGTCATAATACTGTGCACATCCAATTGTGTGCTATGAAAATTAAGATTTTCAATTCGATATTACGAGTCCTAGTTGCAGAAGGATTATTGTTTTATCTTATATCAAAATTGCTGGGATCAAGATTAGACTGAAGTCAACCGCCTTTGACCCATCCAATATGGACTCTTGAAGCGGTTATAGATATCTTTCCTAGTGTAAGTTGGCAAAGGTTCAGAGGATTATTATATTTATCTTGGCTCATGCGTTGGTTGAATTGCCGCAGCTGATGTAGAGGGGTCTTGAAGCACGGATTCATCGTCGGATGCTAAGGAGGAATTTTCTCTATTGATTTCGTTCATGCAATTACACCAAAAAGACTCAAGTATTTGTAACCGATTAAATTCTTGTGGTAAGAGTTCAATAATGATTCATTTACGAGATTGTGATATTATTTCACGAAGATTTGTGAGGTTAAGCATTGCGTGAGTTATTGAGTATAATTAGGGCTTGAGAAACACTGAGTGAGTGACTTGAGTGTGTAATCTCCATTGTATTGCATGTTCTATAGTGTAATTCATCACTGCTCTTCTCATAGATATAGGTCACTACGATCGAATCATGTAAATTTGGTGTTTGATTTTTTTTTGTTCTGTCTATTTTATCATTCGATCGCTCGCTCTTTTTGCAACAAATGATAACAAAGCCAAGCTTGGTTGAGTTGAAGTAAATTGATGGTGACAAAAGAAGGAAAAGTGAGAATCGACAGATTTGATGAGAAGAATTTTGGTTTTTGAAATATGCAAATTTGAAGATTATCTCTATCAGATGAAACTACATGTGCCCTTGTCTAAGGAGAAGCTAGAGACGATGAAGAAAGCTGACTGGAAATTGCTAAATAGACGAGCTATGTGTGTTATTTGGTAGACATTGGCTCGTAACATTGCGTTTAACATCGTGAAGGGAAACACCACTGCGGGTTTGATGAAAGCATTGTCGGATATGTATGAAAAGCCCTTTGCAATCAACAAGTTCTATTTGATGTGATGTCTGTTTAACTTGAAGATGAGTGAAAGTGCGTCAGTTGCAAATCACATCAATGAATTTAATATGATTGTTAGTCAATTGAGTTCAGTTGATATTGACTTTGAAGATGAAGTATGTGCTTTGATTCTGTTATCATTATTGCCTAATAGTTAGAATATTATTGTTACTGCTATTAATAATGCATATGGGTTAATAAGCTTGATGTTTGATGGTGTTCAATATTTAACTTTAAGTGAGAATATCTGTAGAAGATAATCTAACAAACCTGTATCTGTTGCTTTACTAGGTGAAAACAAAGGAAGAACTAGTACATGTGTTGGTAGGAGCATGAATAGACACAATTAGTCTAGGACTGGTGGTGTTATCTGTTAGAACTATGGCAAGAGAGGACATCTTTGAAAAAATTGCCTTAAGCTAAAGAACGGGAAGTGTAAGGGAATTTTAGTTGATACTACAGATGATATTGCAGTTGGTAATTCAGATAGTGCCAATTATGTCTTGTCTATTATTAATTATTCATCATTTGATGGATGGATTATTGATTCTAGTTGTTCTTTTCATACTACACCAAATAGAAACTAGTTTATTACTTATCAGTACACGGATAGTGGTAAAGTGCGGTTGGGTAACAACGTAGAGTGTGATGTTGTAGGTGTTAGCAATATTAGAATCAGAATGCATGATGGTATTGTGAAGATATTGATTAGAGTGAGGCACGTTCCGGAGTTGACGAAGAACTTGATTTCCTTAAGTGCCCTAAATTCAGCTAGGTGTTGATATATTTTAGAATGTGGAATTTTGAAAGTTTTTCCAAGGTGCTTTGGTGATAATGAAATGAATCAAGAATAGCGGCCTGTATGAACTTCAAAGTGAGACAATGATAGATTTTGTCGCAAAGATATCGAATGCATTTATTCGAGAGTCTGAATTGTGGCATATTCGTTTGGGGCACATTGGCAAGAAAAGCCTAAAGGTTCTAAGTGAAAGAAACTTACTATGTGGTTATGTTGCTAACGAGCTGAATATATGCGAGCAATATGATTTAGATCAATGGCAGAAAGTGTAGTTCAGTATGGCTGTCAAAGAAACCACAAAAATCATAGAGTTAATTTACTTGAATGTTTGCAAGTTGTCGAGGTTTCTTTCAAGGAAGAGTGCTAGATATATGCTAATAGTTGTTGATGAATACTCGATGAAGACGTGAGTATTTGTGCTTAGGCACAAGTTTGATGCTTTTGCAAGATCATGCAATTAAGAGTTTTGATCAAAAAGAAGATTGGTAAGACGATCAAGCATGTGTGGATTGATAGTAGCATAAAGTTGACTCAAAATTGTTAAATGAATTATGCATGAAGGCATAGTAAAACATCGCACTAGTGCCAATAAACCACAACATGTTGCGAAATTGATGAGCAAAACGTTACTAGAGACGGCCCACAAAATGCTCTCTAGTGCTGGCATGGCTAGGAGATTCCTAGTGGATGCACTTAGTATAGTGAGCTACCTAATGAATAGATCCCCATCGATTGCAATTAGACGTCAGACTCCCAAATAAGTGTGGTCAGGTAATGTTGCTAATTATTCTATTCTTAGAATATTTGGTTGCCCATGATATGTTCGAGCGAGTGATTATAAGCTTGATGGGAGGGTAAGAAAATGCATATTCCTAGGTTATGCACAAGGTGAGCGGGGCTATAAGTTGTGGTCCTCGGAATTAAATTCACCTGTTATCAGCAGAGAAATTATGTCGATGAGTCTCCAGTACTTCTAGCTAGGAGTGTTATTAGTGATGTTTACAGATCTAAGCGATGTTTAGCTTGAGGTGGAATTGCAATAAAAAAACTCATGAGGTAGTGCGTACTAGTGAGGTAATCGAAACATAAGGTGCTTGTAGCGAAGTGGAGCTTGTAAAGCTAACAGTTGTTGTAATTGCTAATATTGACAAGATACGTATTCGATCTCTTGATAGATATGGATGTAACAATGTTTTGCTTTATCTGCAGTTAAGGAGATTGTGTTGGGAAATCCTTGCAGAGTAGGTTAAAGGTGCATGTAGAGTTGGTGTTTTGATGAGGTTCTCGACTATGGCAAAGTTCAAGCGGGGTTTAAACTTGGAAAATAATTGTGGCGATTGAGCCCATTGGGGGTTGTGGGAGAGTAGCAACAGAGTTCAAATTTTTAAGAAGTGATTTTAACTTGGCTCAAATGTCGAGTCAAGGTAGTGATTATTAAAATATGTCTCGAGTTTGACCCCGACGAAATTTGATCCGAGATAACTAATAAAGAAGCCCAATTGATTAAAGAAAAATGCAGACGTCGTAATACTATGAACATCTAATCGTGTGCTATGGAAATTAAGATTTTCGATTTAGTGTTACGAATCCTAGTTGCAGAAGGATTATTGTTTTGTCTTCTATCAAAATTGATAGGGGTGAAGATTACATTGAAGTCAACCGCCTTTTGACCCATCCAATTTGGAATTCTTAGTCTTAAATTAATCTACCTTTAATCAAGATTAACACATTAATTAAGGGATTAGGGCATTCACTCACTAGTTCATGACGGGGACGGCACGTGCGTAGCTTCGACAGCGACGGTGATGTGGGGCTACCACTGGCATGTCAAGGTGAGGCAACACGGAAACAAATCTCCGTGGGGGTGGCTTCGATGAGGAGGAAACCAAGGGAAAGGAAGAGGCGCAGACACGGCGACACGGGTGGAGGCAGTTCACGGACGGCTCTGGCAACAGTGCAAAGCAGTGTGAGGTAGCTAGTTTAGTTCCAGTGATGAGGAATGGCCGTTGGTTCGGTTTAGCGAGGGGACCCGAGAGAGAGAGAGAGAGAGAGAGAGAGAGAGAGAGAGAGAGAGAGAAGAAGAAGAAGAAGAAGTAGCGGCTTAGGTTGGTGCACAGGTGGTCTAGCGGTGATGCAATGGCAGAAGGATAACGGCTAATGGCTGAGGTGAGTTGGTGGTGACACAACACTGGTGGCCTCAACCGGTGAGGAAAAATAGAGAGAGATAGAGACCGAAAGGAAGGGAATGAGGCGACTGATTTCGAGTGGTGATGGTGGCTTAGGTGTGGGTCACGGCAGAGGACATCGACTCACAGGAGGTCTGGCAATGAGCAGGTAAAATGGCTAGGCTGCTACGGTTGTGACGTCTAGAAATTCGAGCCCTCTAAGGGAGGACTGAACGTTAATTTCGGCAATGCATTGTTAGTTGATCTCACTCGAAATTGATCACTCTTGAGATACTGACCTTGAGAGGAAAGGTTAGTGAGGACAGAACTCGTGCGACTAAAGAACTTGACCTGGGAAAACGACCTGACCGTGAGACTTGCGTAAGGACGATCCTGTAATCATGCAGGCCGATTTCAGGAACAACTAGAAGTCGATTCGCGGACAAAAATAATGGGACGACGAGTGATTTCGTCTACTGTTATCGAACCTGCGAACGACCCTATGCCGATCCTTGATAATCGTGTACTTTGAAATAAGAATCGATCCTTCACAATTTCATGTAGTCAAGGACGTTCATGTGTCGAGAAATCTTGAACGTGAACTAACACGAGTCGGTTACGCGTGAATCCTCGAAGTCGCCTGTCAATCTGAGTAGTATCAAAATGGCATTTGGGCGAAATTGACAAGGCATGTGAATCCAAGATTGGACTTCGAATTTTCGGGAACATCCGGGACAGACTTTTGGACGATGCTTCTTAGATAGTCGACAGTGCCGGTTGAGCCGAGTTTTTGAGAAAGGGGATTTTGGACCGAGAACCCGAGCTTATGAGGACGTGGGCCGGGCAAGAACAGTGAGGGCCTTACGCCCAAGGTGGGACGGCAGCCGTGGAAGACCGAGACAACGAGCAAGCCCGTTGGACCCAACCGACCCCTCACCATTCCTAGCCCGTTATCTAAATTTAAGTCAATTCGAGCCCAACAAATTCCCGAGCCCGTTCCTATTCATTTCCCGGCCCATTTCCTAGGCCCGCCTTTCACTTTCAGCCCAAGGGCACATTGGGAAATGTGCAAGATGGAAATGACCAAAATACCCTTGGATATTTTGAAGAAAAGTCAAAAGATGAGAGAGAAGATGATGTCATCTTTCTTGGGAATTGGAGAAGGCATTTAATGGCCTTGATGAGGCCTAGAAGCAGCCCTCAATACACTCTCTCTCCTCCTCCTTCAGCCCTCACAAAATCGCAGCCCTCTCTCCCCTTGCTTCCCTTGCCTTTCTGCAGTTTCAGCTTTTGACCTCTCACCGAATTTTCAATTTTTCATTGCCTTCTCGGTGGAATCTCGGGCTGTGCCACCTATCAAAATGTTCAGCATAGAAATTCCGTACTGTTTACGTTGGCCGATCAGCAAAAGGAGTCGCCGGCCGATCCGTACGGCTGCCGGAAGCCGGCTGCTCGCCAACCGCCTATTGTTCATGCGATATTGCACAATTTCGCCTTTTGACCTGTTTCCCTCCATTTTCGACCTAACCATCGTGCACACCAGCCACCCACAACTCCCTCTCGACCCCCTGGAACCACCAGTCACTGGCCACCGGCCACCAGCACGCCGGAGCTCCGACCAGCAGCCTCCTCCCACTACAATGCTGTCCTTTGGAGTTTGGGGTTTGAGCAGAGGTTGCTGCTGTGATTTCTGCCCCGGGACCACCTTGGAAGGTCGTGTTCAAGGTCCTCAAGTGTCGCCCTCGCCGCCGCCGCCGCATCTGCGTCCGCATCTCCAGCCCGCTTAACGGGTGAGTTTATCTCATAATCCCTATTTAGTGCCTAAATTTGCTTAGGATTGGGTTAATTGTTACTAAGGGTTGTTTAGGATGTTTAATTAAATGTATTAGCCTTAAGATAGGTGGTTAGATAAATGATTAAGATTATCTTAGCTTAATCTTGCTTATTTATGCTTAATTATGCTTAATTGTGTGTTATGTACTAATTAATCATGTTTTGCCTTAATTGCTTGGTTAATGTGATTAATTGTTTAATTTAATGATTTATTTAATTTCTGAAATTAATTAGTTAATTATTTTTAATTTCGGAATTTATTTATTTATTTATTTTCGGAATTTAATTATTTAATTATTAAATTCTGAAATTTCACTATTCATGGTACTATTCATTCAGAAGCTAAAAATGTGCATAATTTCATGTGCCTTGATCATATGAAGTGAATTGAATGTGGCATTGCATGAACATCCACTTGAATCGTGTGATTTTCATAAAAATGGGAAAAAGATGAATTGTCCGAGGGACACCGGAAATTGACCGCTTTTATGAGGAAGGACTTGAGATTTTAAATGCAAGTGTATGTGCAAGTATGTGTGCATTGGCTACGATAGTCCGAATTACCGAAGGGAGAGCATGGAAGGGCACGGTTGCGCCTCTGCGGAGGAAGGGCGCCGTAGCACTAATGCGCTTCGAAGGGCACGAAAGGGCATGGTTGCGCCTTTGTAGAGGAAGGGCACAGTAGCGTCGTTGCGCCTCGAAGGGTATGGAAGGGCACAGTTGCGCCTCTACGGAGGAAGGGCGTCGTAGCGCCGTAGCGCCTCGGAGGGTACGGAAGGGCACGGTTGCGCCTCTGCAAAGGAAGGGCGCCATAGTGCCTAGAGGTGAGCATCGGTCCAGGGTTGACCCTGGACCAACCATGGATCGGCCCAACCCTGTCGGTTTTGGTCCAGTTCTTGAGGAGACTAGGTCGATCCTTGGTCCTAAGATCCTTGGACCAGTACTGTGCAAATTGGTCCTCGGTCCTAGGAGTTTCGAGTTGGTCCAACCCGGACCAATCATGGCCTTATATATTATATATTTTAGATATATTATTTATAATATTTTTTTATTTATTCTAAGGAGTAAACTCTAACTCAAATGGCATCATTCTCTAGTACTCTTTTTCTCTTTTTTATACTTTATTCTCTTACTATTCAATTTGCCAAGTAAAATCAAAAGAAACAACTTCACTCGTGAGCAATTTTGCCCATTTCACTACTTGACACTCACCTCGCTCACCTCTAGTGGCTCACCACTCGACGCTTACACTGCTTGCTGTGCTCACCCTACTCGTCGCTTGACGCTTCGTCGCTGAGTAAATTAGAAAGAAATAAAGCCATAATTAGAAATCATTTTCACTCGTGAGCAACACTCATCTTGCGGCTCTATGAGCAATATTAATCATTTTTATGATTTCTTGCTTTTAGCAAGTGTGAAATTTTTATTGTTACCTTATTTTAAATTTGTTGAATATATATTAGTATTTATAATTTAGTTAAAACCACAGTATCGATAGATATGTAATTTGAAATAATTGGTTTAATTTTTCAGAAATACAAAAAAATGAAAAAAATTATCAATTGGTCCCGGGTTAACCCTGGAACCAGACTAAACCCATTGGGTCGGTCCGGTCCTTGGTCCTAGGTTCAATAGGGTCGGTCCTCGGTCCCAAAAATTGAGGACCAATACTGTATGGGTTGGTCCTAGGGTTAGGGGGTGGACCGGCCCAACCCGGACCATGCTCACCCCTAGTAATGCCTCGGCCTGCATGGAAGGGCGCCGTAGCAATAGCACGGAAGAGCACAATTGCGCTTCTACGGAGGAAGGGCGCCGTAGTGCCGTTGCACCTCGGCCCAATGGAACACGTGCGGATACCAAAGTGTACGAGAAACATTGCATCATCAGTTTCGATTATGCATGAGGTGATCACATCATTATTTATGGCGCGCACGCACGCACGCACGAACTGATAACGTGCAAGGTGTGACAATGGTCAGGTGAGATCGCTTGTAACGCGACTCGCATGAGATTGGCGAATTGCATCATCTAACGACCATGTGCATTGAGGTGTATTGTACTTATATATAACGTGCAGGGTATGGCATACCGGGTAAGGTTGCATACGAATCGGCTAATGATTGTTAATTGACCCTGCCTGCTATTTTATTACTGATTGCTGGTTGTTTGTGGTTGGGTTGAGTGAAAGGTGGTTTTGGAGAGACACCCCAGGTTGAGTTGGTGTACTAACCGGGGCTTAGGAGAAGAACTCACTGAGATTTTATCTCAACTCGTCGTGGTTAACATTTTTCAGGCCTTTAGAATGGCGCACCCGCAGTGGAGAATCCTGCCCCCGCTCCACTAATGATCGACCTGACGGAGCCGAGTCCGATGGGTCCGAATGATCGTGGTGCTGAACCTGAGGGTTCATTTTGTATAGTTGGATTAACCTAGTTTCTTTTTAGCCTGGCTTAGAGGATAGATCGGCCCTTTTTGTCGAGCTTGTAATTCGAAAGCGATCATCCATTGGTTAATCTAGTAATTATATAAATGAGTAGTCGATGTTTTTGCTGTTCATCCCTCTATCCCTGTTTGATTGTTTGATTATCTGTTTAGACTAGGGATGGTTCGTCTTCTGCTTGCGCATAATAAAATATTACAATGAATGGTCGTCGACGGGTCCTAGGATGTCGCTTTCAATTAACCATGGTAAGGGGTTATTGCGTGTCCGGGGTTCGGGGCGTGACAACGGTGACTAGTGATGGCAGTGTGCGGTGTGCGGTTGAACCAAGAATGGTAGAGAAAGAAGACGGATGGAAGATAAGGAAGAAGAGAGGAAGAAGATGGGCAGAAGGAGGGAAGTGCATGGGTGAGGAGAGATCAAGCAAGGAGAGAGAGGAGGGGTGGGTGCACATTAGTTTGTGCCTAATCAACATCATTCCCCTAAGCTTGCATAGTTTTCAATCCCATTTTGTCTCTTGTAAATTAATGCTAGGGGCATTTTGGTCATTTTCACTTTTTGGACACAAACTTTCCAATTTGCCCTTGGGCCAGAAGTCAAGAAGCGAGCCTAGGAACCGGGCTCAATAAATAGTAATTGGCTTGCAAGATTGTCAGACTAGATTTGGACTAAAATTGGAATTGGGCTTGAGAATGGGCTTGGAATTTGTCTTGGGCTTGGTGGGCCAATTTGGGACCACTTTTGGCTTGCTTGCCCTTGTGGCCATCCCCTTGGGTGTGGGGCCCATTGGCTCCTTGCCCAGTCCACCTCCTTATTAGCTCAAGTTTTCGGCTCGTCAATCCTTTTTCTAAAGTTTCTGAGTGAACTGAAAATTTTGCGGATTAATGAGACAAGGTCCAATCTTATAGTCATGAAGTCCATGGAAGTTCGATATCTGAAATCATATTAAAATTTATGGCTAAATTCAATCAATTGCAACTTTGGTATGGCTCAGACTAATGGACGGCTTTTAGGATATACGAGTACTCGACCCATAATTAAAATAATATTAATCCACATTTGAGTTTGCTCGATCTAGGGATGACTTGGGTTGTCATGTAATTGCGAGGGATCGATTGCTCGACTCTCGTTAATCCCTATGGTTGAATCATCATTCATGGTTGAGTTCTTTGGTCGCTCGCGCATTTGAATCCTTAATAGCTTTTTCCCTTTGATATATCTCATAAGTGATCAGTTCAAAGCAAGATTTAACCAATAGCGCATTGATGAAATATTCATTCATATAATCCAAAATTGGTCGAAAATGGTACACTTCAATTATATTGATGGGTCTAGACAGCAGTAGGACAAATGGTTGTTGACTTATGTATACCTCGAGCCATTAAATCCTACCACTGTTTTCATGCTAGATCGGGCAAATGCTCACTGAAAAGAATTTCAACAGAACCTAGAGCCCATTGAAGCACCTAATTCAACCGATCGGAAGCAGACCCTTTAAATGCGGAATGTTTTGGCATGCAGTAGATTGACCGCCAACTACGGGCATGCATCTTGAATCCTGTGAGAATATCTTCCGTGAGAGACCCATTGATCTATCCAATCTGCAAAGCAAAAGATAGATCGTGTCCAAGCAATCAAACAATTCGCTGAAGGAAAAAGAAAGGATATTACCAGAAAGACTAGAGTTCAAGTAAAATTCCATACCACCCACCTGGGTGGCGTTGCTGGTTCGCGCTCTCTTCCTCTCGCAAAAGGTCGAGAGTTCAAATCCCAGCTTCGTCATAGGGTGACTTACCTGGTTGCATGTGTGTGGTGGCTAGCACGTGCGGCCCCCAGGGTTTACTCCCCTAGCTGTCGGCGGGGTGCGGGGTTCCCTGGGTCATCAAAAAAAAAAAAAAAGTAAAATTCCATTTAACAAGGTGACATCAAGTTAAAAGAATTAATTGTTTTTAGAAGGTAAGGGTTAAATCACAGACAAGAAAAATCCGGAAATGAGTACCTTCACGCTTTTCTTCTGCAGAGTACACATAAAGACAAATTGCTTCAGACATTTTCCCAGCAGTCTCACTCTTCAATCTCCAATAGTCATCTCTCTTTTTCACAAGTAACCAAGAACACTCAGGTAAAATAAATATTAGAATAAGCTCACATTTCTCATGTAACCAAGAACACCAGCAACTCATGACATTGAATAGCCTCCTTAAGAAGAGTTCCTGGAGATGCAGATTTGAGGAACACCACCATTCTCCATAGGCCTGTAGGCCACAAACAACATGACCAAACATCTTTCCTAGGCTCTTTTGCGCTTTAGCAATGACTTTTTATCGTCAAATCCCCACAACATAACTCTATGCATGCATTCCGATGCATTAGAACTCTACTTTTGGTACAGGGTATGTTGGTATGACGCTTGCGTCTCCAACAATCTATTCAACGGTCAGCATAAATGAGTTGAACAAGAGAATGTTTTTTGTATATTTTATACGACCATTCAGAAGATAGACAATTTATTGATCTCCTCATAATTTTCAACAGACTATATTAATGGTACACTTCAATTATATTAGCCAACAACGTACATTAATCTGCAGCAACCTATGACATCAAAATTAACTTTAAATGAACCATTGATGAAGGTTATAATTCGTCCTACAACAATGTGCAACAAACATACAATAATTTGTTGGTCTTTTCGCCTTATATGCATGTCGTGAAATAATTAAATTATTTTCCCTTCCGTGTTAATCAAAGACGGAAGGCAGCTTACTTGTATTTTCAAGATCTTCTATATTAATATTTTCTAAAGTAATATTTACAGAAATTAATTGCATCATGCACGGCATTATAGGGAAAAGTATGGAAAAATTCCTAAACCTATTATATTTATGCCATGTTTGTTGATTCAGTTCTAAACCTTTCAATTATGTTAATTAAGTCCTAAACCTTTTTGATGATTTGTTATTATAGTCTATCTAACCAATTTTGGTTAGAAATCACTGACATGAACGCCGATCGTCCTATGTGGCATGGTCGACGCAGACATGAATTTCATGAATTTTTTTAATTTTTAAAATTTTTATGAATTTTATGTTACTATTTTCTTGGTTTTTTTTTTCAATCCATTTTTTTTTCCAACTATGAGCTAGCATGGTTGCCGGCCATAAGTGAGGGTGCTCGGCCTTGCCTAAATCCAAGAGAGGGCTGTAGCGCTTGTTGTAACCAAATGCTCCACCTCTATCCTAGTACATCACTGCAATCTGGATAATTTATAATATGCGGTGACTGGGGTACTTACAAAATTTTAGGTAAAACTTAGTGTTAATATAAATAAGACTAGGTTATATTAAGCACTTTTATAAGGCAGTAATGAATATAAGCAAAGAGATAGAGAATAATGCACTTAGAGCTTTATAGTGGCTTAGCTTGGTGTAAAGTCAACTATCCCAGACTAATAACTACTGGCAGGCTCGATCCCACTAATAATCTTTTGAGTAGTTACATAGTAGTACCCATTGCTTCAACCCAAAGTTGGTTTTGCTTATGCTCAAAGCTGATAGATTACACTATCACACACTCAAGGACTACTACAACACTGACACACTCCTTACTCAGATTACAATCAAAGATAAGCAGTGCTAGATTCCGATTATACCACGCTTTTGGCTGTACCAAGCTTCCTGGTGATATTAGATTCCGATTATACCAAGCTTACTGGTGATATCAAATTCTAGTTATATCTATTTTCCCAATGATATTAAGTGTTTCACTAATATCAACAGTTCCTAAGTATATCCAAGCTGCTCACTTCTATTCAACTTATGAACCGCGATCCATTGGTTTTCTTTAGTATCTCAGTGATCCAAGATTATATAAATTGTTCACCTTGTCTAGTACCTCCAAGTCTCCACGAACTTCCCATTCTTCATGATTTGTTCACCTCCATGAAGTTTGTTTAGTTTTTGCATGTCTTTCACTTCATACTTCGGATACTTTTGATATAGGCAAAGCACATCAACTTCACTCTAGCTTCTATCTTCTGGTCCTTCCAAGCATATTGCCAATCATGGCTCCACCTCACTATTCACCTATCCACGATACCTTTAAGCTTTACCGGACTCTTCATTCTAGGTTTGTTCACCTTCTACTATGGTACCTCCAGCTTTTAGACACCTCTATGCTCAATGCCTTATTCACCTTTGTAGACAACTCACAACCTTTAAACCGTCTTGTGAGGACATTATCTATGTAATGGCTTGTGCATCTTTCATATGATTTACTCAACCATTAGACACATTAATAGACTTTGATTATTTTGTCATCTTCAAAACATCATAAGGGATTTTCCCAACATGGGTTGGTTCGTTAGAAACAAATTTGTGTGCACTAATTGAAATGGGAAAGTTGAAGTTTAGTGCATCTGAACCTGTTGTTTACAAAGAACTCGATAGTACTAGGAAGCTTACTATGCATTTGCCAAAAACCAAACTAAAGAGGAACTTTCTCAATGATTTTGGTCTTGAAGCGTGAGAACCCTCACTCCTATTCGAGAACTTGTTCATTGGAAAATTGCGAATCTTGTCTTATTTTCTTGATGATCTTCAAGTTGAGCTAGGCCAGTTATCCAAGGTTGATAACATTTGCAAATCCAAATGTATTCAGATTCTAAGAAATGCTAGCCAAAGGGCTTTGCTAATATAACATTCTTTGAGCTACTGTTAAAATAACAACATATTGTGAGCCATAAATTTTTTAAAAGAAAATATCCCACAATGATTTTTGATTATTTGTTATTTATTTTTTTATGACTTAAAATAGATTGCTATTTATATAGTAGATTAATGATAATCACATAAGCATTTCTCCTAAAGAAACGCAGTGAAACTCTGAGAATTGATTGTGCGGAATAATTTTATCCTGAGTACATCAACTGGTTGATGATCAGTTTCTCATTCCCTTTGGCCGTGTCTACGCAGATGTGCTTGTATCTGGTGCAGTTCTTGCCTGGCTCAGGTTGACATTCAGGGACGCGCGATAAAAAGTGGGAGCCTGTGAATTCATAGGCACCGATATCATTTGATGTCGGACTGGGACTTTCTTGAATTAGTTATATTTCCGACCTCTGCGGACCTAGTCGATCCGTATGATCGCCGATCTACACACACGTGTCATTCTCTGATAAGGAAAGTTCGTACATCCTTGGACACAAGGTCTTTTTGTCTTTTCTCCAAGCGTGAGTTCGAGTTTGACTTCGACACTCTGTAGTGTTGCATGGCTAGAGGAATGCGTGAACTCTGAATAGTCTCTTCCCTTCCTATTAATCAAAGACGGAAAAGGGCATATCTAGTCGTGCCTTTCAGATTTTATGAAATGATGTATTCAAATGGGTTATTTATTTCTCAAAAAATTTGGAGGTGATATTTAGATGCCATTCCATTTGTTTCATAGCTAGCTAAGGAGAATATTGCCATCATCTCAAAAGAAATCTTTGTGGGAATGAATCGCATCCTGCCTAAGGTTATATGGATCAATATACTGGAGTATGTATTATTGCCAACTTCAACTTGTTTTCGGGTAGTCCTTCCCTTCCATTTCATCTCGTATAACGCTATTGTCGCGGACATATAAAACAACATGGCCATGGGACATCTGCGGTGATATACTACAGGCATTACAATTTAATAAAATAGGATTTATTTTCTTTGAAAGTACATGAAGATTTAGTATTACTACGATAGAATCAAGAAAATTGTGCTACCAAGTTATATTGACTGTTTTATTAATAAGAAAAACTTGGTATCCAACTAAGACCATGTAGTTAGTTACAATATCTACCTAATAATTGAATTTTGTTATTATTTCATGCTGTCCAGTAAGAAATAAAATAGTACTATATCCATTTCTATGAATATGATATGATATATTCGTATTTTTTGTACGTATATGATTTATTGCCATTAAAAATTTAGAAATCTAAATTTCACCAAATATAATAAGACATACATTTTTTTTATGTGTACAATCCATTTACTTTAAAGGAGAAAAAAATATTACTGAAGATCGAGTAGGTACACATATATAACAAGTAAAAGTACAAGAGAATCTAACTCATAAATAGTGTCATAGGGAAACTGAAAATAAACCCTGAATTACTAGATAAATTCCGTGGACAGTCATGTTTTGATAATGAAGAACTGAACTTTGATTTTGATTACTAAATGCTTTGTATTTTTAGCATATCTTTAATTAAACCAATTTAGCTATAACGCAATCAAATTTCGGCGGCAAATACTGGTCTTGGTTGGTACTTTACGTGAACTTTCAGTCGGTTAAATCGATTAGTGTGCATAATTGAAATGGAAAAATCAAGGTTCAGTGCATCTGAACCTTGTCATAGTCCTAGGAAGCTGACCATGCATTTGTTAGCCTATTAAAATACACATATGAATTGCGTTAAAAAAATTCCACATCGAAAAATCAGTATAATGTTGAGCAAGTTAAATTTATTATAATTGATCTATAACTCATTGATTAAGTTTTTGAATAAAAATGGGTCTAGTTGGATATATTAATGACTCAAACTTTGGCTCGAACTTTGGCGATCCATCATATTAAAAGTATTAAGCTTTTGCCACAAGCTTCCAAATATATGGTATCAAAGCCATAGTGTTGAGCAAGTTAATATCATATTTAGCCCATAATTCATTTGCTTAAATTTTTGAATGAATGTAAGTCTAACTAGATATATTGATTGCTCGAACTTGGGCTGCGCTTTCCCTTCTTGATCTGCCCAAGTAAAGATATCAGGTCTTTGTTATGTGCTCCCAAACACAACCAACCAAACAAAACAGGAAATTTCTGAATGATTTCAGTCGTGAAGCACGAGAACCCTTTGCTTTCCATCAAATCCAGGCCATCCTGGCTACGTGCATGAGTTCAGAGAATGTGTTCGTTTGGAAAATTGCAAATCTGTTTCATTTTATTATGATCTTCGGGTTAGGGCGGGCCAGATGTCGGAGGTCGAGTAACATTGGCGGATCCAAATGCATTCACGTTCTGGGAAATGCTAGAAAAATGCGGCGGAACTCCAAGGAGTTGACCGAACGAAATCATTTGTCCTAGGTACATCAATTGATTGATGACCGACCATCTTTCTATTCCTGTTTTTATATATACCCAGATAAGCTTTTGTATCTGGTGCAGTTCTTACCTGGCCCAGGTTTACCCGCCCGTGCCTCGTTACTAACGACGATATTCAGCCCGTAAATCTAGCTACGGACGAGGAAGGGGAAGCCTGTGAATTCCCAGGCGCTGATGTTAATTGATGTTGGACATGGACTTTTTCTTATTAGTTATATCTCGGACCTCCGCTGACCAGTGGTCCCCATGATCGCAAATCTCCACACGTGTTATTCTCATGGTTGCGGTATGTTGGGTTATTGAACTTGTCCTGTTTCTCTGTTTTCCTTGGTTTGTTTACGCCCTCTCTGATTCACTATAAACTGTCTTTGTTTGTGGAATCCTAGGCACCATTTAAGCAGTTATCTTTGGGGGAGAGAGGGGAAGCTAGGGGAATCTTCTCTGATAAGGAAAGTTTGTTCATGCATGGACCCAAGGTGTTTTTTAGCTTTTCTCCAAGCGGGAGATGGACTTGCCTTGGACACTCTGCGGTGCTGTATAACTGGGGGAACATGATACTGAGGGAGGTTGCGTTGACCTTGCACGGATCTCGTCCTCCTGATACTGAGACGTCTATTTCTTTCTTGTATCAATGTTCCCGACAATTGTTGCTTCAACATAAGAACGAGTTCCGTCATGTTTAATGTCTGCGCATGCATTGCTTGTTATCTCCTGCTCTGGATCTGGCCAAACTCAATTCTGACACACAAGCGCTATGCATATGTATATCAAAGACTGAACAAATTAATTTGTCCATTCATATATATATTCATCTGTCCTATTACTGGCCTATAAAGTGTTGCTATTCAGAATTGATAAATAGAACCAAGCTTTTCAATTGGAGACATAGCAATTGTCTGCTTTTTCATTCATAGATACATGATAAATAATCTTCTTGCGCTCCCTTCATATGACTAGCTTATAGTATGGGCGTCTGCATCTTCCATAGGTGATTTTGGTGTGGGAAATGGTGATGCTACTTCTACATTGATAAGTGAGATCTCTCACTTATCAAGTACCCGAGTATGGCCAATATGGACTCAGGTATAGGTGATTTTGGTGTGGGACCTAGGTACTTGGGCTCGTGCACAAACACCAAGGCCTTAGGCCTAACCTTAATGGACCTAGGATTAGCCACGGTAAATCCAGGCTTGGCCACTAAGGAGCTAGTCTAGACCTCAATGGACCCCAACCTAGGAGCTAGTTACTAGGGCATAATCATTAAGGATTTGCAACGAGCACCACGTTCACATGACCGTTTGGGAGTTGGGAACGAGCACTAATGTTACTCAAGCATGGTTGCGAGGGACCTTAACAATGGCACTAGGGTCCTAGGTTGATCTCTATAGACTTAGGCCTAGCCTCCATGGACCTAGGTTATGACCCGACCTGATTGATGAGGACGCATACATAAGCATTGTGGTTCTCATGTCCAAGCACTGATGCCTAGTCATCCAAAATCATTTTTTTCCAAATTTAAGCATGGGCATATAAATCAAATATTATTTTTTTTCCAAATTAAGTATAGGTTTTCCATTAAATATGAAAATATTTCCATTGATTCATTATCCTAGGCCATTTGAAGTCGAAAAATGAGGAAAATATTTTTGGATAGAAAATTTTCCGCAAAACAAATGAAGGCTTAAACTTAGATTCAATCATGTTCATATTGTTAGGAACCCTAGCCGCTTTCTCTTCTCTTGCACCTTTCTTTCGTTTGCTTTGCTCTTTCACAAGCTCCCTCGACCTAGGAAGTATCGACACTCTCTAGACATTCTATGGGAGCCTTCATGTTGTGTCGAGCACTCCTACACTCAATCAACAACTTGAACAGTTGGTTAACATTCTTGACACTCTATAACACACAAGTCTGGAATTTTGACACAAAAGTCCGAAATTCCTCCAACATGCAATTTCGACACACATGGGGTGGATTTCAAAAACTTTCAATAATTGAGGGGTCAAAATGTAAATATGTAAAAAATAATAAAAATAATAAATGGGGAGAGAAAAAAAATCTAGTATTCTCTTCTCCTCTAACTCTCATTTCCCACAATATACAAGTCACTCCTCAAATTTGTTTTTTTTTCTTCTCTTCCGACATGCTCTCATATGCAAGTTTAGAGTGTGGATTGCCTTTTTTTCCTCCAAGTTTTATGAATTATTGGAATAGAGTTGAATTTGTCAAATTGAAACAATCAATAATATTAACAAATGGTGGATTAATATTTTTAGTGTAAATTCATTCTAGACTTCTTTTTTATTATTTATTTATTTGTGAATTTGAGTCAAATTAATTTGGTTGAAATAATCATAAAATATATAACATATCCCAACACGTTGGAATTTTTTAATTTTTAAGAAACAACGTGTCAGCGTGTTATGTCATGTTGTATCGCACGTCACGTGTCGCTCTCGATGTTACTTAGCCCTTGACAAATAAATAACCCTCAATCGAGGATGGCTCCATCTTCTCAACTCGATTTGAGATTTTCTCTCTATTTGATATGGGAGTATTTTATTGTTTTTATCAAGCTTTTTTTGTTTTTTCTTTGCTCGTTATGATGCTCTTCTCAGCTCGTTGGGCATATTTTTTGCTTCATCATTAAGAATCAACCCGCTGCTTCAGATCCTCCAAACCAAGAAGTTAGATGGGAATAAGAAAGAGTATAATGAGTTCATGCTACACTAGAAGCGATTATATCACTTTTTCGAGTTTTGGAAGTTCTCATCTCCCGATCAAGATCTAGATGTGGGAGGTCTTCTCTACCAATCTAGATTTATATTTGGGAGTTCCTTAGAGGCATTTTCATGCTCGTCCAACCTCTCCCGATTTAAATTTAGATCTAGGAGCTTGTCCAACCTATTTTTGGTGTTTTTGTATGGTGATAATGTTGAGGACACTAAACTTAAGTGCGCACCATCCACTAGGCCCAGCCATAATTATTACAGAAGGAGATTACTATATATGCTCATCACTTATGATAATATGACACTCGGTGATTGGTTCTCGTTTGATTTGTTTTGATGTTGATATATATTTATTATTGTGGAATGAGAGTATGTGTATCACAATAATTTGTACTATATTATTCTACTTTATTGTTTGGGATTGCTTTGCTTTAAATCTCTCATGTATCATCTTGAGATCTTGAGCTATAAATAAAACATTTACTTTTGACAGAAAAAAATCAAGTTCATATTTTCTCTGACTAACCAAAGTTCTAGTTGATAGGTTACAAGTAATGAATACCATTCACATACAAAATTAATCTAATATAAATGTGGATAATATCTATGTCATTAACTTATAGCCGACCGATTATAGGGTGATTGAGGGAAAATATGGCACATTTATGCGTATATTGGCAAGGTACACTAATCCTGCACCTTCACTTCTTTGCTTTACTTAGTAGTTTCTTTTCCTCGAACATCAATTTTGAACATCAAAGTACTGATGAATGCCATGAATTTGAACCGGTAGCCCAATAAACAACAAGATGTTGAGAAGCTCAATTTTGACGATGGATGCGATAATTGATGGACAACTTCAACGTGTGATTGGATTTTCAGAAGAGATGTTTAAGATTGTCTACGAGCTGGACGATTTTTGGATAAACTTCTTTTTCCATATAGTTGCTATTTTTAGCATCTTATGCTTCTGGTGAATTATGGACATAAATACGATTGACAGACCAGAGGCATGCTCCCTTTGATTGACATAATCTAACTCCATGCATGCATTCTAAATTGCTATTTCATATCTACACATATCGAATTCCAACATGATCATAAACCTTTGAATTGTTCCAATGTAATTCTAAACTTTTATATGGATTTCCAATGTAGTTATCTTGGTGACACTCATTTGAAATTGCTTATGTGGCAGCTCAATTGCCGCTGGCCATCTTACATGTCACAACCGACAATTTGACGTGGACAATTTTACTCTAAACGATTTGTTTTGCATAATTTTCTGGATTTCTAATTTCTTTTCTTTTCTTACTTTCTTTTAGACGATCTAACGTGGAGAGGCTGCAACTACTACTATAACAACTTATAATTTGAGTCTTTAAAAAATTTCAAGAATTTGATTGCTGAAGACGATTCACAACAGACAATAATGATAAAATTGGGCTCGCTGAGATCTAGAGGAGTCGATTTCGCGGTTGATGAGCTCGCGCTTGGGGTGGGTATTCTTGTGGGTCTTGAAGAACGATCAACATGGTAAAGGAACAAGGAAAATTGAGCAAAATGGTATGGTTTTGATTTAGTTTGTTTACGTTAGATCGCTAGTCATTTCACGTAGAATGGCCAATGTCATTAGGATTCAAGTTGGTCACCCCAAATTACCAGCTGTGCTATGTAGAATAATCGGCTAGAATGATTATATTGAAATTTCATGCAAATGTTCCAAACATTGAAAAAAAAAATTGAAAGGTTTAAGACTACAATGAAATCTATACAAAATGTTTAGTGCCAAAATAACAATTTACCCCACAACAAGGCATTAGAACATAAATTTATGCACTTCGAATGTTGGACTGTGGTACAACGTATTTTGGTATCATGCTTGAATCATCAACAATCTTTTCAACGGTTAGCGTTAAAAGGGTGGAAGTAGAGAAAGTAAGCCTTGTAACTGGGGTACTTGAATAGGCAGTCGGTTATAAGACTTGCCCAAAGTGTTAGCCTGCCAAGCAGTAGGCATTTTACCCACCCCTTCTCACCTCAGGCATTGGAGGCTATTATATCTTTCCTATTTGGCGGTAGCTAGAATCAAAATCCTAACATGGTACCTACCTCACTACCAAAGGGCCCCCTAATTTCCATTCAATTTTTTTTTTTTTTTTTTCAATTAAGAGGGAATACGGGGGTGACATTGTAGGATTCCCACCTTAGAGTAAATCTTCCGCTAGTTTCTTCCCTTTTGAGTATTTTAAAGACCTACTCAAGTCCCTTATTTTCTATATTTTATACAACCATTAAGAAAATAGACAATATATTGAATCCTCGAGACAATACTTGACAGACTACATTAATGGTACTATTCAATTATATTAGCTAACTACGTACATTAATGCACAACAACCGGTGACATCAAACTTACTATAAAATTAACCATCGATGGTGGTTATAATTTGCTGGACATTAATTTGTTGGTCTGTTCGAGTTATATGCATGCCGTGAACTAATCAAATTTTCTTGGCTTCCATATTAATCAAAGACGGAAAAGGCTTATCTAATTGTACCTTTTAACATTTTCTCACACACACACACACATATATATAGCCGTGGGACATACAAAACTATTTAGTCGTGGGACCTCTAGTACATATATTATACAAGGGAGGACACTTAATGTATTTTCACCTAAGTATTATATGACATACATAATCTACGTGTACAACCCGATTTACATTAAAAGGAGTTTCCTTTCATAAGTTCAGTCAATGTGCGGGACAAAAAAGAAATTTCTGAAGATCGGGTAATTGTACAACAAAGAATCTATATTGAAAAAAGTGTCATAAAGGAACAAAAAATAAACCATGAATTACTAGATAAATCCACAAGGGTCGCTGAAATTTGATTTAAATAATTACTATAGACGCATCATATTCAGTATATATATAACTGATTCAATTTGGCTAGAACTCGACCGAATTTCAGGTACAAATGCTGGTCTGCTAGAAAAGGAGAGCATAAGTTTTCGACATGAAAATGGTGATCAGTCGTTGTGAAGATTTTGCATCAGCCCACAACGGACAAAGGGAGATGAACACTTGCCCGTTCCACCATTTCGATTCAATTTGTCCTTGTTCTGCTGCATTTTGCTGAGCAACCAAGCAAAAGAGGAAGTTTCTCAGATGATTTCCATCATGGAAACCCTCGCTCCTCAATGGTCCCGGCCATCGCGGCTACATGCACGAGTTCAGAGCACTTGTCCGTTTGGAAAATCGTGAAGCTTGTTTAATTTATGATGATCTCCGGGTTAGGGCAGGCCAGACGTCCGAGTTTGGATAGTGTTCGGGGATCCAAATGCATTCGCATTCTGGGAATGCCAAATGCAGCGGAGTTCCGAGGAGTTGATTTCGCAGAAAAAAATTGTTGCTGTGTACGCAAATGTGCATCGTTTCTGGTGCAGTTCTTACTTGATTCAGGTTTCACACGCCTCCCCCTGCCTCGTTACTTACGATGGTCTACAGCGGCCCGTACACCCAGAGACGCACGAAAAAGAAAGTGGGAGCCTGTGGATTCCCAGGCGCAGATGTTATTTGATGTCGGACTTGGACTTTCTTAAAGTTGTATCTCCGTCCTGTGCTGACTCAGTCGGTTTGTACGGTCGTCCATCTACACACGTCGTTGCCATTGTTGCGGCATGTTAGGTTACGGATCTTGTCCTGTTTCTCAGGTTTCCAGGGTTTGTTTTGACTCTCTTTGATATTATTTTTTTCGGTCGAGACCCTCTTTGATTTAACTATAAACTACCCTTCTCTTTCATTGGAACCCCAGGAAAAAAGATAACATTGTTGAGGAGTCATATGGGGGGAAAGCAAGGGCAATCTTCTCTGATAAGGAAAGTTCGTTCATGTATGGACAGAACAGGTCCTTCTGACTTTTCTCCAAGCGCGATTTGGACTTGGGACTCGGACACTCTCGAGCGTTGCATAACTAGGGGAGTATGATACCGAGGGAGGCTGCATTGCAGTATTTACATGCGGATCTTGTCCCCCCTATATTGAGGTGTCTACTTTTTTTTTATTGTATCAATAGTCATAAAATTTGTCGCTTTACCCAAAAAAGAACTAGAGTTGCCACGTTTTATGTCGGCACCTGCATCGCTTGTCATCAGATGCTCTGAATCTAGCCAACCTCAGGACTATTATATATATGCTTAGGTATGCCAAGCAATAAACAGGTTGAGGTGTCCATTATTGTGCTCCCCCATATGACTAGCTTATAATTTGGTCTCTGCAAGTTCACGTACTGCATGCAACATAAGTCCCCGAAAAGGAGTGCCATCCATAGGTAAAGTGGAAAGTCCTTTTTGACTGATGCGTTCTTCTCAAGAGCTGAGGGAGGTTCATATTGTCGTCGTGCTGGGGGTTGTATTTACATTGACTCAGTTCTTATGCTTGTCTCTTTAGGTCCCTCTTACCATATCTCCGTTTTAGTGAAGTGTCAACTTTAGGACGCTCCGCCACACTTTCCTTACTACGGAGGTTCGTGTAAACTTAATTGATGTTTCTAGCTTGCTTAGTTTCTTTCTTGTCACTCAACAACGGGTCACCTAATTAGACATCGGAATGTTATATATGTACTCCTTATAAAACTTGGTTGGACTTAATTTTCTGGAGATTATAGTATTACAATTATTTCTTTCTCATCCTGATCTGGAGCTTGGTACCCTCTGCAGATAATCAACACTCGACACTGAGCACTTGATCGCGGTGAATACCATTGACTAGGCAGCAGCAACCTGGTTGAATTTGTTAGATTTAGAAATTTAGCAGATAAAAACACAAGCTTATTTTGCTTGGACTATCATGGCTGAGGACTCCGATGTTCACGCTGCCAGTAGTATCACTGAGGACAGTGATCTAAATAGTCCCGAGGGCATGCCTAAAGACAATGATCATCATGGTCCTGTGGCAATGACAAAGGAAAGTGATCAGCATCCATCAAGAAGCAAGCGGAGCATTCCGATCTCTGTCTTCTTCAAAGATGCAAGGTAAGGCTACTCTGGCTGCATCTTTGAAAAAATAAGACTAAGGCTAGCTATGATTTTTCAATAAGACTCTGCTAAGCCAATATAAAAATAAAAATAAAGAATCCTGGATAATTCTTAGTGCAAGATTTCAATTATCACTGGTAGGATATCATCTTTCATAATACCAATCATCTTAGATATTCATTCATTTAGCGAATGTCTGGCGCAAGTCAAATGAATTTCCAGGCAGAAACGAATTGGCTTGCCAACCAGCTTACTCCTATGGTGTCAATCTGTTTGCTCTTTAGTGATGGTTGTCATGGGAGCTTAACGTTCAAGTCATGTCATGATACGGATAAGTTTGATGAAATGTGCCTCAGCTATCTTTTTCTATGCTAAACAATGGTTTCAAAATGGATTGCAGGCATGTATTCAAAATGGATGAACTTGGTCGAGAGATATTAAGGATTGCTTTTCCTGCTGCCTTGGCTTTGGCTGCCGACCCTGTCGCTTCCCTAATTGACACGGCATTCATTGGTCGTTTAGGTATGAAAGTTTACGCATTTTCGTATGAAGTCTAGGAAGGTTGCTATTGTTATTTGTCAGACTGCGTAAAGAACTCCATAGCATGTCATGTTTTTATATGATCATGTTCGTAGTCGTCATGTTAGACCCAACATGAAAAGTTCAAGCTAGTAGGCGCTCCAGGTTTTCACTATTCAAAGTACACAATTTTGAGTCCACACTCCTATGTCTATACAGGCATCATCTGAATGATCAGTTAAGTTGTTAGAAGGGTTTTGCAATCAGAATATTTTTTTTGACATCTCTAATTGCCACATTCGATAGCACACAAATGCTTTTGATACAATTGGAATTTTAGAGTTTTATGTGTCTCAATTCCACTTGAATTTGTCTTGCCTTCCTGATGCGGAACATTTGGTTAATAGATGGCTATGGCTTTGCTTTGTTACCTACCTTTATGGGGATGGATCCAAAGGAATAACAAAGAGGACTTAGCTCATTCTATAGTGGAGAGTTCAAAGACACGTTTATAATCTGCACGTTACAATGACTCATTATATTTGCATCTAGGTATCAAGAGGGTGATAATTGGATGGACCATAAATTGCATCATAACTTTGTCATGTGCAGGTCCAGTGGAGCTTGCAGCCGTAGGAGTTTCTATTGCTATATTTAATCAAGCTTCAAAGATTACCATATTCCCACTAGTCAGTATAACAACTTCATTTGTCGCTGAAGAAGAAACTGTTGGAAAAGCGTGTGCTGACATGGCAGAAGATGAAGATCCTAAGAAATGCTCAACTAAGAACACAGAAATGAAAGAGTCAATAGCTGATGATGAAATGCTTGAGAAATTGGAAAGAGGTTCCACCGTAAACTTCAAAGTAGAAGATTTAGTTCCGGCAGAAGGTAATTTATTTCTGAAAATATATAACTAGGACTTGAGGTACAAAAAGAAAAGGAAAATAAGTGTAGAGCACTGGAAGGAGAGTGGTTTCATATACTACATCAAAAGTTGAATGAGTCTATCCAACATCTTAACCTTTGCTTTTTTAAATTCTAAGATAAATTAGGAATTAACGCCCCACCCCCGTCCCCCATGCAATCAGGTACTCTCCAAAAAATACATGTCTTGTAATATTAATCCATGTATGCCGTGCCAATCTTATGGTGTCAGTTTCATATATTAACCAGATAGGTCTCTAATGAGTACTTTTTATTGATCAGATTTTGCCGCAACTACATGTAAGTCTCCTCCAATGATCAGTAGCAAAACAAATAGAGTCAAATTGAGCAAGCAAAGGCGACATATCCCTTCCGCATCTACTGCACTAGTAATTGGCGGGATCCTTGGTCTCTTGCAGACATTGTTTCTAATATTTGGTGCTAAAACCCTCCTGGCTTTTATGGGTGTAAAATCTGTAAGTGTCTTGATTATATCTTTTGCTCAAACTTTTTGAACTTTCAAAACTTTCCTGCTTTTTAAGGGTGTAAAGTGATTTATGTTTCATATAACACATGGAAAACAAAATGTGCTTAATACCAGGTTCTAATTCTTCGGTGGCTCCAAGAAGGGGCGTGATGGATTTAGATTTGAACTCCGATACACTGATCTTAAATAGACTTTTAGTGAAAAAACGTTTGTCGTAGTTTGCATGCACACACAGACATAAGTAGCTTATGCTAACTAATCCTTTTCCTTTTCTACTATTAGCTTAGGTAGTAACGTTATGGACCTTTGGTCTCACAATTTTCATTTTCCCTTTTTACATGACCATTTGCTTTTTTTCTTTTTTTTAAAGTAACATTTAGTTTAAGATTCTAATCTCGTATAGTTGAGTCACTGAGGAAGCTAGTAATGACTTGCATTACCTTGATATGATTTTAACTAGTTACATATGTTGCTTGTTTGGATAGGGTTCTCCCATGCTAACTCCTGCCATAAGGTACCTGACATTAAGATCGCTAGGGGCTCCTGCTGTTCTTCTTTCTTTGGCAATGCAAGGAGTGTTTCGAGGCTTCAAGGATACCAGAACTCCTCTCTACGCCACAGGTATTAGAGATAATATTCCTATTCCTTCTCAAAATTTTTGTTTCCAGCTGTTATGTCAAAATGGCAAATCTTCTTTTGAAAAATTATCATTTATTTTAGACAACATTTTTTCCTTTACGGAGAAATGGGCTCACAATGCATACATAACATATTTCTTAGTACTTCACATAATGTGTAAATTAAGTCTTATGAGTGAAATTCACATCAACTAAATGACTGGAGGCCAGAATATCATAACAGGAATAGGCAGAATTACAATAATTAAACTGTCAGAATTTGAATTGTAAACCCATGCTTTAATACAAAGTTCGAAAAACTATTTTTCCTCAAAAGTTTAACATGTGAGAAAACGGGTCCACATTGTATGTATAGCACGTATGTTGACAATTACTACTATAATTTTAAGTTAAATCTAAGGTGTGGAAGGTATTTGATTTGTCCAACATAGAGTAAAAATGTGTTTACAATGAGAGTGCCCGAGACATGGGGAAATCACCAATTGACTTATGAGACAGAAGAAATTGTAGACCAATTAGATCTGTTGGAGCTTCAAAGCATCAGATTTTCCTATTGCTTAATGTCTAAGCTGGCGGAAGAGTGCTTTCCTAGACAAACTTGCCAATGAGAAGTATTGAACAATCATCATATCTTACATAATACACTCTTACAGAATTCTAGAACACCATAAATTGTTCGTTGTGAATTTTAACTATTCCATTGGCAGTGAGTTATGCTAGAATCGCGTATTTCTATGTTAGCTAACCGACTGGATTATAGGATGATATGCCTTGCTGAAATGTGTAGTTCCTGTCCCATATAAAAGTTTTCAAGTTCATCTTCGAATTAACTTAAGCCAGGATAATAGCATGTTTTGAGCTAGGAGATAAAAACGAATAGGAGGCCCTGGAGATTTCTCATCTCGCACTTTATCAAGTCATCATTTCGTAGGAACTAAGAGCTATGTCAGTTGTTTGATTGTTTATTTGATTGGTTAATAACAGTTGCAGGAGATCTCACAAATATTGTGTTAGATCCGATACTTATCTTCGTCTGCCATTTGGGCGTCAGTGGTGCTGCAATTGCGCATGTTCTTTCACAGTGAGTAGTGCCATCCATCCACAATTTTCTTTTGTTTTGTATTTATACATCCAGAAGTCACATTGATTTCATATATTCATATACATGTCATAATGTCTTGAAAAATTAAAAATCGACCATATCTCTAAGTTTCTAAATTATCTTGTGATTATGCCAGGTACTTAATATCTCTTATTCTCCTATGGAGGCTGATGAAACAAGTTGATCTCTTACCTCCGAGCCGTAAAGATTTACAATTTCGCCGGTTCTTAAAAAATGGTCAGT
Organism: Corymbia calophylla; assembly: GCA_014182845.1. Taxonomy (NCBI): domain Eukaryota; kingdom Viridiplantae; phylum Streptophyta; class Magnoliopsida; order Myrtales; family Myrtaceae; genus Corymbia; species Corymbia calophylla. The sequence continues at coordinate 12,897,645 of CM024693.1, forward strand.
GAATATACCTAAATGGGCAAATGCCCAAAGTTACATGTATCAACTATACAATTTCATCACTTTGTCTTCCTCCTTCTTAGAAAGGGAGTAGAGGCGGCCTTTAAGTTCTACCTTCGTCTAATATAAATACTGATAATTTGTAGTTTTACACCCAAGTGCTTTCCCAGTGAAACAATGCAGAAAATGCTGCCTTAACAACAAATTTGATAGTTTTTTTTTGTGTTTATATTGCTATATACTCTTTTCTGAATATTGAGAATTTTACTAATTCTAAAGGAATGCCTGTATTCATTCACAGGTCTTCTTTTATTGGCAAGGGTGATAGCAGTCACATTTTGTGTTACCCTTGCTGCCTCAATGGCTGCACGGCTGGGTTCAACACCTATGGCTGCATTTCAGATATGCTTGCAGGTTTGGATGACATCATCACTTCTTGCTGATGGTTTGGCTGTTGCTGGACAGGTAAAACTGCTTCCTTAATTACTTTTCTTGAAACAAGAAATACTTCCCCAGTGTGTGATACCTTCACTGGATCTTTAGGTGAAGCAAAATGGTGTTCATGAGGAATTAGTTTCTTGAACAACAAGAATGATATTTGTTAAAAGTGTTGTTTGCTTCTCGACAAAATGTAGTCCCACATTTAGAATTCTTTTTTGTTTACTGTCTATTTTACTTTTAGTTTGATATATTCCAACGGAACTTGCAATAAAATGGTTATCTTCCACTTAAGCATATTAGCATGATCTCAAATAGAGGACATAGTGCAGCTTGGTATCTAAGACTAATAGGAAATGGGGAAGATTCCAGAGGTACCAACCCTAGGTTGAATTTGTGACTTGGAGTTTTTTTCAAGTGCTAGTATAGCAAATTTGAAGGATTTGCAACTAGCTTCTTTAAACCACCTAGCTATTAGCAAAATGCAAAAAGGAAGTACAATCGATGGCACTAGTGGGTAGTTGTCAATTGAGATTCTTGATATCTTTGTTAGTAGAGCATATGAACATGGAAGAAACTACTTTCTTCATAGATATTAGAACTCTCAAATCGGAACTTTCTGGCCATGATTTTTATGATGTTTGATTTTAGCAAATCAAAGAAGTATGTTTTCTTAAAAGTTTTCTTGTTCTCTGCAAAGATTGTGCTATAAACTCATGTGAGCTACCGATTGTATCATCATCCATTACCTTATAACATTTGTGGTTAGCCTATATAAACATTATAGAAGTTCTTTTTAATGTTATTATATGCAATTTCCTACAATGTTGGTAGTGATAATTGACTTAGACATCCCCTCTACAAATAGGCAATCCTAGCATGTGCATTTGCGGAGAAAGATTATGACAAGGCAACTGCGGCTGCAACTCGGGTATTACAGGTACTTATTGTGATGAATGATAAATCATTTATTGAACCAATTGATGTTGTAAATTGGAGATTCACAAGAGTAAAAGAGAAAAAGAAAACAGCTGAAAATGCTACAACTGAATGACAAAGCAGTATTCGAGCATGATGAGCAAAAACGGTGCAAATAGAAACCTCTTACCCATTGCCTTGTCTCCAAATACATGGGACAAAGTGGTGCAACATTCCAAGATTTTTTTGAAATAAAACCAAGCACATCATTTTTTGGGAGAAGACATCTGGTTGTTTCACCAAGATATTCATTTGCAAGGCTCATGGAGAAGGCATTTAAGATGCAAAAATGTACAAGTGTGGCTGCCACTCCTATCATTATCGTTCTAGACCTCAGCAATGTCAAATATCTCTGCTCTTTTTCTCTTGAAAATTTTCTCCCCATCACGCATAGTTGGCAGGGGACACAAATGCCCCAATCATTTAGCTTGGGGCTGTGCTATACTCGCATGCAGCGCTTTAGCTAACACGTGCTAGTTGCTAACTAGATGTTCTATTTTCTAAACTATTAAATGATGCAGATGGGATTTGTTCTCGGTCTGGGTCTTGCCCTGATGGTTGGTGTTGGCTTGAGATATGGATCTGGAATATTTTCAAAAGATGTTAATGTTCAACATCTTATATTTGTGGGCATCCCGGTATGTTTTTTCAAATAACTCAATGTCTTACAGTAAAAGTTTTCTTGCATAAATTGATTAAATCCTCTTGTGCATTCTAGTTTGTTGCAGCTACACAACCAATCAATTCCCTAGCTTTTGTCTTTGACGGTGTCAATTTTGGCGCATCAGATTTTGCCTACTCTGCATATTCAATGGCAAGCCCCTAAATCTTTGCTAAAAAGACCCTACTTTTATATAATTCTCGAGACTTCCAAATACATTCACTTCTTTCTAATATGTTTCTATGTGCAGGTTGTGGTCTCTATTATAAGCATTGCTTCATTATTCCTCCTCCTCAAGAGTAACGGTTTTATCGGAATATGGGTTGCTTTGACTATATATATGGGCCTTCGAACTGTGGCCGGTATATGGAGGTATGCTTTCCTGCTTTTTTGACATTTTCCTCTTGAACTCTTTCATTCCTATTTTATGACAAGAATTTTCACCTCGATGGACCATTTTGCCTTATATTTGTTTGTGGAGATGTTTGATGAAAATCTAAAATTAAGCACCTTACTATTTAGAATCAATTTATCAACCCAAAGCACGATCCTATTTTCCTGTATCCGCTAGGACTATTATCGAGTAGGATCCCCAATAGGATAATTGTTCATGAGAAATTGAAAGTACAAGTTCACATTGCTTGATATGGTTTTGTAGAATGGGAACTGGAACGGGACCTTGGCGCTTTCTGAGAGGAGGACTTCTTCCACAGCAGTTATAATTACAGATGCATCGTACAACTCTTCTTACATAGTGTACAAACCACTTCCACAACTGTGCTTTTTCATAATTTCCAAAGAGGCTATAGATCTCTTACGTTACAGATCTTTTACCAGCTCAATAAGTAATTATATACACATGTTCTCTCTCTCTCTCCCCCTTCGAGTCGGAGTTGTCTGAGATGAAGGAACATGCCTGGCTCCTCTTGACCAATGAGAACTTTTGACTGAAGGAAAGTTGTTTTTGGCGTATGTGTTGTCCTCATTGGCGCTTTATCCGAACATAGATTCTCTCAATTCAAGTTTGGATAACTCGACACCTTGAATTTACAAAAATTAAGAACCCACCAAGCCTAGTATCACCGCGCCTGCTTCAACTGAAACATTTTTTTCTAATGAAAATTTAGATTCCGTTGTAACCCTGAATTTCCACCTATAATGAGATCACACATTAATCAATTGGACTGAATAAACCGCACAGCATATTTAAATATAAGTGCACAGACATGATGCAAGAGTTCGGAGACACTTCCTCGTCTCAGCAAATTGGAATCCCACTGCTGAAGCACTATCTTTGGCGGTATTGTAAATTCTCCCGGCAGGATTTTACTCCTAATCGACCTCATAATCACAAAGGATCAATTCGTATGTGAGTAATCAAATTCCAATCTGCTATAATTAACTGCAGCAAGTTAACGTTGAAAGTAAAAGAGCCTGGATGCAGTCCATTCTGAAGTAGTGGTGAAAAATGCAAATAAGCTTGCTGATCATCTTGTTGATGAAAGTGCAATGTATCAGACGAATTACAGGAGTGCCATAAAAGGCTGCATAAGCCGAATCTCTTATTTTTCACCTTTTGGACTTATGAAAGACGTCAGATATCCACACGCACCTGCACAACCTGGGATCGCTTTCTTTCCTTCCCACAAAACCATCTCAAGCCTTTCAAATTAAAACAAAAGCAGGGAAAACCAGTTCATATATTGCATGCATGCAAGTGCTTTACGTTGCTAATCAAGTGGATTTATTTTGTTTGCCTCCTCCTTTGACCAAGCTCTTCACCATCTGCTTCAATCCACTCTTTTAACGAACCTCCTTCTCAGACTTGCCTTCTATCGTCTCCCTCTCAGCCTCCAACTCCTCCACCTGCAAACATAGATGACCAAACATTACCCAATTAAATAGGTATTTCACCGTTCGTATTGGAAAAGCAGACTGCCGAACCAAAAGGCTTCAGGTTAAAAACGAAAAAAAGAGTGTTGGTTATCACCAAACCTTGTGGAGTCAGTCCTCTATATGATGGAGCCTCTCAACGAGATTGCCTTAGGCTTCTCTCTCCATCATCACATGATCAAGGGGATGGCAGTACTTCTCGAGACTCTCTGGAGAAAAGCCGACAGATGAGGCGCATCCTTCACTGGTAAGAGTTTCGCTTAGTGGGGTTGATGCACCAGATGAGCTCTTGGTGAATGATCTGCTACCCCCTCTAATCTCCTCTAGTTGCTTTAACTATCGTTGTCATTGAGAGAACAGGAAATAGAAAGATGATCAGCATACTGTGCTAAGTATTCACGATTCATTTTTTATGGAAAATTTAAACCCTCAGTCAAAACATCAAACCTTGAAATAAATTTTATATAAGTAATTTTCTAATGTATTGATTGTTAAAAGATGATCCATTTAACTATGTTCTCTACAAAAATATTTACAAACATCCTGTTTATAAAAGTAGTTGGAGTTAGAGGTAGAAAGGAGCCCATTTCAATGTGTAGAAGAATCCAAGACATCATCTCTGATTAAGCGACTTGGATGATAGTTAGATTGTGGATCAATCGCAGAACGTGTCCCATGTAAGACAAAATATAATAAAACTTACAATCCCGATTTATCATTCACGGACAAAATCATATAATATTGGGAATGTTTTGCATAGTGTAAAAAGATCAGTACAAACCTCCAGCCATTGATGAAATTATACAAAACGTGAAAACACCAAACCTTGAATGAATGCACACTGCAAATACAAAATCACTAGACTTAGACGTCACGTTCCACTACCCAAAACTCTTCAAAACCCGATGGTGTGTTTTTTGAAGTGATAGGGTTTGGTGTAAACAACTTGACATATTTATTCCATTTCTCACATTAAGGACATCTTCCATCAAGACCAATATGGTAATAATAAAAATGGGCGGTTGCCAAATATTCAACTTGGGTAATAAATCAGGCAATAAATTGTAATCAATTTAGGAAACTCAATGTAAGATCATATAATAGTTAATATATATTATTATTTTAAAATATTATAATATTCTCCCACTACATCCTAACATTTCATTAAAGAAATATTAACCCAAGCACAAATAAACTTCATACTAAATTGAAACATGTGAATCACGGCGATAAGTCCCTTAGAAGCAAGTATTATCTTCCGTGTATCACAATTCATTTTATTAGCTCATATGTGATAACATAACTTAATGAATAAACTTTATGTTAATTTGAGATCAAACATTATTGTTTTTCTCAGAATAATTGAATGTATACAACTGTATTGAGAAAAATATCATAATAATAAAAGTTTAAGCAATTCTTCCATATAAAGAAAAATTTACATGATTGGACCAATGTCTATTCTAACTACATGATCCTTATAACTCATTGGTAGCATGCATTTAGTTAAAGGATTAGCTATCATCAATTTATTGCTCACTTGTTCTATAACCACTTTCTTCTCTTTAACACATTCTCTAATAGCCAAATACTTGATGTCGATGTGCTTGCTTCAACTACCACTTTTGTAGTTCTTAGCCATGAAAATTGTAGTGAAATGTCACGAAAAATATTCTTAATGGCCTCGCAATGGAACCCACAACTCTAAGCCCTAATATGAAACTTTTCAACCACACACCATGTGAGGTCACCTAAAAACAGGAAACGAACTCAACCTCCATAGTGGAAGTGGCAACCAAGGTTTGTTTCACATTACTCTAGGACACAACTCCACCAACAAACATAAAGATATATCCCAATGTTAATTTACGGAAATCAATGCCGCTAGCGAAGTCTAAATCCGAGTAACCAACTTTCTCCAGGCTGTCAGTCCATCTATACATAAGTATGTAGACCGTCATACCTTGAAGGTACCTCATCACCTTCTTCACAACTCTCCAGTGGTCCATATCTAGATTACTCTAATATCTTCCCAACATTCTCATAGCAAAAGCAATGTTAGGTCGAGTGTAAATCAAAGCATACATTAAGCTTCCGACAACATAACATTTGGAATGTTCTTCATTTGTTCTCTTTCAAAATCGTTCTTCGGGCACTAATTCAAATTAAACCTGCCACCATTCACAATGAGTGCTATACTCGATAAACAATCTTTCATCCGAAATCTTTATAAAACATTATTGATATAGGTTTCTTGAGATGATCCTAATATACCTCGAGGTATATCCCTATGGATCTCAATGCCAATGATATAAGATGCATCACCCATATAATTCAAATAAAAAAATTTAAAGAGAAATTGTTTCATCTCATATAACATCACATTATCATTGGTTGCAAGTAAAATGTCATCTATATATAGGAAAAGAAAACAAATCATACTCCCACTAAGCTTTTGGTATATATATTGATCTATGACATTCTCTACAAAACCAAATGAGGAGATGACTTCATGGAACCTCAAGTACCATTGGCAAGATGCTTGTTTCAAGCCATATTGAGATTTCTTAAACTTGCACACCAAATGCTCACTAGAACTAGAGAAAAATTCTTCCAATTGTTTCATATAAACTACTTCTTCTAGTTTTCCTTGAAGAATGCCATTTTCACATTCATTTGATGTAACTCTATATCAAAAGGAGAAACCCATGTCAAAACAATACGAAGAGAATCTTTTTTAGATACAGGAGAAAATGTCTCCATGTAATCAATCTCCTTTTGAGTGAATCCCTTGGCAATGAGTCTAGACTTATATCTCTCAATTATACCCAATGAATCCTTCTTAGTTTTGAATACCCATTTATAACCAATGGTCTTCACACAATTAGGCAACTCAACTAAATCCCAGACATTGTTAGATGCCATAGAACTCATCTCTTCTTTTATGGCATTGCACCACAAATTGAATTTGTCGCAACTCATGACTCGTGAAAATGTTTCCTAGTCATTTTCAGCTACAACATTATGGTTAGATTCTTACATATACACTATGTAGTCACTAGGGATTGCTGATTTCTTTATTATAGTAGACCTCCCAAATGCTGCATCAACATTCGCCCAAGCGAGGCCAACATAGCCATGGTAGTGGTCGGTCACTAGGAAAAGGAAGAAGAAGGGGAAAAAATCACAAATAATTGAAAATCGAAAAAATATTAAAAGATTATTAAAATTTGTCTACGTTAGTGTAGGCATTGCCACGTAAGCCAACTAGTGTCCATCTCAACAATATCCAACCAAAATTAATCGGAAAGAACTAAATTGGTACTAGATCAAAAGGTTTATGATTAAATTGACACCAATATGATAGGTTTAGAACTATTCTAATACATTTCCCCTCAACAAGTGGTACGAGACACACTGCACAACTCAATATTGTTGACATCTTATTATTACTCAACACGTTGATAAAGGTTGAAAAATCGAATTAGAGGTTTTCGATCATGACAGAGCCCTTTTTCGAACAAAAAATGTTAATTTTTAATTATTTTTGTAGTCCTAGCTTTATGAAACAATTTCCTATCTATTTCATATAAAAACTCAAAAAGTCAAACGGTTGACTTTTTAGTCAACTATTTGACCAAAAGTCAACTTGAGCCAAATTTTGGCTTTTTACAAGAAAAATGTTCCTTTTAAGTTTAATTTCACTTTAGAAGTGAAAATTTTTGGAAAAATTTAAAGATTTGACCATAAAATCGAACTCTTAATAAGAAGTCGACTAGAATTTAACTTTTGGTCAAATCTTTGACTAAAAAAATGAAAAATATAAAAGTGATGAAATCATTTCATTTTAGTTTTAGTTTGACTATGGCATCAAGAATTTTGTGAAAATTGATTAAGAACCTCATTTTCCGAATTTTTCAATAGGTTCGAAATCGGCCAAAAATAAAATTACTTTTATTCTAGTCATAATTAGGATTAGTTCCATTTACGACATTTGATTTAGAGACAATTACCCATTCACTCATTCAATCAATTTCAAGATCGGGCAAAGTGAAATTTGAATTATCATTTTCGCCCCAAATTAGGGGTCCCAAATCCACTCAACATGATTTGCGAACAAATACTTCCATTCTACTCAATTTTATGAGTTAAATCCAAATTCGAGGTCAATTTTGGAAATTTCAATTTCCAAAACATCAATCCAAGTGATTTAATTTACTAGGCCTTAAGGAAATAGGGTTATTGAGCTTTGATTTGAGAAATTCAAGTTGACCCACTAATGACTAGGGTTTAATTTGATGAATTGAGGTTCAATTTCAACATTGGCTCTCAATTTAATTTTGACATAAAGGTCGTGCCATCAATTAAAGGTCAATTTGAATGCAATAGGTCCCTCTAGGCATGGGTAATTACGCTAATAGATATCTTACAATTTTAATTGAATCTAATTTCGATTCATTTGCAAAATTTAACCAACGATTAGATGAAATTATCTGATTAAGCCTAGAAATTCCGATTTGGTGTACCCATGATGTGAGTCCAATATTCTTCACATCATTTAGGTAATTAAACCAATATAAATTACCAAAATGCATTTATATGATTTAATTAGCCTAATTTAGATCAAAATTGGACCGTTTCTCTTCAAATTGAACTGTTTTTCTTCTAATTAGGTAAGATTTTTTTTCAATTTAGTCCATGAGGGACTAAATTGCATAATTGCATAAACTCATTGGACCGAACCACCTAAAGAGGAACTAAATCAGTCGAACCGGTGTGAACTGATCCAACCGGTCAGACTGGCTATCAACGGACAAGGCCGATTCAGCCCTCCTCTAGCCGGTTCTTGGCTGGCGATGGCAACCATTGGGTGGCTCGTCCCATGGCCATCTCTCCTATGCCCTCATATTTCTCGAATTTTACAAAAATGCCCCAACTTTTTGTGAAATTACAAAATCACCCCTAATTATGTCATTAATTGCAAAAATGATTTAGACCATTGATCTTGTGAAATCTTAGCCATTAAAATGAGCGCATGCTTAATTCTAAACTTGCTTAGAGACTAAGGAAGTTTGTTAAATCCATAGGATTAATTTTACTGACGGTTAGGATTGGATATCAAAGGGAGGTATAAAAGGGAATTTCCCTCCAAAATTTCAAGGAGAGGCTCATTTTGCTGGATTTCCACCAAAAAATATAGATTTCTCTCCCTCTATAAAAACCGCTCAAGCAGTTTGGTTAAGTTGCCCCTAACCACCGCTCGCCGGCTCACTGTCGGCAACTTCTCTGCCACCGCTTGGTCCCCCGGCATCCCTAGCCTTCTTCACGAGTCGCTGATGATCAGAGCCCCCTCCAGTGTCTCCTCAAGCGGCCCGTCCTCCTCTCTGTTCCTGCGGTGGTCGAATCAACTCAACTAAGACGGTCTTCTCCAAAATTGGTTCGATTTTGTCAAAACCAGACCAGCAATCATCCTTCGGCGATCCTTGGCCATTTTCTGACAATCTTTAAGGTCTCTGAGTTTCCTTGCATGGTTTTTGTTGCTTTTTTTCTGAGAAAAGCACAAATCGAAACTCAATCTACTCGAGAAAGTGCAAAAGGTAAAGATGTGACCTCGAATTCGATAAAGCAGGGCCGCTCTAGGCGGCCTAGGATTCGCCATAGGGATTCCCATGAGCTTGATTTTGATGCTATTTTTCTGTTGTGAAGTTTTTTGAATGTTTGATGTTTATGTATTGTTGAAAATATGTCTCGAGTTTGAGCCCAAAGCAAAAGTTTGATTTGTTTCCTAATCCTAGTAGGTGTGGGTTTCTTAGTTTTATATCTTTATGTATTCTTTCCTACTCCATGTAGGAGTGACTTTCAAGAATTGGAAAGTCCTCAAGTCCACTATATATATACAGCCATGCATGGAGAAGAATTGGGCCGTTGTTGATACAAGAGGTCTTAAAGCGCCAATTCGCCATTGAGTGCTTGGGAGAAGTTTTCTCCATTGATTTCGTTTGTGCAATTACACCAAGAAGATTCAAGTGTTTGTAGCCGATTAAATTATTGTGGTAAAAATTCGTGTATAATTCCTTTGTGAGATTGAGAGATTATTTCACGAGAAATTGTGGGACTAAACACTGCATGAGTTATTGGGTGTAATTGGGACTTGGGAAACACTGAGAGTGTTTGAGTGACTTAAGTGTGTAATCTCCATTGTATCGCTTGTTCTATAGTGGAATTCGTCGCTGCTCTTTCCATGGACGTAGGTCTCTACGACTAAACCACGTAAATCTGGTGTCTGATTTATTTTCTTTATTCTTTATATTTTATTGTTCGATCGCTTGTCCTTTTTGCAACAATTGGTATTAGAGCCGGGCTTGGCTGAGCTGAAGCGAATCAATGGCGACAGAAGAAGTAAAAGTGAGAATCAACAGATTTGATGGGAAGGATTTCGGTTTCTGGAAGATGCAGATTGAAGATTATCTCTATCAGATGAAACTGCATGCGCTCCTATCGAGGGAGAAGCTAGAGACAATGAAGAAAGCTTACTAGGATTTGTTGGATAGACGAGCTATGGGTGTTATTCGGTTGACGTTGGCTCGTAACGTCACGTTTAACATCGTGAAGGAGACTACCAGTGCAGGTTTGATGAAAGCCTTATCGGATATATATGAGAAACCCTCTACAATCAATAAGGTCTATTAAATGTAACGTCTGTTTAACTTGAAGATGAGCGAAGGTGTGTTAGTTGCAGATCATATCAATGAATTCAATGTAATTGTTAGTCAATTGAGTTCAGTTGATATTGACTTTGAAGATGAGGTATGTGCTTTGATTCTGTTATCCTCATTGCTTGATAGTTGAAATACTGCCGTTACTGCTGTTAGTAATTCATCTGGGTTAACAAGCTTAACGTTTAATGAAGTTCGAGATTTAATTTTAAGTGAGGATATTCGTAGAAGAGAATCTGATAAACTCGTATCTACTGCTTTAGTAGGTGCAAACAGAGGAAGAACTAGTACACGTGATAGTAGGAACATGAACAGACGTAGCCAATCTAGGACTTTCAAGTCACATCCTTCATGAAAGTTGTTCCATATGATGTAACATTCAACATATTGTTTTTCCAAATTTTTCTGAGAAATGTGCCCCGATGCGTATTTTTATGAATTAATTGTGATTGTTCGATACATTTATCCCTTGATTCAGTTTAGTGAATTTTCATCGGCTGATGTGATTGGATCTAGAAGTTGGTTGCATGAAAAATGTTCCAAAAAATGTCATTTGTAACGTGTGAATTTTTCAGAATTTTTAGAGCATATTCAAGTGTCAAGAATGTATGTCATTTAACCTTAGCACGTGCCGATTTCTTTTGATTTGCAGATCTGTCAATTTTTTGTGAATTTTTCTGTTATGAAGTTCCTTCATGAAAGATGTTCATCTATGTCTTGCCTATATTATGTAATTATTTTGAGTTCATGATAGGTGAAAACCCTTGTGACTTGAGTTGGGGTCTTATCTGTCCAATTTCAGTCCGAATTGCATTTGCATCAAATTAAATATGCAATTGGCATTCCTTGACCATAGAGTCCTTATGAATGTTATCTCATATATCAATCCTTCCAAATGGATATCATTAGCTCATATAATTGCATGTATTATTGAAACCTTGTTCTATCACTATGCATGTAATTCATAATTGTCTTGTTTTTGCCATTTTCGTATCATTCTTGGTGATTGCATTCAGGTCCAGGTCTCTTAATACAAAATGTTCATGAGTCTATGTTCAACCTATATGATTTTTCCTACATTTTTTTCATGTCATATAGGATCGATAGACCATGCATCTTCTTAATGTGACTGTTGCCCTAAATATTGTCTTTAGCATGTTTGTGTAGATGTTCCAAATTGGACATGTAATCAACCTTAATTGAGTATATAGCCTCTGAGAAAGTCCTAGTACATTTTTCAAGCTTTCTAATGATGCTTAAATTGATCCATTTGCATGTCAATAGTCCATTTTTCCATTTTTTCCGAAGGTACCCTGAAATCTGGAAAATTGCAAATTCAGATTACATATAGGACCATCCTCGCATCTGTATTTTGCTATTTTTGTACGAATTTTTCTGTTGAGATTGGAGGTAGGGTCCTTCATGAACTTTGATTGTCACTCCTAAGACTATCATGTGACAAAATTTGTGAATTTTCAGATGTCATTAACATGATCATATTATCATGAAATTATCTCAAATTGCTGCTGCCCTATTATGTCCTGATGCATCACATCACGTTCTCCGGTTTTTATAAAATCATGTGTTGCTCTTCTGAGAAAACATTTTCATGAAAGTTGTTCTATATTGTGTGCTTAATGTGTCCTAATTTTTGTGAAGTCAATTGTTCCATGGGTCACATTCAACTATATGTTTTTGATCTGACATCATTATTTCTCCTGTTTTGCTTCCCATGAAGTATATACGCTTTAGATTTTTAGAAATTCATGCATGTGCAACCGACTTTTGATGTCTTCATCACTTTTAATCCCCATGTCATTAACTTTGTCCACAAAGAGTTTCAAAAAATAAAATGACCATTCAATAACTATTCGATGCTTGCGATCGTGCCTAGCGCATGTTGAATGAATGAAATGACCTGGTGTCGACTCACTAATTCTGATTGGATGAGAACAAAGGTCTTCAGACCTGCTTGCATATTTACTTTCGAATTCTATGCATGTGATTGATAGATACACACGAAAATTTGATGCATGCTCATGGATTAGACTTGAGATTATACATTAGAACCTGATTTTAAGGAACTTATGGTGTTAACCACCGTGAGTGAATACTAATAATGGCTAATTACCATAAGTCATGTATAATGAATAGGGTGATATTTTGTGTCACGTTTTGCATGTAATCTCAAAGGTCGACCCTAAGGCCAACTTGAATCAAGTTGATCATTTTTTTTTTTTGGTAAGGTAAGAATTTTTATAAGACAACCAACAAAATTGTACGACAGAGGGGGGAAAACCACGGTACCAAACAAACACTCATTTGGACATACTGTCACTAGAGTAGAAGGGTACCGCGGTCACCAAAAGAAATACAAATAGGATAAACCCCAAGGAACTAAGAGGAGCTATGTCATCCTGAACTAGGTAGTGGGCGACTCCACTTCAAAAATCTGAGGGTCTATCCCCCAGCTACGTTGCATTCTTCTATTTCTGGTGTTGTCTTCAACTGATTTGAAAGTTAAAGCTTTGTCTTTGACCGCCTTATAAAGGCATTTCTTCATGGAGGGAATGCATAGGTTATGGCCATTGAAAAGAATGTCATTCCTGGTTTTCCATATAATATAGCAGAGAGAGCCAAAGGAGAAGAGCGCTATCTCCCGATGGAATCCTTTCCCAGACAAAAAATTAATGGCCCAATTAAGATTATCCGTCCAAGTGGAGTTGGTCCAAGGGAGGTTGCACCTGGCGGCCCAAAAATTAGCCAGGGCATTGGAGATATAACACTCAAAAAAGAGATGGTTGATTGAGTCTGGAGTAGAGTTGCAAAAGGTGCAAACTGAGGTAGGAATTCTGCCGAAGGACATGAGATAGATCTGAGTGGGTAGGCGATTTTTGGTAATAAGCCAAAGGAGGAATTGATGTCTAGGGGTCAGCACCTTATTCCAGACAAAAGAGGACCAGTGGACAAGGTTGCATTTGCGCCGAATTGATTGCCATGCCGAAGCTGTTGAAAAGGTTCCAGAGGAGCCCTCTAACCAAGTGAAGGTGTCTTGGCCACTTGAGAGATGGGGAATTGGTATTTGCCACAAGGCTAACTCTTGGAGTAATTGAGTTCCTTCTGGGGAAAATAGGTCCTTCACTCTCGCATGTCTAAGAAGATCCGATTGATAGATGTAGTTATTTGAGAAGATTGAGTTAAGAGGACCCACTTGGAGCCATGGGTCAAGCCAGAGCAATGTTGATTCACCATCTCCTATTTTCCACCTGAAGTGGGGTAAGAAGTCTTCCCTTAGAGTAAGGATCTTCCGCCAAGCCCAAGAACAATGAGTAGGAGTGGAGGCATCCCAAAAATTCTTTCTTTTGAGGTATGTTGCATGAATCCATTTGCACCATAGCGATTCTTTATCAGTGAATAGCAACCAGATGTGTTTAGCCATGGCTGCCTTATTGCTATCCCTGATCCTTCTTATGCCAAGGCCACCTTCCTGACGGGGAAGGCAAACATCAACCCAAGACACCTTTGCACCTCCTGGACCCATATTTGGGCCTTTCCAAAGCAATTGTCTGCACGTTTGCTCTATCTTGTCCACTACCGACGATGGGAGCCAGAATATAGAGGCCCAATAGGCTTGGATGGCATGGAGTACCGACTTGATAAGCTGAAGACGGCCTGCGAAAGAGAGGAAGCAGTGGGTCCATGATTGGACTCTGGCAGTGATACGGCAAACTAGGGCGTTGCAGTCCTCTTTACTAAGTCTTCCTGTGATGATGGGTACACCCAAGTACCGTACAGGAAGGGAGCCGCGATTGAAGCCAAGTGCCTGTACAATCTGCTCATTAGCGGTCTCAGAACCTCCTGAAATAAAGACTTCACTTTTATTAGTGTTGGGGATTAATCCACTCCAGGTAGAGAATAAAGTAAGCCCGTCTTGGAGGCAGGAAATAGAAGCAAGTTTAGCTTCGCTGAAAAGGAACACATCATCTGCAAAGAATAGGTGGGATAGACGTGTAGCTTTACAACGCCAGTGGTATCGGAATTCCGGGCGCCGAGTGTGAGAATCAAGGATCCCAGTAAAGACTTCCATGATCAAAGTGAATAGGTATGGTGACATAGGGTCACCTTGTCTTATACCACGTCCACTAGCGAAAAAACCATGGAGTTCGCCATTTATAGAGATAGAGAATTTTGGGGTACGGACTAGGGGTGAGCATGGTCCGGGTTGGGCCGGTCCACCCCCTAACCCTAAGACCAACCCGCACAGTGTTGGTCCTCAATTTTTAGGACCGAGGACCGACCCTATTGAGCCTAGGACCGAGGACCGGACCAACCCAATGGGTTCGGTCCGGTTCCAGGGTTAACCCAGGACCGATCATTCATTTTTTTCATTTTTTTTGTATTTCTAAAAAATTAAACCAATTATTTCAAATTACATATTTATCGATATTGTGATTTTAACTAAACTATAAGTACTAATACATATTCAACAAATTTAAAATAAGGTAATAATAAAAATTTCACACTTGCTAAAAGTAAGAAACCATAAAAAAAATTAAGATTTCTTATAGAGCCGCAAGACGAGCATTGCTTACAAGCAAAAAGAATTTCTAATTAGGACTTTATTTCCTTATGATTTATTCATAACGAGCAAGGTTAGTGAATAGAGGTAAGTGGCGCAAGCGTCAAGCAATAAGTGGGGTGAGCATGGCAAGTAGGGTGAGTGTCGAGTGGTGAGTGACCAAAAGTGAGCGAGGTGAGTGTCAAGTGGCAAGCGGGGCAAGATTGCTCACGAGTGAAGTTGTTTTTTTCGATTTTACTTGGCAAATTGAATACTAAAAGGATAAAGTAGAAAGAAGAGAACAAGAGTATTAGAGGAGGACGTCATTTGAATTAAGGTTTACTCTTTAGCATAAATAAAAATATATTATATATAATACAATATATAAGGCCAGGGTTTGTCCGGGTTGGACCAACCCGAAACTCCTAGGACCGAGGACCAACCCGCACAGTACTGGTCCAGGGATTTTAGGACCAAGGACCGACCCAGTGCCCTTGGGAACCGGACCAGGACAGGCGGGGTTGGGCGGTCCCGGGTCGGTCCAGGGGTCGACCCGGACCGATGCTCACCCCTAGTACGGACGCAAGCCATGATAAGTTTTGTGAGGTGGGTGGGAAATCCAAACGCTTGTAGAGTCATCTCTAGAAAGTCCCAGTCGAGGGTATCATAGGCCTTCCGGAAATCCACCTTAATGGCACACTTCGGAATATAAGGCTTATTATGAAACCCGCTGAAGAGTTCTTGGGCAAAGAGGATATTGTCGCTTATTCTCCTTCCTCTTACAAAAGCAGTTTGAACCGGACTGATTAGGTCAGGAAGAACAGTGGCAATTCTAGCAGAGAGTATCTTGGTGATACACTTGTAAATGGTATTACAACAGGCAATAGGACGAAAATCTGACACCGATGTTGCGTTGGGTATCTTTGGCACCAGGGCAATGATAGTATTGTTGACTTCCTTGAGTAAGGAGCCAGAAATAAGGAAGTCCATGACCGCTTCAAGAATCGAAGGGCCCCCCCGTCCCAATTCTTCTTAAAGAAATCAGCATTATAGCCATCCGGTCCAGGGGCCTTATTGCCAGCCATCGAGAACATGGCATTGCGAATTTCCGACGGGAGGAAAGGTTGGGATAGAAATGTAATCTGTTCTTCCTTGAGTGGGGAACGGATGACATCAGATATCTCCTGCATAGAAGGCCTCATAATCATATCAGCCGGGGCAAGAAGGTCCTGGAAATAAGAGACAAATACCCTCTGAACTTCCTTCATATCTGATACCATTTGTCCGGAGTTATCCATAACAGAGATAATACGATTTCGGAGGTGCCGGTGATTGACTGATTGATGGAAGAACTTGGTATTATGATCCCCTTCCTTGAGCCAGCGAATTCTAGATTTTTGCCTGAAGAAAGATTCCTCAAGAGAGCGAAGTTCGACATAATCTTTGCGTTGAGAATGTTCCTCAGCCGCCAATGAGCTATTTTGAGGGTCTAGGTGAAGAGCTTCTTGAGTAGATGATAAGACACTTTTCGCCGTAGCCGCCCGCATAGAGATGTCCGAATAAGAATCTCTGTTGAGACACTTGAGCCGACCCTTCAAGAGCTTGAGTCTAGCATAAAGTCTATACATAGGAGAACCTAATACTTGGGCCTCCCAAGACTAAGATACCAGCATGAGGAAGTCTGGATGGCTCATCCATAAGTTGAAGAATTTAAAGGGAGTTCGCCGGGAACCAGGTGAAAGAATTCTTACAGCCATCGGAGTATGGTCAGATATACCAGGGGCCAGGAAGGATGCTTTAGAAAAGGAGAAGGAGGTGCACCAATAATTATTAACCAAGACTCGGTCAATTTTCCGTTGTTTCCTACGAGGGCCAGAGGAAGTAGACCATGTAAACCGAAAGCCGACATATCGAAGGTCAAATAGTTCAGCTTGATCCAGGCAATCCTTAAAATCATCAAAAGCGGGACACCAAATATCCGGGCTCCCCATGCGATCCGAAGAATCCCGAATGGCATTGAAGTCACCAGCCATCATCCAAGGTCTTTCCTTTAGAAAATAGCTCAACCTGATAAGTTCACTCCAAAGGGGTCTTCGAGCCCCAAAGGTATGTTCTCCATAGACCACCGTTAAAGATAGGGTAGTCCCTAAGCTTAGAAATTTAGCATCACCATGAATAAACTGGTTAGTACTGGTCAATGTAGTAAAACATACCAAAAGTGGGTTCCATCCGACCCAAATATGCCCTCTAGGAGAGGACTCATAATTAGTGACCCACATCCAGCCAGGAAGTAATCCAGAAGAGATAATGGGAAATCTAGCAACAGGGACTTTAGTTTCCAAAAGACCAATACAACATAGGTTGTTGAGGCGCACAAGCTTCCTAACCTCCGCTTGCTTTAAAGGGTTCATGAGACCCCTAATATTCCAAAATCCAAAAGACATAAGAAAATATGTACAAAGGGATATAGACAGACTACTTCCTTTTAGAGCGCCTCTTGGCGGCTGCAGGTTTTGAAGCCTTACCAGACGAAGGCCCAGATCTATTAACCTGCTCAGATGTTTTGTATTTGCTGGAAGGAGAATCAGAGGTAAACCCCAGTCTACTAGCTTGCTCAACTCTCACCTCAGTGAGTTTCAGATCAGAGAGAATAGGTATATGCGGGCCAGGAGCGAGATTTTGTTCCTGACTTGAACAGACATCAAGAACAGTTTCATTTGCTGGTCTCATAGCAGCACCATCTAAGAGAGGTTCAGTAGCAAGGCCCCTTACACAGCTCTCCCCACCAACCTCAGTTTCGTCCTGTGTTAAAGAACCAGCAGCAGCAGATTTCAGACTGAACAAGCGGCGGCAAGCGGCAAAGAAGCACCACACGAAAGGTGGCCGGATATGGCAGACATTGGGATAGCAGCAGCATCAGCACATCCAGCAGTCGCAACATCCTCTCCAGCAATAGCAGCTGCACTCATACCAGCAGAAACAGCAGCAGGACCCGTAGCAGCATCAAAAACAGCAATATCAGCAGCAGATTCTGCACCAACAGCAGCAGCTATACCAGTTTCTGTCTTTCCCATAGCAGCAGCAACACCATACCCTGTAGTGGCAGCATCTGAGGTAGTAGCTGCACTTGAAATGACAGCAACAACAGCCGCCGAGACAGAACCAGCAACCGCCAAACCAGTGTTTCTCTGCTGTTTAGGCCAAGCAAGAGCAGGACTATTTGCTTCCAAGTTGACAGCAGTAGGAGATCCCTCATCCAAGTCATCATCTGAGTCAAAAGGGGATGGATGAGCAGCTTCCAATGTGACAGTAGCGATCTGTTTGTCCTTGTTTCCAGCTCGGCGGTTATGTTTGCTACCGGCACGTTGCCACTCCTCTACAAGGGCTGGTCTAGTCCCCTTGGCAGGTAAGGATGCAGCATTGCGAAGGGGGCCTTGTCCCTCCTCAATAGCAAGGGGTTGTGAAGCCTGAAGAGGGGCTTGGTTTGCTGGATCAGACTCAGCTGGTCGGGGGTCTTGAGAAGGACACCTATGACCAAAGGTACCACAGATATGGCATGATGCAGGTTTCCATTCATACTCCACGTTTACAATGCGAGGTTGTCCATTTATAAAGACCGTAATGGAATCACAGCTCGGTTTTGAGGCTGCAAGTTCGACACAGACTCTAGCAAATGATATCATTTTTAGATTTTCCGTGCGTTGGTCTACATAGAGCGGGCGTCCAACAACACTGGCTACCTTACTAATCCCCTTCGCTGACCATAGCCCGTAAGGGAGATTCTTAAACCTAATCCAAACAGGAATTGTAGAATGGTCTCCTTGTTTCAATTCAAGCATGGAATGCCATTGTTGGAGGATTAAGGGCACCCGTGCCACTGTCAACGGACCTCCCTCAAGTACC
Organism: Corymbia calophylla; assembly: GCA_014182845.1. Taxonomy (NCBI): domain Eukaryota; kingdom Viridiplantae; phylum Streptophyta; class Magnoliopsida; order Myrtales; family Myrtaceae; genus Corymbia; species Corymbia calophylla. The sequence goes on from CM024693.1 coordinate 12,916,789, forward strand.
CTTCGCCTAAACTCAGAGTCAGGTATATGGAAAAAATAGAACCCTTGGTCATTAGCTTTGACCTCTAATAAGTGTTGGCCCCAAAGGTGTTTGAGGGCCGACTCCACTAATTTAAATGGGAGTTTCTTCCCAACAAGGTATCCAACTAAGCAGTTTTGCCAAATAGGATCAGCAGCATCGAGATCCTCTTCAGAACAATGAACTACATTACTCCCAATAGTACAAGGCTCAATGAAGGAAAGGGAATATCCTTACATAGCAGCCTTGGCCACATTCGCCCAAGAGCAGTTGGCTGCAACTGATTCTCCAGCACGCTGGGGCAATAATCCCTGCCTTTGCTCAGCTGTAATGGGATATTGGTCTTGACTGGAACCAGCAACATTTGTTTCAAGTCTGCTATCCATTCCCACACCAGCAGAGTTTTGGCCTAAATTCCTACCTCTCCTCAAATCTCCATCAGTATAACGAGTAGAATGAGCCCTACTTCGGCTGCGATGGCGACCTCCCCCCAATCCCAAATGGGATTTTGCAGCAAAAGCAGCATTCCTATCCATAATTAGCAGAACCTAACCCAGCTAACCAGAACTAGCATACCCATTGCGGTAATTTTGAAGGAGCGAAGCAGAAGCGCGAAACCAGCGGCTGTTGCTCACTTCACGTTCAAGTGGAGGCGAACTCCGACTACACGCCCACCTGGGATGACTCTGGCCTAAATGGAGCTTCCCGTTGGAGATGGCAAAATCCGGCAAAACCGACCCAGAACAGAGAGGAAGACAGAGGCAGCTCTGTTCAGTCTCTCGCCCAAGCTTGGTATTCGCCGGAGCAAGCAGGCGTCAATGCCAAGATCAGAGCTGGGATGGCGGGAGCTCAGAGAGTAGAGAGGGTGATGAACAGTGAAACCCTTTTTGGTTGTCTTTTTTTTTTTTTTGAATCAAGTTGATCATTGTTTATTTACCTTGTTGACTTGTTTCGTTTGCCTTTTGCTTGGTTCGGTGTTTGTTTCAATTGTAATCCGTTCATTTTAGCATTAGTCAAGAATTAAAATAGATGAATAAAATGGTCTCGAAGACGGTGATAGTCGATGTCCATTTGGACCGTTTTCTCTTTGTACCATTCATTTGATACCCGATATATGTCTTGGGTTTTCCATTGTGTTGTATAAAAACTTGATGACTTGCGGGTTTTCGTTCTTTCCTTTCCTTCATTTGCCCCTCTTAGAATTGCATTTTTAGATTTACCGCTTTCTTTGATTATTTACTTACTGCATCGTAATTTCAATTCAAATTTTGTCTTTCTTTTTTCATCTTTATAGAATTAGAATGGCATGAAATCAATATCCATGCATAGTCACCTTTTCATTTCAACTGGCACGAAAAAGTAAAAAGACACGCATGATCACCTTTAGTAAAACATGATGATTGTTAGATACCGAAAGGGCGCTAATAGAAACATTAGCATAACTCAAGTCGTCGAACCCTAGATCTTTAGTTGCGTAGAAATCTAGGGAATCCTCCCAACTCTCAATTGGGTTTACTAGCGGCCCCCAAAATTGAGGCTAGTGATGACTCCAAAACATTTTATCTTAGGTTGTTAATTAACTTAGATAAAATGTACCCGTCATGTGGGGTAAGAATTCTCAATCAAGATCCGCCACCATTTAGCATACTCATCACTACGACCTTAGATGGGACAAAGTGATGATGTCTGTCTATAAGAGTACATTTGTAAGAGCTACTGTAGAGCACAAGTTTGGGTTGGGGTTTACCGAGGTTTAGCATACTCGTAGCTACGACCATGAATGGGGCAAGTTGATGGCATCCATTCATGGAAGTATCTTTGTAAGAGCAATTGAGGTAAAGATACCACTAAACTCACCTTTGTTTTTGTTCGCGATGCGAAGGTTGGGTCACGACACTGTCCCACTGTCACGCGGGGTGTGGGTTGGGAGAGTCTACACTCACAATTGATGGATCTCTTGATGGATATGATCTTCATCGATTTGCCTTTTGAGGACCATCTCATAAATACCCCTAAACCGCAGTCTCTCACACCGAACAACTGACGCCAAGGGTGGGTCACAACAAACATCGATGTTGTGTCTATACTATGTGACAATAGCTATCTATTGTATTTCTCTTGTGGATGAGAGAAAGAAATATTGACAACCAATCGCTTCATTTATAAAGAGCTTATACTTAAAGATGCTAAGTTAAACCTTTCGTAATGTAAATGGGGGCATAACATACGAATAATGTGTATATGAATTACGCAATGTATTTCATTTTTTCTTTTCTTTATTCAAGTCAGCATACTAACGCAGTGATATGACCTATACAATCCCACATATAGAGCTCCTTTCACACGCTAATTCTCTTTGGGAAATTGCCACATTAACCAATAAATTTTAGTCCAAATCGTACAATTTTGAAGAAAACGGGTCAATTTCAAACAAATTAGGCAAATTGAACCACCAAAATTCAATTTCGTGATTTTATATTAACCTAATTGTTTAATTGCCATGAAAATCATTGGACCCATACCATGGGCACACTAAATTGGACTTTCTGGACCTTAATTTGGAATTCCTCCTAATTATTGGTATCAATTTGCAAATTAATTGAAATTGAACTCAATTAAAGTCACCGGACACCAATTAATTTAATTTTCATGCCTAGGAAACTTATTGTATCCAAATTGACCCTTAATTGATGACACAACATTTTCATCAAAATCGAATTGAGGGTCAATATCCAAATTGAACCTCAATTCATCAAATTAAACCCTAATCATGAATGGATCAACTTGAATTTTTTGAATCAGAGCTCAACAACCCTATTTTCTTAAGGCTTAGAAAGCTAAATTTCCCAAATCAAAGAGTTAGTAAGTGAATTTACTAAAATCGACCCCGAATTTGGACTTATCTTACAAAATTGAGTAGAATGGGGGTGTTACCTCACAAATCATGAAGAATCAATTCGGACCCCTAATTAGGGGCAAAAGTGTCAACTCACATGTCGCTTTTCCCGATCCCAAAATCGCTTGAACGAATGAATGGGTAATTGTCTCTAGATCAAATGTTGTAAAAAGAACTAAGCCTAATTTTGACTAGAATGAAAGTAATTTCATTTTTGGTCGATTTTAAACCTAAAACCGAAAAATTCGGAAAACAAGGTTCTTAATTGATTTTTGAAAAATTCTCGATGCTAAAGTCAAATTGAAGCTAAAATAAAAGTGATTTTATGATTTTTGTATTTTCTAATTTTTTTGGTCAAAGGTTTGACCAAAACTCAAACCCTTGTTGACTTTTACTAAGAGTTTAATTTCATGGTTAAATCTTTGAATTTTTCTAAAATTTCCACTTTTAAAGTGAAATTAGATTCAAAATGAATATTTTTGGTGCAAAAAGCCAAAATTTGACCTAGGGTTGACTAGAAAGTCAACTCGAAAGTAAGCGGTTTGACTTTTTAGGTTTTTGTATGTAATGAAAAGGAAGTTGTTTTTTAAAGCTAAGGCAATAGAAAAAATTTTAAAATGACACTTTTTATTCAAAAAACGGATCTCGTCGCGATTGAGAACCCCTAATTCGGTTTTTCTATCTTTATCGACGCGTCGACTAAAAATCAAGTGTCAACAGTCATGTGAATCTTTTCAATAAACCAAATGTCGAAGCTATATGACGTAATGTTTTAGGTCCCAACATATCTTTATCTAAGAGATTTGGATCAATGGGGTAAATTATTTTCTCTACTAATTCATTATTCTCATTTTGATCTTTTCTTTACTTCATTTGTTATATGCATAATTAATATCATTGGTGTTAATTTTAGATCACCTGAGAGTCCTTTTAGAGCAATTGGACTTTAGCGAAAGGAATGATATGCCAATTCATTGGACAATAATTTTGGTATTAGTTGCAGAGCCAACGTTTTAGGTGTTTTTCCATCTTTAAAATTTAATAGATCTATATAATGACATTAATAATTTTTTTTAGTAAGTGATGATATTTTTCTATTTGAAATTATTTATATTTTAGTATTTAATTTATTTTTTCTTTCTTCATATTTAAGAAAATTGATTCTATGGCCCTCTTATGATGTCTTTCAATTGGAGCTTGCAATAAGGAGACATAGAAGTCAAAAAAAAAAAAAACATTAAAAGTCGAAAAACCGGTTGAGGAAGTTTATGTTTCCTTAGAAAAAGTCTTGTGGCTAACCTTTACCATCACACCGTTATTCTACGGAGGACCGTCATGCTAACTGCTCTTCTTGGTATACATACACAATAGAACACTTCCGCATGTTTTGACAGGCGACACGCCTCAAGAATTTATCTACGAAAGATCGTTGAAAATTGGATGATGGCATCATCTTTTGGTGCAAGAGCTCTTTGCTAGAATGAACAACTCTTTTATAGGTAGCTGTTAGAAATTCCAAGTGCGTACAAAATATAGAGTAAATGACTCACATAATATATTCATCCACAACACTCGGAGGAACGTACAATAGTCACGAAGAAACCAACTTGCGAGCAGTGAGGAATGCACCCTAAGAAAGTAACACGCAAGTCTAAGGACGATGAGAGCGGTACATTATTCTGCCCTAGTTTGACATGGCAAGGGGGAGGCCAGAGCAGGATCTTGGAGACATGCTGGAACATCTACATTTTCAAGTAACTCGGATCAATCGACTACCCTGGGAATTTCTTCCTTTCTTCGAAAGGCCAGCTTATTTAGCATCTTCATAACACCAGACACGATCAAAACCTTAATATGACCTCTCCTTGGTGGAAGCCTCTTCTTCCAATTCTTGAGTTTCTCTGTCGGTCCATCACCTACAGGCTTAGCGAAGAAGCACATATTTTCAGCAGATGGAGACTCTGCAGTGATGGTTTGAGAATTGGGTAGAGAGGAGGGCTGAATTGGGGGTGCTATATATTCTAACTTTGGAGGTTAAAAGCGTTGACCTGCCACTTTAGTCAAGAGAAAGAAGCTACCCGAGATGCAGCATTCATGATATTGCTCATTAACTGGCAAAATACGCAACAGTGGAAACAGTTTTGGGACCAGTATGCTCACATGTCCTTGCATGGGATAACTATTGAATTTTTAAGTGGTGCACTTGAAGACAAAAAAAGTTTTTGTTGTTGATTTTGAGTGAAACACACAAAAAATTCAGGCTATGGAACTGGCTCTCTGCTTTCCTTACAAGAGGGAAAGCAGTAAGAAAGTCGAGAATTTTAGAGAGAGATTTTTCATGTTGCAGATCGAATTTCTATCATAAGAATAACCTAATACAGAAATAACTTGACGTGTACTTAAAATGCCGGAAGAATATGCTTGTCATTAACGTTCTGGGTACTAAAGACGCAGAAATGAGACAAGGTTTAATATTTGTTGTCATTATTGAATCTGGTGTGAAAGCTTATTTTGGTCAAGTCGTGCAAAAGATAACCATATCATGCAAGTCGTGAATGATATCCCACAAAAATCTTTCAAAGATACAATCGAGATTCTTTTCTCCTACACAACCAATCTATAGTTAAGTTCAAAGTAATGTAACAGGATGGGCCCTGTTTGCAAATTCTTCTATATCTACAGGATTCAGTGTATCCCATGAAAAGGACCTCTAGGTGGGAAAAAGCGGATAAGCATTAACGTTTTGTTTCTTGAATAAAGAAGTTGAATTTCGAGAAGACCCAGTAGGGAAGCTATTGACGACATCTGGGGCCCTTTTGCCACTAACTATGAGCTAATTTACAGTTAAAGATCACATTTAGAGAGATATATGTGATAATTACAAACAAACCTGGTTCCTCTACTGAAGATCAAACTTGAAGGCTTTCCAAAAGCCTGTCGGGATTGTCGACCTGCTTCGCTCATGGATTCAGATCACCCAATCAGAGTTAAACTGTAGTGCCAACCGCCAGTACAAAAACTCATGGCCAACGTCTTCATTCTGTCGATGGCCATGGAGAATAATGAACAGATGGGAAAACTCACTATTAGACTAAAAACAATGCTGAAGATCCCAAATTTCAGGGTAATATGTTAAGTTGAAGCCAGTGACGTCAATGGGCCTAACTATGGAAGAAAATCTTAATACTCCACCCACTGCATCGGAGTAAGTTTCTTGCATTTTGTCCTAAAAAAATTGTACTTGATTGTAGTTAAAGTAGTTCGCAATGTATGTCAGCACAATGAGTAATATAAAAATAACATGTGGCTTTTTTAAGATAAAAATGTGCAGAATTTATAATGGTGTCATTTTTGTCGCAAGGATGAAAGCTTTTTTTAGTTTTAAAAGGTTATGGTATTTTTAGAATTTTTTTTAGACAGTTGAGATATTATATGTTAGTTTTGTTTCTTTTTTGTCAAAAAAAAAAAAAGAGAATACTTGACCAAAAATACCCTTAAATTTTAAGCTAATTTCCCTAAAAACCCACACAGAACCCTAATCACACATTCTCTCTCCTCCAGTACAATGTGCATCAGCCATTGCACCCCACCACGATCAACAACGCTCTGCCTCTTGCCGCTTGGCTGTCATACTCGATAGTCGTACCCTAATGCCGAACTATCTATCTCCATCTTGAGTCCTGGCCCTTCTACGAATTAGGTCGAGGGCTCACTCGTGTAGTGGCCTAGTCTTAGGCAACTCTTGATCCGGGGTCACCTAAGGCTAGGGATTCTTGTGACTCTCCCGAATTTTGCATTCAGAGAGCAAGATTAGAAACATGTTGAACGTGGATCAACAATTCTCAATTAGCGCAAATTCTCTCAAACCCTTACCTCACACAACGTTGGAAGGTTCATTTTAATTGATTAAGCTATGATAGTTCTATCACCTATGATAGTTCTATCATATGAGGGAGTTGTCATTACCCTATTAGAGCCGGTTAGGAGCCAAGTGAGATATGGAAGAATATCTTATTTTGTATACAACTAAAGATCTAAGTACCAGGGCTTAATTACACTAGCTTATTGAACTAATGTTATTTCGATACCCTAACTTGATTAGATTAATTTGTTAGCTAAGTGTCATGGGCCGTAGCTAAGTGTCACGGACCGATTGATCTAACGTTCCCTTTAACACGTACAGCCTTAGGATTTCTCCCAAGCAACCTTTCCCACTCAACTCACAAGAATTCTAGAGAGAAAAGCTCTGGATTCTATTACTCTGGTAGAATGAAATTGTACAAATAAGGAAAAAGAGACCCATATATATACAAGTACAGGGCAAACCATATTCGTAGATCTCTCCTCGATCTAACGAGAGAGATCATATCTCTCTAATTACCACCTACCTACCTTAATTACATAGGTGTATAATTACCGTATTGTCCGCCCTTAGGAATATTCTAGAAGACTCAAGAGAACCCTAGGACTTAGGGATATCAGTTGAGAGTCGCTCGTTCCAAGGATCGGTCATAGCGTCGTGCAGAAACCCTCTTGGACCATTCATATCTTCGAGCCGTGACATAAGCGTCATATGCATTCTTTTATCCAATTATGAGTCCTAGAGTTATTTTCCACTAAGTGACCAGATGTTTTTATGGATCCTAGTACATGTTCGAATCATTCCATCAAGCTAAACGAAATAAGAGAAAATCAATAAAGGAAATGGCATAAAAGGATAACAACAAACACGTCAAAAATGGTAATAAAATGTAGGTAATGACTAAAGTACGAAAAGTAACCTGATACAATGTCATGCACAAAATATTACATGACAATATTATGACCCTCGAGACATGATCCTTATTATTGGGCTGAACCACTCGGGCCCATTTAGCCGCCATGGTCGATCCTCTCCCTATTTCAATAATTACAAGAGTGTCATTTTGATTAATTACTAAATTACCATGACATGTCATCAATCGAAGTCAGAGCCCATCTTAGTCATTTTTAAGTCTCTTGCTCTAGACCATCTAGAATGTCTTGTCACCTATCCTTGGCATCAAATTTCAGCCAAGAGCATTCTTTAACCATTAAGCATTAAATCAAGGCCCCTAGATCAAGAGATGAGTTGTATGGTTTAGGTTAAGATGGAATTTAAATTTTCCCACCAAAATTGAACAACAAAACTTCTTTCTTACACTCTAACCCTAGTGAAGGAAAAGACAAAAGTCTCTCTCTCTCTCTCTCTCTCTACGCCAATCTCCCATCACCCTGGAATTTCGCCTATTCTGATTGATTGCTGGTCTCCTCCTGTCGAACAACTCTTACAACCGAGTTCCCTTAGGCGTCCCTGATCTTGCCATGTGGTCACTTTCCTCAAATGTCGCTGGAGGTTTGCTTGATTGACCAAATTTTGATCATTGCTCGCCGGAATTGGAAATTCAAGGTAGGTACTCCAATTTCTTGTGATCAATTTCACGTGATCATCCAATGATGCAAGGATGAACATAGTTTAAAATTGAAGAAAATTCTTCAATATATGTTCGATTCTAAGCTAGGATGTGAAGAAAATAGATATAGTCAGAATGAAATTGTCTAACTGGGGGATAGACGCACGCATTTTTGGTGTGGAGCCGGCCACAATATAGTATAGGATGACTTTGTCCTCTTGGTTCTCTTATGTGCCTAGCTTACTTGTAACTTTCTTTGGAACCACGGTACCCCTCTACTCCAATGACAATTCGTCTTGTTGAGTGCTTGTTGGTACCGTGTTTTTCCCTTTGATGTACATTTCGCTGGTTGATTTTATGATAATTCTTACCTTACCAAAAAAAAAAAAAAATTGTCTAGAACTAAGAATTACTAGCCGAAATCAAGAATTGATTGCATGTTTGAAGAACCCAAGGGTTTCAATCACTTAGCCGAGCCCCTCTAAATGAGTATGGATGTTGAAATTAATGCTAGCATGTCGATTGAGCTTAATTGTACATGTTTAAAGTAGTTGTATAACAGTTAGTTCCAGTATAGTTGGATTTGCATGTTCAATTTATCTTAGGATTCAAGCCTAGCTGAATTCAAGCTTTAAGATCGATGTACATTAGTTGATTGAAGATTTTGACTCGAATTTCAAAAGAATAGTTTCAAAATGTTCATATATCCTGGAAAATCACTTTGAGTATAGTTGAAGATTGCTTGAATGTGTTTAAATGTTCAAAGTGATTTCTGGAAAAATCGGATCCTGACTGACCTCCACTTGTTCATCGATTTTTCTAAAACCCCTTTTTCAAATCTGGAAAATTAGCTTCCATAAAATTTTCAGCTGAGATCATAAGCTTTCTAGTGATATAAAATTCATCAAAATAAGAGTTCATTTCGTTGATCCGAAGCTTGTTCAAAAAAGACGAAGAAAACTGGCTTTGATCTGAAATTTTTGCTCCCTTGTCAATCAAATGTGTTTTGTAAATTATAAAGGAGGACCTTTTTTTGTAAAAACTTAAATAAAAAAAGTTGTAGAGGGGGGTCTTGAACTATAAATCTAGAAATTTTCATAAATTTGAATAAGTTTTGGTTGGGTAATTTGATCAATTTCATATAAGGTCAGATTTGGTCTTAAAAACTGTTCTAATTAAAGTCTGGGATGTTCATTGCATGTTTGCAAAAAGTTAAAAAATGAAAGTTGAAGAGAACATGCAGGGCTAGCTGTCCTTAAAATTTGGCGCCAATTGGAGCTGGTTTGCTATTTTTCCACCTTTTTTAAAAACTGAGTCCAAACCAAGTCGGATCCTGAGAGGGCAAGTAAAACTGAATAAACTCACTTAATTGGTTCACAATTGGGGAAAATGGTCAGAATAAGAATTAAACTGAAAATCTTAAGCTTTCGTTTGCATTTGGAATTTCTAAAATTAGAGTATTAAAGCCCTTAATTGGATTAAAACATAATTAGTCAGAAATAGAGGTGTCAATATGGGTCATAAACCCATATTATGACCCATTTTTAGTTAAATGGGTCAAATATGGGTCAAGTGAAGGTTAAATATGGGTCAAATATGGGTTAAGTGAAGGTTAAATATGGGTCAAATATAGGTCAAATGAAAGTTAAATATGGGTCAAATATGGGTTGAGTGAGTTATTAGGTAGACCCATCATCTTTCTCCTTCCATCCCCCTCCTCTATGCGTTCTCGACTTCCGTTGCCAATCCAATGAGGTTCACTCAACAATAATTAAAAATCAATTTTTTTTTTAAAATTATTTTCCTCAAACTATTTCAATTTAAAGGTATTCATATTTTTTTATTTACTACTTTTTTATTATTTAATTTACTTTATAAATTTGATGTGAAATTTTTATTCAAATAATTTATATGTGAAAAGTTTAAAGTGGACTAAATAAGTGGGAGTATATTTTCTTAAATTAAGTTAAATATTAATATGCGTTTGTAATATGGGTCGGGTATGGGTCGGGTATGGGTCGGGTCGGGTATGGGTCATCAAATTTACATTGCATGAAAATGGGTCAAAACGGGTTAAATGGGTCAATGTGGGTCGGACCATTTTCGACCCGACCCAAACCCGACCCGACCCACCCATTTGACACCCCTAGTCGAAATAGGGGAAAAACAAATAAATAACCCTCTTGGGTCACTAATTGATTTTATGGTTTCTAAGGCTAATTAGCTTAATTGCATGTTTAATTGAGCTCATATTGATTAGGTGTATGCAGGCTCAATTGACATTAGTAACATATAATTCTTTGGAGGGTAGTTTAGGAAAGGAGATTAAAGCTTAATTAGCCTCTTTGTAACTTAGCCTACCGCTTTGTGAAGTGCAAGTGGAGGCTTATTATCACTTAAAATTAATTAATCAGTCATTAGTTCTATGAGGTGGATGGGTGATCGAGTTGCATAATCAACCTAAAATTCTCGAATCAAATTCGAGTTCTTGTTTGTTGATTGAATTTCGTGAGCCTATTGATAGCTTGAGTGATTGTATGAATGAAATCAAAATCGGCAATCAATGGCTAGAGGCACGAGGCGGCGGGCGAGAGCCTTGGGGAGGCAATCCATGGTGGCAGTTCGAGGAATTTTAGGCTTGTTTAGTACTAATTAGTCAGTTTAGCCTATAGACTTAGACTAATAATCAAATTAGCTTAGACTTTGATTGATATAGTCTAGCTTAGCAAATTAAATAAAACCAATTAGACTTAGGATCATTTTCATAATAAATAATTTGTCTAATATACATTAGTCTCATCACCAAATAAAATGATTAGATTTAGGCTCACCCTAATCTAGTTCAAATTTTAGGATTAGTCTCTAAAATCAAACTTATGGGAGTTCATATCCCAAGGCTTACAACAAGGCAATGTATATTTTTTTGTCTAACATAGTACCAGGTCAACCTTATAGAGATTGCTTTAAAACATGGTTATGTAATAGTGTTTGCCCGACACGTATTAAATTTTCCATTATCGCACTTTACTTTCATGCTTTAGATACATCGGGTGTTTAATTCCACGATTTAAATACATTGGATGTTCTTTTTCTTTTAGATTGGTTAGGATTACAACCCTTGGAATCATAACCAAGGAAAAAGAACATTTGCATGAAAACTTAGTGACTTTATCATATTTGGTAAAAATGTGTTTGATCACTTAGATGAACAATCCCACCGAGTTATAGGTATCAAAAGGCACGAATTAGATTAGATGATTAGCATAATCAAGTCCCCGAACTTAGAAATTTTTGATTGCATAGAAAACAAGACAAAGTTACATGTCTCATTTGGTTTTTAGCCGACCTTGAAAAGACTAGTGACAACTCCTACAATCCTTTAGGCTAAATTGAACTTTAAAATAAAATCTAACGCGAGGTATGAGTTTGGAAAAGCTCGTGCTTAATCATGGTTTGTCAAATCGTCTTAGGTAGTTATCTAAAACTCATCCCTTTTCTCCCTTGATGGAAAAGGAAGGTCACAACATGGATCGCTCTGGGTCCACAACCTCAGCATCGCCTTGTTTGGAGTCGCGCGATCTTGACAACCCATTGCCTCTAGTCACATGACCTCCACGACAAAATGTTGCCTCTCTTTCAGGCTTCACCTAAGCTATTGAGCCTTCAGGCTTCACCTAAGCTATTGAGCCTTCAGGCTTCATTGAAGGGCCAGATTTGTGCATGCATTTTCTTATTTCTCTCTCTCTTTTTCTTTTATAATGTCCATACAAGCTTGTGGCAAATAATGTTTACCAAATTCTATTTGCATTTTATGAAACTCCTTTGGTCCAAAGTTCTTTGCATTTATGCAAAGACTTTTCCCAAATACCCAAACACACTCTTTCTCGCTCCTTCCATTACACAATAACAAGCAATTGATGGACCTATGTTTTTCCCTCTTTATGTACTACATTGCCAAACCACCCCCCTCCTTAAAGAACAAGCAATCACTACTCACTGAAGCTTGACGATGCCTGTCAACTTTGCATGTTTGGCACACCTCAAAATAGTACTAAAAGTTTTTAACTCAGGGCAAGTCAAGAGATCATAGGCACAGAGCAAGCCAAATTTAATGTTAAGCTTGTCGGCCTCGTTCCCTTCCCGGTGTTTCCACTTACGAGGGCTGCCTATGATAGTGTCCTAATGGAGCGCCCTGCTGGGCTGCACACCTAATTTTAATGTCCCAAGGCCCAAAAGGCTTTTATTTATCTACCCAGCCAATTAGATACAAAAGATAAAGGGGGTTCCACCTCTCGAGGGTTCTTTCTCCTATTTCTTCCTTAAGCCTTTTAAGGACATGCTCAAATTCACAACTTTGTATATTTGGCACACCTCGAAATAATACTTAAAGTTTTTAACACAAGCATACATGAAAATCATATGTCCACCGGACGATGTTTTCACCAAGACTACATATGGAAGATTTTCCGACATCATGAGTCATGAGGAATTATTAGTTATGCATATTACACATCCCATTGGATCCAATGATGTATACATAACACACTTATTGAATACTTTCACATATCTTGTCAAGTGACACGCCTCATGAAATTATCTATGAAAATTCCCATTATAAATATAGGTTCACTGTATTCCCCACTCCTCAAATAGATTTAAACAGCCCTAAATTTTAAATGGTCTAAAATAGCCCTGATTGAGCCCTCATTAATGGTAAGATTGATGAAAGAGGAAAAAATATCTTTAATATGATCAATCAATTTAATATTTGTTATTAACCTTTCCTACACAATTGTTTCTTCTCATTTTGTGTTCAAATTGGAGCAGCGTACACGCTTAAGTTACGAAAATCATCTAGGATTCTAGTATTTGAATTAATTTAATGATCGAGCTCTTTAACAAAATAAAGTTCAATCTGGAATAACTTATTGTAGTGTATAATTTTTTTTTTGTTCTATTAGTGTATAATTCTTTATTTCAATTTTTTCTTAGGAGAACTCTTTGTTAAAGTTTTGAACTCTTTATGATTATAATTTATGTTTAAAATATGTTAATTAAAAAAGATTACCTTAAGTTCAAACTCACTACAAAAAATCCTTTATAAAAATCAGTTTGAGCACATTAGTCACTTTAAGAAGGAAATGGATTTTGTATAATGAAAAATAGCATACAGTGGAAGAATAATACATCGTTGTTTCAATTAATATAGACAGTTTAGTTTTATTCATGACAATGCGTAGCTTTTGCATTTTAAATGAATAGTAACAACAGGTTTTGGAATAATAAATAATGTGTTGAAATGGATTATGTATAAAAATGAATGAAAAACTAACATAAGGCGTTGGAATAATACATCATCGTTTAAATTATTATGGAAAGTTTTGTGTTTTCATGACAATATGTAGCTTTTGCATTTTAAATAAATAGCAACTTACAGTCTTACCCCCCTTTCCATTTATGATTTTGATTGATTAGTTATCTTGAGGTTCTTTCCGTCAACTCGATAAGTTAGGAGGTGTTATACCAAGAGCCAATAGATCCCCAACACTCCGGAGGAATGTTTATTACATCAGATACGATCAATAGCTAATATGACCTCCCTTAGGGGAAGCCCCTTCTTCCCATTCTTGAGCTTCTCTGTTGGTCCATCACCTACAGGCTTAGCAAATAAGGACATATTTTTAGCTGGGGATTTTATATATATTTTGGGGAAGATTAAGACCGTTGACCTGCCACTTTAGTCCAGAGAAAGAAGCTTTAGGAAATGCAAATTTTATGTTATTGCATGTGATGGCAAAATGTGAACAGTTTTGGGACCACTAGGTTCGCTTGTCATTGCATGTGATGATAGCTTTTGACAATTTAATCGTGCACTTGAAGACAGAAAACTTTTGTTGTTGAAACACGAACTAATCAGACAATGTAAACAGGCTCCCTTGTTTTCCTTTTTAAAGGAAATTTAGATGAAAGTTGAGACATTTAAAGAAGGATTGTTCATGTTACATATCAAATTTGTACCATAAGAACAACATGATGCAGAAATAACATGATGTGTTCTGAAAAATGCAGGAAGAATATACTTGTCATTGATTTTCTGGGTACTAAAAGCGCAGAAATCAGCTGGTGTGAAAGCATATTTGGGTCAAGTCATGCAGAAGATACCTGATCATAAAGTAATGCATGATATCCCACAAAAATCTTTCAAAGATACAACCTTTAGATTCTCTTCTCCTAGGATATCAATCTAGTAGTTAAAATGTAACAAGACAGGCGATGTTTACAAATTCTTTTATGCCTACAGGATCCAGTGTATCTGGTGAAAAGGACCTTGTAATGGAAAAAAGCGGATAAGCATTAACATTAAGTGTCTCGAATAAAGAAATTGTACTTCTCAAAGATCCAGTAGTGAAGTTATTGACAACATTTGCGGGCCCTTTTGCCACTAAGAGATAACCCCAGTTAAACCTCACATTTAGAGAGATGTACGAACAAACCCGGTTCCTCCACTGAAAGACTAAACTTGAAGGCTTTTCGAAAGCCTGTCGTGATTGTCGATCTGTTTTGCTCGTGGATTCAGATCAACCAATCAGATGATGACTGTAGTGCCAACCGCCAGTGCCTAAACACATGACAAATGTCTTCATTCTGTCAATGGTCATGGAGAATAATGGACAGATAGGAAAACTCGCTATTAGACTAAAACCAATGCTGAAGATCCTAAATTTCTGGGTAATAACTGATAAGTTGAAGCCACTGACATCAATGGCCCTATCCATGGAAGAGAATCTTAATTCTCCCCCCACTGCATTGGAGTAAGTTTCTTGAATTTTGTCCTAAAAAAATCATAGTTGGTTGTGATTAACGCAGTTCACTATGTATGTCAGCACAATAAGCCATATAAAATAACACATGGCTATTTAAATATAAAAATGTGCAGAATTTATAATGGTACCATTTTTGTCGTGTGAAAGATTGGACTCTTTTTTTAAGGTTTAAAAGGTTATATTATTTTTAGACTCTTTTTAGACAATTGAGATATTATATGTTGATTTTGTCCTTTTTTTGTCAGAAAAAAAAAAAACTACTTTACCAAAAATATCCTTATATTTTAAGCTAATTTCCCTAAAAAACCCATACAAGACCCTAAACACACATTTCCTCTCTCTCCTCCAGTACAATGTGCATCAGCCACCGTGCCTCACCATGATTGACTACGCACCGCCTCTTGCCGTTAGGCCATTGTACTCAATAGCCGTGCCCCATTGCCGGACTATCTATGTTCATCTTTAGTCCTAGCCCCTCTACGAACTAGGTTGATGGCTCATCGCGTAGTGGCCCAGCCTTAGGTGACTCCAGATCCAAGGTCACTTGAGGCTAGTGATTGTTGTGACCCTCCCAAAGCAGTCTCACATTCACAGACCAAGATTAGAGGTAATGTTTCAATTGTTGAGCGTGGGTTCTCCCAAACCCTTACCTCACACGATGTTGGAAGGTTCACTTTAATTGATCAACCTATGATAATCCTATCATATGAGAGAGTTGCCACTAGTTTTTGGGGCTGGCTAAGAGCCAAGTGAAATATGAGAGGATTTCTCGCTTCATATGCAATTAGAGATCTAAATACAAGGACTTCATTGTACTAGTTTATTCAACTAATGCCATTTCAATACCTTAGCTGAATTGATTTTTTAGCTAAATGTTACATGCAATTTTTATCTAATTATGAGTCCTAGAGTCATTGTCCACTAAGTGACCGCACGATGTTTTTGTGTTAATTATGATCCTAATAGATGCCCTAGCCATCCAACTAAGCTAAACGGAATAATAAAAAAACAATCAAGGAAATGACATAGGCGGATAGAAACAAAGGCATCAAAAGTAGTAATGAAATGTTGGCCTTGTTATGAACTTCAAGACACAATCTCTCGTGAGCTTAACTCGATACAATTCGAGCAAAGAACATATAAGACTTCATTATGAGACTCGGGACAAGATCCCTATGAGTTTTTTTTTTTTTTTTTTTTTTTGTCAAACCGTGAGGTTGACTTTAAAGACTTTTCTATCTTTATATGGGTAATGTAGATATTTCGGATCCTCTGGGGACATAAGAATTTGCCACAGTAATCCTTAACTATCTTAGATTGAGACACCACGTCGATCTAAGATAGCTAGTGCTCTTTGGGCTCGTTCCGATCCCTCTTCGTGACACGACTTATCCAATATTATTTATTCAATTATTTGAGGTAATTTATAATTTCAACTATACTAGTTTTGAAAAATATATATATATACTAGTTACTACCGTTCTTCTACCTTTTCTTTGAAAATGATGTATGGGCTATTGAATTGAATTGAATTGAATCCACACTTAGGTGATACTAGACTAATCATATCCCTTAAGTTATTCAACAAAAGACTAAATCTATCATTAAACCTAAACTTAGAATACAAATTCTAAAACTAACCCTAATTATAATAGAAACCAATAGTAATCTTCAAGGTCCTCCAATCCTCCTTCGTGGCTCGGTTCCCCCCAATGTTACATGGCAGACATTCATGCATCACATTCAACGAAAGCATTAAAATGGAGGCGTGGACACCTAGAGTGCTAAAACTTGATATGAAGGGACATTTAAGTGCCAAAAGTTTGGAAATGTATACTTAAATGCCAAAATCAAAACAAAAATGATTAGTTAAGTACCAACAATGAAAAAATCTAACCAAAATACAAATATAGCATTTTTTCAACAACATAAGCTCAAAACAATGTCGTTTTGGGTGCTTACATGGCTAAATAAGCCTAAAACGACATCGTTTTGGGTGCTAACATGACTAGACTCAACCAAAATGACATCATTTTACCCGATTCGATTTTTAAAATGAAAATTAATTAAATTAAATTTAAAACTAAAATTTAAAAAAAAAAAGAAAAAAAAGGCAAAGCACAATCGCGGGGAGCCCCTCCCGCTTTTGCTCTACTTTTTTTAGTTTTTAATATTATTTAATTGTTATTTATATTAAAAATTGAATTCGGGTCAAAACGTTGTCGTTTTGGTTGAGTCTAAGCTAACTCAACTTTCTGGCAAGTTACGTCAACGATTTATATTATTAAAATATGTCACATAGAATTTCCAAGAGCTTTCACCATAGTTGGCATTGAGATAATCCAAATTTTTTTAAAAAAAATGATACTTAAATGTATATTTCATAACTTTTGATATTTAAGTATCTCCTCATGCTAAATTTTAACAATTGGACTGTTCTTTTGCCTACAAAAGTGTTCACACAAAAAGAATTAACCACCAAGGAATTCAGGTAAATCAAGGAATCAATTTTTGGAGAGTTTAAGGCACATAATCGATATCCCCAATACACTACCAATCCGCAACCATTATGGACAATGGACATATTATTTAGCCAAATAAAGATTAACTTCCACTTAACAAAATTCACAAAACGGCAGATTGACTTACTTGGCAATTATCAGTTATCTTCTCTTTCCTAGTCTATTCGCCGGTAATCATATGCAATGTCGAGGACTCAAGAAAGGAATTCAAACTTTAATCGAAAGAAAATGCGCAAATCATCAATTAATCAAGTAGGGGTACAAATTGCACTTAGTACGACATACATCTATAGTATCAAACAAAGGGAGTCACTACACACTTAGTCAAAACCTAGAATTGACTTCTCTATTTTTCTTAT
Source organism: Corymbia calophylla (assembly GCA_014182845.1). Lineage (NCBI taxonomy): Eukaryota > Viridiplantae > Streptophyta > Magnoliopsida > Myrtales > Myrtaceae > Corymbia > Corymbia calophylla. The sequence continues at coordinate 12,934,840 of CM024693.1, forward strand.
AAACTGACCCTATATGTTTTAGTGTTTTAATCTAATCAAACGAACTTGGAACTAAATGATTCTTATGTCGATTTGTAGCTTAAGAAGTTCACTTTAAGTTTTGAGCATTTTTTGCGATTAGACCTATGAAAATTTGAATTTGCTCAATTACCCCAATATGTCAGATTTTACACCTAAATATGACCTAGTTTTTTTAAAATTCAATTGACAGGCAAACTAAACTCGAAAATTATAAAACTGGTCCCATTTGAAAGATTAAGATGGTTTCTAAAACTCTGTAGTTCATCAAATTTTCAAATTAGGCCCACCATCTTAGGAATTTTCACAAATTCTTTAATCAATCAGATTTAATCCTGGAATCCTAACAAAGTAACAATCAACCTATTCTATGTTTGAAACATCAACCGGCCTAGCAAATCAACATAATTTGATAACATTTATCTAGTTTCAAAGCTTAAGAAGTATTATAAATCTTTGCAGTTCATCATTTTTTAGATTAGGTCATCATCTTTATGAATTCAAAAAATCACCCAACTTGTCACAACAAACTTTGTAATTACTACTGAACATAAATCGGTAGTTTGAGAAATTAATTGACCTAATTAAATAATTCATAACTGAACGAAATCAGTCTTGTTTGAAAGCTTGAGAAATCTTCTACAATTTTGTAGTTCATGCTGTTTCAAATTCCTATGTTAAGACTTCCTAATTTTTAAAATAGCACAACATATTCATTTGGAATTTTAAGATCAGCTTTAGATCCAATTTTCCTAATTCACTTACCTAAATTTAAAGTAGATTTGACCTAGCAAATGTCATGACCCTTTTTCTTGTCGGAAAAAAGGATGGGCTTAGATATTTTAGAGGTAATGCTCAAAAGGCGGGCCAACGACCCTGAATTGGGTTCTCTCAAGCTCTTAGCTTGATGCTATTGGATCATTTTAAGTTTTTAATCCTAAGAGATTATATGTGAAAAGGGAGTTGTCACTGACCTACTAGAATCGGCTAGAAACCATGTGAGACACAAAAGATTATCTCACTTCCTACATATCTAGAAATTATCTAAAATTGAGGACTTGATTATGGTAATAGTCTCATTAACGTAATTTCAATACCTCTAACTTGGTTGATATGTTTATCTAAGTGATCAAACATTCACATTTACTAATTTTGAACCCTAAAGGTCTTTTAACTCACTACGTGTTCATGCATTGGATTTATTATGGTCATAAGAATTATCTTAACCAATCTAAAGAAAAGAAAAGAACAATTAATGTACTGAAAGTGCAGGAATTAGATACCCCAGTATCGAAATGCTTAAAGTAAAATACGCGAAAAAAAAACTTAATACTTGTTGAGCAAATAATATACATGGGTTTGTTCTAAACCGTAGCACGGCAACCTCCATGAGTTTAATTCAATTAGAGTCCAATTTCTTACCTAAAAGATTGACCCGCCAAAAGCTAAACTAAGTTGAAGGCTTTTGCTAAAAAAAAAGAGTCTAACTATATATTAACTAAATGAAACTACTAAATCTAATTCTAAAACTTAACAACCTAATCAATGCCCTGCTCCTAAGCTACTGTCTAATATTTTAAATTTTTTGAATTTGTTAAGGTTTCGTTTTAGAAATATATATAATTCCAAAAAAAAAAAGAGACTCGAGCTAGGCCCTTGGGCTCAATCCAAACATGGGTTGTGATCTGGTCTCACGGATTTGGGCCACAGACACAAAGTAAGCTCTATTATGTCAAACCCCCTTTTAGTAAAATGTCCAACTCATAAAAGAACAAACTAAACCAAGCTCAAACTTTCAAAATCAAATCAAGCCCAAACCCACTTAAAAGTCAAAACCACCCCATATTACTAAATAAATTTAGGCCCAAGTCTACCAAAATAATAACAAACCCATAAAACTCGAGAAAATATTAAGTACCATAATGATGCCATGTCAACTATGGAAATAGCAACAATGGTTGACAAACAGTAACAAAGAAACTTGAGAAGAAGATGAACAGCAAGAAAAGAAAAGAAAAGAAAAGAAATCTGAAAAAGTCAAAAGATCAAGCAAAACAACGTCATTTTAAATAAATTTGTCCACATCAAATCATGACATGCCACATACGAAGTCTGAAATGACTGAACTATTATATCAACATTTTCATACACAAATTGGCTAGAAGAATTATATATAATTTTATAAAAAAATTAAAAATACATTTGCAAAATTGAAAATTTTAGAATTATATTAATATCCATATAATAAATTTTGGATTGATTTAGTGATTTCGCCCTATTTTCAGAAATTTGAGGTAATGCTAACAATATGAGTGGATGATTTTGCCAATTGTTAAGCATATTTCCGTAGGATGCTTCATTTTGTTTGAAATTCTTTCCGATTCCCATAATATGTTGATGGGACGAACAGACAAAATAATTGAATATCCACTTCGTGGTATTTCGCTCCTTCTACTAAATAATATCAAGCTACTGACCTTATTTGCTACATTGCCAAACCCCTCCCGTTAAGATCAAGCATTCACTACTCACTAAAGCTTGACGATGTCTGTCAATTTCGCATGTTTGGCACACCTCAAAATAATATTAAAAGTTCCTTAACACGACCATACATGAAAATCCCATGTCCATTTTACCAACACTATATACAGAAGATCGCCCAACATCATATGAGTCACGAAGAAATATTAATAATTCTGTTATCTATGCCATCGAGGCTGACTATCTAGAGACATTTTAGTATATATGACACACTGATTGAATACTTTCATATATCTTGATAGGTGACACACCTCCAGAATTGATATCCCCCAACAACCGGAGGAATGTACAGCAGTCACGAAGAAAGCAACTTGCAATACGCGAGGAATGTATACTAAGAAAGTAACTCGCAAGTTTTTATTTTGGTTCGACAAGTAACATGCAAGTTGGAGGACAACAACTCGGTGCATTGCCCGCTGGACCTTGAGATTATGCAGGGATTCGGCTGAAATGGCTAACATGCAACCGAATAATCGACCTGCGCAAGCATTACTATCTTTCCTCTAAAGACCAACTTATTTAGCATCTCCATAACATAAAATAATATAGAAAAACTTCCCATTTTTGGGTGGAGAGAGAGGGCTGGATTGGGTGTGTTATGTATTCGAACCATAGGGAAGGATAAGAGAAAGAGAAAAAAAAATGATTTGGTGACATTCTTTAATTTATTATAAAAATAACAGTTTATTTTAGATCACAAAAAATTAAATAACAAATCATTATAAATTATTGCGAGGCCAATTCCTTCAAGAGTTTGTAACTCACAATAAGCTGTTATTCTCACGGTAATTTAAATACTGTAATATTAGCAAAATCCTAAGAGAAATGACCTACCACTTTAGTCCATCGAAAGAAGCTTAAGGAGATGCAGCTTTCATGTTATTGCTCATTTGCTGGCAAAATATGAACAGTTTTGGGACCAGCGGATTTCCTTGTCCTTGCATGTGACGACAACTTCTGACAATTTAGCGGAGCACTTAAAACACACATAACTTTCGTTATTAAGCACAAACAGATCTGGCAGTGTGACTGGCTAAATTGCTTTCCTTTTGGAAAGAAGAAGTTGAGACTCTTAAAGAAGGATTTTTCATGTTACATACGGAATTTGCACCATAAGAACAAGGCGATAAGAAATAACATGACGCGTAGATGCTTGTCATTAATGATGTGGATACTAAAGGCGCAGAAATGAAGACAAGGTTTAATATTTTGTTATTATTATTGTATCTATTAGGAGTGATCGGTTCCCCATCCAGTCCGATTCTAAGGTGGAATTAGGAACTGGACCAGAAGGACCAGTTTCCAAATCTTGGGACCGTGGACCGAACCAACCAATTTTGGAATCAAGAACCGAATTGACCAACCAGTCAGGTCTGATTCGGTCCAATCCGTCTAGTGAAACCAGTAATTTTGCTTTTCCATGTAAAAATTTGTTAATATTGCGGCACGTTTTCAAAGACAACTCTCTTCGTTTATGCACTTCTCTGTAGATTTGTTCTTTTAATCTGCATGTAATTGAATTTTCTTAAAACTCTTAAAAAATTTCTTTTCTTTTCAAATTCTTAAAAAAATTTAAAATATATATATATTAAAAATTACCGATCCGGTCTAGTCGATCCAATTCCCATCTTGAAACCGAGAACTGAATCGACCGGCAACCAATTCCAAGAATGAGAATTGGGAACCAGACCGCCGGCTACAAGAACCGCCCAAAACCAATTAGTCCGACCCAGTTTAGGCGGTTGCCATCGTACAATCCTAATTTTTGTGAAAGCATTAGTTCAAATTCAACAACAAAATTAGGTCCAGTCATGCAAAAGATACCGGATCATACAAGTCATGCATGAGATCCCACAAAAATCTTTCAAAGATACAATGTCTTATTCCACGATGACAATCTGGCAATTAAGTTCATCGTAATGTGAGAAGAAGACAGGCCGTGTTTGTAAATTATCCTATGCCTGCAGGATTCAGTGTCTCTCATGAAAAGGACCTTCTAGGTGGAAAATGACGCGTGGCCAGTCGTGAGAAGTTCGGCGTGTTTGATGGAATGAAATCTCTTTGGTATATTTGAGGGAGAATAATTTCGTCATTTACCTAAGGGTTTAGAGATTTTCCTTGTCACTTCCGGAAAGTGGAGGTAATGTGCTTCATTTTGTTTGAACTTCTTTCCCATTCCCCAAGGATATTTTATGTCACAACCAGACAAAAACATTAGAATATCCACTTGGTTGTGTTTCTTCGCTCCTTTTATTTCAAAAATCAAACAATTGACAGACCTATGTTTTCTCCCCTGCGTGCCCCCTTGCCAAACCCCTCCCGCTGAAGAACGAGCAGTCAATACTCACTAGAGCTTGACGAGGTCTGTTAATAATGCATGTTGGGCACCCTCAAAAGTAATCTTCAAGTTCTTAACACAAGCATACATGAAAATGCGTAGTCCACTTATGAGATGCTTTCAGCAACACTACGTATAGAAGATCGCCCGACATCATTGTTAGATAAGAGTGTTACCTACCCCACGGGATCTGTTGATCCAAAGGCATTTTGACATACATCAAACACTTATGAAATCCTTCCTCATGTCTTGTCAGGCAACATGCCTCGAAAATTTATCTATGAAAGAATGTTGGAAATTGGATAGCGGCATCATCTGTTGGTGCAAGAGAGCTCGTCGGTAGAATGAACAGAACTTCAGGAAATACGGCTGTTGGAAACTAAGTGCATCCCCTATATAGAGATAATGATGCCCAAAATAAATTTATTCGGTAACACTTGGAGGAATGTACAACAGTCACAAAGGAAGCAACTTGCAGGTCGCAAGTAACATACACTAAGAAAGCAAGTTACAGGTCGAAAGACAATGATGTCGGTACATTGCCTTGCACAAGTACAATGAAATAAAATGTACCAGGAGTGGACACAGCAAGGGAGAGGCAACAGCAGGATATCAGAGACTATGCAGGAACATCTATATTCGCAAGGGATACAGCTGAACTGGCTAACACGCGACCGCGACCGCGACCGCTCATTTGACCTGCACAGGCCTTTCTTTCTTTCTTCGAGAAACCAACCGACTTAGCGTCTCCATGACATCAGATACGATCAAACACTTAATACGACTTCTCCTAGGTGGAAGCCTCTTCTTCCCATTGTTGAGTTCCTCTGTTGGTCTGTCGCCTCCAGGCTTAGTGAATAAGCACATAATTTCAGCAGCTGGAGAATCTGGAGTGATGGTTTGAGAATCGGGAGGGGAGGAGGGCTGAATTGGGGGTGGTATATATTCTAATTAGGGGAAGGTGAAGATCGTTGACCTGCCACTTCAGTCAAGACAAAGAAGCTACGGGGCATGAGCTTTCCCGTAATTGCTCATTCGCTGGCAAAACATAGACATTTGTTGCCTTGCTAGGACCAGTAGATTCACTTGTCCTCGCACTTTGTGACAGCTTCTGATAAGTGTGAAGGCAGAAAATTTTTACTGTTCATTTTGAGGCAAACCGAAAATCAAATCGGGTATCGTACCGGGCTCTCTTGTTTTCCTTTCGAAAGCAGAAGAAAGTGGAGACTTTTAAAGGAGGATTTTTCATGCTAGACATCGAATTTGTACGACAAGAACAATATCGTCTCGAAATAAAATGATGTGTAATCAAAACTGCCTGAACAAATACGTTCACCATTAATGTTCTGGACACTAAAGGTCCAAAGATGAAGACAGGGTTTAATGTTCGGTCGTGACTGCATCTGTTGTGAACGCATTAGTTCAACGTCAACAACAAAATTGGGTCAAGTCGTGCAAAAGATGCCGGATCATACAAGTCATGCACGAGGACCCCCAGAAAATCTTTCAAAGATACAACGCGTTACCAGATCATACAAATCATGCGTGAGATCCCACAAAAAATCTTTCAAAGATACCTGTTACTGGATCATACAAGTCATGCACGAGAGCCCACTAAAATCTTCCAAAGATACAACCTTCGGATTCTCTTCTCCTAGGACAAGAAGCTGGCAGTTGAATTCATACTAATGTAACAAGAAAGGCCCCGCTTGCAAATTCTTCTACGCCTACGAGATTCAGTTTATCTCATGAAAAGGACCCTGCAGGTGGAAAAGCAGACAAGCATTCACGCCAAGTGGCTAAAACAAAGAGACCCAGTCGTCAAGTTATCAACAGCCTTTGGGGCCCTTGTGCCACCAACTACGAGCTAAATCACCATTAGTGCTCACATTAGAGCTTTTCTTTTTCTTTTAATTAACATCACCAGTTAAAGCTCAGATTTAGAGAGATTTAAGCGCTAATCACAAATTAACCCAGTTCTCTAGTGAAGATCAAAACTTGAAGGCTCAGTCTCTCGGAAGCCCGTCGAGATTGTCAGTCTATTTTGGTCATGGATTCAGATCACCCAATTAGAGTTTAACTGAAGTGCCCAACCGCCACTACAAAAACACAGGACAACCATCTTCTTTCTGTCAATGTCCATGGAGAATAATGGTAGATGGAAAAACTCACTATTAGACTAATTTCTGGGATACAAGTTAAAGTTGAAACCACCAAGATCGATGGGCCTATGACAGAGAATCCGAATAGTATCCCAACTCCATAAGAGTAACCCACATTCCAACAAACCGCTTATCCAGGTCAGATGATGCATCTGACTTGTATATAAAATCTTGCTCTGAAAACAAGCAGATAGAATGTGTGCATTCTCTAGGTGATGCAGTAAGAAAAAATTAATTTTACTTCATCGAGTATACGTATGTAATGCCCCTTCTTGATAATCTCCAGAGCAGAGGACCCACTAATACAGAAAATGCCAACTGCATAAAATTGCAATTAATACAGATCAAACTTCTCCTGCATCAAGTACCTCCAAAGCACAGAGAAAGAAACCTTGCTTCTACTAATGAACCATGACACAGACAGAACCTCCTTCACCAAGAGCCTGAAGGTACAAAAGATGAAGGAATCTATACGCTAGAAGTCAAGCCATCCCTCTTGGCGTCGACCGCCATCAGATTTGTCGGCCCTGTTCAACAACTCTCCATCCACACAGGCACCATAAAAACCAGACAGACCCACTCCACGACATGTTACAAAATCATGATCATGTCTGTGTATGTGCAGGAGTACAAGCGTCTTTTTTTTTTTTTTTGTTCAAATACAGGTTACCAAATAGCATCCTTTCAATCAAAAGATCTCACCTCACCAAAAGAACTGCAATCGCAGCTCATGAATATATTGATGCAAGTTTTACAGTTCACTTCACAATTTACTGCATGATAAGTAGCTCTATATATAAACAGGGGAAACAAAAGGTAGTATTTATTCATTATTTCAGCTAAGATTACAAAATGAGCCTCTATAATAAAGTTATAAGAAGTCACTTAACGGGTGCAAGAATAGTATAGACCAGAAGAAATGTGACAATTAAAATAGCCACCACCAGTGTAAACCTAGGACTGGTCCACAACATGAGGTTTGATCTCTCTGTTCTCTTAATGGGATCAACTTCCTCTGAGAGGGGGTAATCCGACCGTCTTGGATTCCAACTCACGTACTTATTAGGCGAGAACCCAGAAAATAAATTTTTCTTCCCCTGTTTTCTGAAGCTGGACCATGCTTTATCCCAGTCGGTTGAGAACTTATCACCTAAAATAGTGGAAATATTACATTAAGATGAATCCAATAAATGTTTCTCAAGAAATGACCCAAGACGAGATGATGTTATGCAGCCAAACATTGAATTAGACATGATTCAAACAAATGAAAGTAAACATGAACATGCCAATCATAGTTTGGCTCAATCACTTGAAATGGGATCATTGTTACCAGAACATAGGGCAGTAAAACTGTCAGATCAGATCATCTCTGACAAATTAATTGCCAATAAAATCATGAATTACTATGCCTTAAAAAAGGCCGTACAAGTATGAGTTCATTTCCACTTCTAGAAAGAACAAATCACGGATACAAAGGCTTTTTCTTCGAAGCATTTCTTTATTTTCAAGACAGTATGGGCCCATAAACTCAAAAAAATTAGCCTGGATGATGAATCTGAAGATTATGGCAAACTTTTGTAAGTGCTTCAGAATGTCCCACTCCTTTAAAACGAAATTTGTCCACCAAAACAATGACTACAATGAGGCCCCGACAGGACTCGAGCACATAAAACCGTCTTATTTTGCGAATCGCGAGATGATTCTCAAAATTCTTGCAATTCCCGCGACACGCTTTTCCGTCTTTGGTAATTCCATCATGTCGAACTCAATGACCTCACTCCTCTCCACAACTCCACAACATATGATTCACTCCACTAATTTATTCCTACTTTTTCTTCTGGCCACGGCATTCGCTGCCCACGACATCATCTTCACAGGAAGATGCAAGACCCGGAATCCGGTCGAACGAACATCATCGTCAGGACAGTGTCCACGCAAGCAAAAAACAGGGAAGGGAAATCGACACACCCTGGTCTAGATTTCCCGACAAAGCAAAGTTCGGTCCATGAAGACAACTACGTACGTGGAGCGAATTCTATACAGAACGCGAACCTTTCTTGCCGCGGTCGTCGTCGCCGCCGCCGTCTTGCCGCGGTTCCCGTCGAGAGCACGAGGGCTTGAATGGCGAGAAGGATGACGAGGGAGATGACGAGGACCGTTTTCGCGACCAGAAGGATTGGGATACGGAGGTTCCGGCGCGAGAAAGAATATCCATTTGCATCTGCAGATTCAGTTGCAGCCACTAGTTTCTTTTTCGGCTCCGGGCAAGTTGGGCTTCGGGATATGGATGGATGGATGGACGAGATCGAGAGGCGAGGCGAGAGCCCAAATCTTCCACGTCACCGGCATGACACGTGTCAGTTTTGAAAGGCTCTTCTTATTGCTAACATACAAAAATAAAAGGGAATGCTAAATATGTTAAAAAATTATCCCCGATCCTTCCAAATTATTAATATCACGAGATTGTTGTCGTTTCATAAGAAGGTTCTAATGCCGAACTTCTAACTGGCCATAATATTGATAAATTTGAAGAATTTAGGAGCGACTTCTCGAAACGTGGCCAAATTTGAGATTGAAGTGAAAATTGATGACTTTTTTTTTATACAAAAAAAAGTTTGGAAGAAATTTAAATTGGACTTAAAATTTAGGGTTTTTTAATTAGGCCATTGAAAATTTGACCTTCTTTATAAAATAAAGCTACATTTTTGTAAGCTTCAAATTTATATGTATGGAGACATTAATAAAAAAATTATGATTATCTTGATTGAAAAAAAAGCCCCTAATTATTGAATTCAATAACTCAAGAAAGACTCATAATCATTTAATGAGATTGCATTTGTTCCCCCTCATTTTTATCGGCCTGATATCTTAAAAAATCTCCAATTTTAGGCTTATTCTTAATTCTATCATAAAAAAATTTTGTTCCATAAAAACCCTAAACTTTAGATCCAATCCTAAACTTTTTTTTCTATATGACACCACCAACTTTTACTTAAATCTCAAATCTACCTTATCAATCTTTCGTCCAAAATTTCTCTTAACAATCTAGAGATAGAAAACTCCCGCGCAAGTTGTTTGAGCATCCTGTGTCAAGTATGTTGAGTGCAAGCTCCTTGACCACAAGAGATAGAACACTCTTGAGCATGAGAGATAGAAGACTAAGCAAAAATTGGAAGATCTCCAAATAATATGGAAGGAAGACTCTCTTAAGAGTAAGAGCGATTGAGAAAAGTCAATCCTAATTGCTCTAATTTTATCCCAAATTTCAAATCCCATAAGACGTCTTTAGGCTAACATGGAAAATTATCTCCAAAAGACACTTTCTTGGATATGAAATTTGAAAATAAAACTAGAGCAATGGCATGGAAATGTCGCATTATTAAGGGCAATTTTAGACGGATGATTAATGGGGATAGATATGGAACTCAAGTAAAAATTTTAGGTTATTTATGAGACAAAAAAAGAGGTTCTAAAAAAGAATTGGAACTTGACCAAAAGTTGATGAATAAACTTTGGAATTGGAGCTAATTGAGAGTATTTTAGGGCTTCCAGTTCCATATGCCATCTCTACGGCAATTTCCTTTTTCGAAGTTCTTTGTCGAAGAATACTGATGCCATAATCAGTCTTATCCGACCATCCTTTCCTGGTCGACAGTGTTAGCCTTCGGCTGGTGGGCCCACAAGATAAATTCTTTCGATCTGTTTGATTATGGTTTTTTGTGGTGTGTAATTTTTTTCTTTTGTATTTTTAGGAAAATATCATATATTCTTCTCATAAAAAGGCACTCTTTTAAGGAAAACAAAACATGGAAATGACGCATGAAGCACGTGTGCACGATGACTCCTATGACGTAAGTGGCAAAAAGGCAAAAAAACTTTGACGAAGTGTTCTTTTCACGTGTGAGCTCAATGAGCGATGGCTTTGCCAATCGCGATTGGACTTATGTTTTGTTTTTGTATAATTTTCTTTTTCTATATAACAAGTGCTTTTATAATAAGTTTCTTTTAATAGCTACAAATGACAATGTGGTGGTTAGCGACCACGCAAGCATTTTGTACATTAGGTTTTCTACGGAAGGAACAACTTGAACAAACTAAAATTGCACAAAAAAAAAAAAAAAAACGAAAACATGATATTGAAAAGTTAGTGAAATTGGGGGAGTTGATAATTCTTCATCCTCTTCCTAAAGTGAGCACAATCAAAAGACATCATGCTTGTTAGACCCGGCAATCCGTGAGTTGAGTCGGGTTTTAATTCGGGTGTTAGGTCAATACGGGTGAGAGTCATAAATCGAAAAGGGGCGTAAAGATTTTTAAGCAATGAATATTCTTCAAGCAAACCACTAATTAGAAAATTTATGCGTCGATTGCAACGATTCAAAGACAACAATAAAATTAGACCCCCCAAAAAAAAAAAAAGACAACATTAAAATTAGTTTGTTAATCTTGTTCAAACTTAAATGCCATCATCAAAATTAAATGGTGTACCACAATTATTATGCTTTTTCATTGATAAAGAAGAAGGCCATCACCAAAATGACCAAATAATTGAGAAATACTAATAATATTACGACACATTAGTCCAACTTTAGGGTGCGTTTGTTTTGCGGAAATCATACCATTTTTTGAAAATATTTTTTAGGAAATATGAAAATGATTAGTTTTCTTATGTTTGATTATATGTGATTGAAAATGTTTTCAGGCGTTTAAATCGCATTTGGAAAATGATTGAATAACATTTAAACTAACAATTTACACTAGTGTAAAAAAAAAAAAAGAGAGATTTTGGAGAGTAAAAGAAAATGATAGAGATGACATAATAAAAAGGAATGACCTAAAAACCTGATAAAGAAGGAAAGTGTTTTCCCTTCCCGTGCACAAGAATTTATTTTTCTAAAATAATACATAATATTTATATTGATTAGAAATTTTTTTCCATTAACCAAATCGTTTTTGGAAAAACAAATAGCGAAAAGTTCAAAAAACTATTTTCATTGAAACAAATGCTCCCTTAGTCTTGAAAGGAAAAAGAAAATTGTAGCTAGAATCATCGCCAAAAGAAAGGAAAGGATGAAAATAAAGTGAATGCCCACCTATATTTTTTCCTCATTATTATATTTATTGAAAATTTTTACTTTAGTTTTAATAAGATATTGATGATGAATTTAAAGAACCATCCATAATAGGTTTGTCGGTGCATCAAATTTTGAAATTGGTTAATTACATGACAAATTCTGAAACTTGTCAAGTTTGTGCACCTAATTTCTTTTTTTTTTTTTTGTTCATTTAAGATACAATTTTCATCCTTTCTCCCATTCGCTAATTGCATTGTTATATTAAATTTCTTATTTTTAAAATAAGACATTATATAAGCTACATCTCGTTGAAACATTAGTCATTTGTTGGCCAACATACAAGGCGTAAAGATTTTATGTGATTTTTGATTTTTCAAGGGAAATACAAGCAAAAAGCTAAAGCAATGATTTACTTATGAAGGGGGTAACGTCAGGTCAAGCCGAGTCAAGTTAGATGATTCGGTAATCTTCATTATTCCATTTGTGACAACGAGTGAAAAGGCCACCCTATACCTTATATTTTTTTAACCGTTTGAGTGGGTCTAAAAATTTCCATTGATTTTCACAATCCATTTGTTTGTTTGGGCTTTTAGAATACTCAAAAGTCCCAATAAAACTAAAAATATTATTCAAATTAAGATTTTTTTTGTCAAATTCGAAACAGAATGTTTAGAAGGATTTTGAGAAAGCAATATTTGAAAATGACAAAAATAATTCAAAATTAAAAGTGACTCCAAATTATGAAGAAAAAAAAAGACAATAAAAAGGGATAAGTTTACAAAAAATCTTAAAACTTGTCATGAAAGTACACTATCTAAAGTTTGTTAAATTAATATAATTAAATTCTTTCATTAACACCGTCAATTTATATAACATAAAATCTTGACATAATACTTTTAAATTAATTTTTCTTTCCTACGTGCATTTTTTATAATTTTTTTTTCAAATCTTATTTAAATCATATTAAAAAACTACAAAAAAAAAGCTCAAATTTTATTTAAAAACACTAGACTAAAAAGAATGAAAAAAAGGGTAGGGCAAAGCCTTGTTGGCTATCTCTTGGAGTCAGCGAGGTCTCACTCGTATCTAGTGAGGAGAGTCGCCAGCCCTTCCCTAGGGCCGACAAGGTCTCGTCTGACTCTGGGCGAGATGACAGTTAAGGGCATGTTTGGTAACACTCCCAAGAATAATTGATTATGTTCTTTTATTCTTGGGAACAGATTTGGAACAGAAATCCGTTTGGTAAATTTTTTATTCCTGGAAGCAAATTTGTACCGGGGAATAGATTTAAAGTAGAATCGAGAAAAAAAAAAAAAAAAAGTTGCTTTTCGCTCCTAGAAACAATTTTGAGAATCAGTTTTTTTCTCTCTCTCTTTTCTTTTTTTTCCCTTCCCTTTCTTTTTCTTCTTCCTCTTCCTCCTCCCACCCCATCACGCCCCATCGCTGCCCCTAGGCCACCGTTGGCGAACGGTCGGGCGAGGTTCGGCGAGCTCGCAAGGCTAGGGCGAGATCCGGTAAGCTTGCCAGAGCCTCACCCGGCCACTGGCGAGGCTCGAGCTCGCCCAAACGGCGCGAGGCCAAGCCTCATGCCGGTTGGCGAGGCTCCTAGATTTGGGCGAGGCAAGGCCCAGCCTTGCACCGCCTGGGCGAGCTCGAGCCTCGCCGGCCACCATCGGTGGCGACGGCCAAGAGGAAGAAGGGGAGAAAAGAGAAAAAGAAAAAAGAAAAAAAGAAAATTATAACAAAAAGTATTAAAAATTAAAAGAATCAAAAGATCAAAATGTTTTACCAAACGCATTTCTATTCTCGGAATAAAAATTTTAAACAGTTTATCAAATACCTTAAATACTCAAAAATTATTCTCGGGAGTAGAATAAAAAAATATCATTTTCAATTAGAAATTGTTCTCAGGAGTAGAATCGTTGCCAAACACATCCTAAACGAGACCTTAGTCGATAACGTTGCAGGCGCAGACGCAGAATGTGGCAGTGGACCCGACCCGCACGTGAACGGGCCTCGCGGGTAGTGCGCTCCCGCGGGCGCGAAACGCCAAAGCACTCCCCTCTCTAACCGTTAAAAAGAAAAAAGAAAAGAAAAAACCCTAGAAAAATCGGAGGGGCCGTGACGAAGCAGTCAAGTGGGCGGACGAGGAAGGGAACGAATGGCCTGGGATCACCCACAGCTACCTCCCCCGCCCCCGGGCCCCACCTCTGCTCCATTGCTAGGTCCCCATTTCTCCTCCCCCCTCAAAACCTCCGACTCCTCTTCACCACCACCACCACCACCACGTCCACCACCACTCTCTCCTCTCTCTCTCTCTCCTCTCTCTCCCCTCTCTGTATTGCGAAGCGGAAAGCGAATGCGATGAACTCGAACCCTTCCTCGAACCCCCAGTCGATGGCGACGTCCACGACGTCGGCCGCGACGCCGGCGTCGGCGGCTGCTGCGGCGGCTTCCGACAGCTCCGGGAAGAAGGTGCGGAAGCCCTACACCATCACCAAGTCTAGGGAGAGCTGGACCGAGGAGGAGCACGACAAGTTCCTCGAGGCCCTCCAGCTGTACGTCTCTCTCTCTCTCTCTCGCGCGCGCGCCTCCGTTAGAGCCCTCGCCTCGCTAGCTAGTTACCGTCCCTCGATGGAGGTGGAGTGTCGTGTGTTAGTATCTATCCTCGCGTGTTTAGTAGTTGTTTTGATTTTGTACTTGGCTTTAGTGATTGAGAGAAATTCGGTGTGGGTTAGGCCATCGTTGGGGTGGAGATCGGTTTGGTTTTACGTGTTCGATTTCACTTAACGTGCACGCGATCGTATCTGTGAATTTCGCGCGAGTTCTGGTGATTTGTTTGGCATTGGTTTCGATTGGGAATTGATCGTGGTATTTTTCTTCCTTTTCTTCGAATTGTAACGAAGGCGTTATGGGTTCCTGGACTAAGTTGTTTATTGTCTATTTGTTTGTCCAGATTTGACCGCGATTGGAAGAAAATTGAGGATTTTGTGGGCTCGAAGACGGTCATTCAGGTCTGAAGACATGAATCATGCTTCATTTATCGTATATCCTCGCGAGTCGTTTTCTAGTCGCCAGCTGATAAATGATTTGTCTTGTAGATCCGAAGCCATGCCCAGAAATACTTCTTGAAAGTCCAAAAGAATGGGGCAGTTGCACATGTCCCCCCTCCTCGTCCTAAGCGCAAAGCTGCTCATCCTTACCCTCAAAAGGCATCGAAAAATGGTGTGTTTCTCACGAGTAAAATGTGAATTATCCAAAATACTTTACTATGTGTCTGCCTTTTGACATGATACACTCTGCTATTTTAGTTTTAGTGCCACTGCAAGTATCCATGGCCCAGCCCTCTTCGATGAATCCCGCATTTACAATTACACCAGGAAATGTTTCATGGGATGACGCATCCGTGCTCATAAACAATGCATCCAGCAATAATCTATTAAACCAGGATGAGTTTAGCAATTTCCAAGGTGCTGGAGGCACGCAACACTTTTTTGAGTATTTCTTTCAAATACCATTTATATACTAGCTTTCTCGAATGGATCTTTCCAGAACTTATTATGGCGTAAAACATTACTGATTCAGCTGATACTGGATCAAAGGGCTCATCAAGGGTTAGCTGCAGCACTGCCGGTGGTGTCCGAAGTTCAAGTAGAACGCCATCTAGCTCGGAGATATCTAAACAAAAGAGAGAAACACCCGTGATGCATGGTAACCCTTCAAACCATTGTCATATGTACTTTAGTTGGTATTCCCAGACTATGCACATATCACATCTCTTCTATTTTCCACATTTTATAGGAATACCTGATTTTTCTGAAGTATATAGCTTCATTGGGAGTGTTTTTGATCCAAATGCCCAAGGCCATGTGCAAAAGCTAAAGGAAATGGACCCTATCAATTTTGAAACTGTAAGTCAGTTGTATTTTATCTTTTAGCTAATGACTCTTCACTGAACTGCATCGTGGAAAGAACATGCACATTTGATAGACAACATAGAGGAGGTCATACAGTAAGTGGTAGAATATAACTTTTTTCCAGAGGCAGTTCAGAGGATGGCATTTTTCAAAGGAAAATGTGGCCTCTGATGCTTTCTTGTTTTAATAAATCCTTGTGCATTTGGGGTACATTAGGGTATGCTCAGGGGTGTGCATGCACGTGGTTGCTCGAGTTTGGATGAGTGGTTTTATTGAATTGTATGTGAGGGAATGGAATACATGGTCTACATCTTTTGGTTTGTCTTATGTGGATGGCGACAAAGACTGCTAATGTTTTATTTTATGGATACGTATGTGCCGTGAATGGTTTGATCTCATGCTCTAGAGTCATCTTGTTTTGTGGTCTGAAGTAAATGCCTTTCTGCCTTTTGGATAGGTAATGGAGTGGTAAGTTACCTATGACTATGACTTGATGATGACCTAGGTTATAAGTTGTCGCCTGACAAAAGTCACTACCTGTGCTAAAAGCCAACCATTGATTAGATGGTAGTAGCCGTCTAGCTATTTTTTGCCTTGTCTAAGCTTAGATTTATCATTCAAGAATCACTATCCACCTGGTGATCTTATATGCCCTTGATGAAACTCCTCTACTTTCCAAAGTTTTTGCAAACTCGATGAAGTTTCTACTGCAACCTGGAATTCCATCACTGCCTGATTGATAAATTAGCCACGAGATAAGGGATAAGTTAACATTTCTCCATGAATTTTCCTTCTATATCACGTTATCTCTGGAAGTTCATTTCGTCTTTCTTGTCCTTGTACTTGCACAAAATATATGTACTTGGTCCAAGCCCTTGTAATTGGTGAATTTTTTGCCAGAATTTAATCATGCTTGAAGCATGCGATGATATAATTGCTGAAATGAATTGTCTAAATAGGTTGTTTGGTGCAAATTTTGCCATTAAATGGTGAATTTCTGTAATTGCGATTGCAAAGCAATGGCTATTAGCTGAAGCTTCTGGGTTTAATGGCAGTTACTAGTCATTATATCCATAAGCATGTATGCGGGGTGACTCCAACTTTGGCAAAGAATTCTCCTGCAGAAGGAACTTGGGTTAAACTGATCAGAGAGGATAGGGGGCACAGTGAGACAGAATAAGCTTCATAGGGAGAAGTGAATCTCCCTCTGTAGATGATTTATGGGGCTTCCTTGATTGTTGCATTAAATGTTTGAAAGCCCATTTTCTGGTCAACTTCTACCATTTTGGTCTCTTGGAGCAATCCGAAATCCATCAGGTCATTTTTGTGATTGTAACCTTATCATTTTAAGTTGGTGGAGAATTGCTCAATCATGAGGGACTTCAGTTCAATGTAAATGCTGCAATTGCAGATTTGTCCGGATAGTGAATGACATACACTTGATCTATATCCATGATATTTACGTGTTCAACATATTGTTATGCTATAAAGAGAAACACTGATATGTATGTGTATGTGCGACTCTGGATTGGCTGTTCAGCTGATTCTGACAATCATTTTATACGTGTTAATATTAGTACATCGGTTTGTTTTGCAGGTTCTATTGTTGATGAGGAACCTCACCTTTAATTTGTCAAGTCCAGATTTTGTACCAGTTGTGAGTACTGAACTCTTTGTAATCATTATCAATACTATGAGATACATTGTGATTTTAAACCTGCGTGGTAACAAAATTGGAAATTTAAGAATCTCATTTTGTTGCATAATAACGTAGCTGTAGCTTGTCAGTAAATGCAGGTCATTAATATTCTGTTTAATCATAAGTCAGCAAGTGCAATAACATCTATGTGCTGGGTGTTCTTAAATAAGGTCCAAATGAACTGGGGAACTACAGTCTGCTGCTTCTATTACAAATTAATTTATTTACAACACCACCACCACCATAAACTAAGCCTAACTGCACTTAGTGGACTCTGTGAATTCTTTTATACCATTGCAATCACTCCTATATCAAGTCATCTGTAAGTTCTACATGATCCGATTTATTTACTTCAAATCAAATTTTGCAAGTGCTGCTTGTGCCCTCCACTTGACAAAGTGAAATGTACTTGATTTGTTGGAAATGATAAGCCATAGCATTCCCCTTCTATGTTTTGTATCTCCTTGTGTCGGAATTGTGATTCACTTTCCCATTCTCATTAACATGTGCAGAATTCTGAAGCCACTGTGTTATTAAATTATGTCTGAAGAAATAGACTAATTGCTCTAATTGATTGTGTCAGAGGAAGGTGCTGTCATCCTATGATATGAATACCAAAACAGCAGGTGTTCCATTAGAAAATGTTGTACAGAGCGATCTGACATGTTGAATTGCTTGGTAAGGTCAACTTTGTCATTTGTGTTCTTGTTCCCCATTTGATTAATTTCCTCTTTCATACTGTTTCTTCCTTTCCATTTTCGCTCACTTGAAATTTGACTGCAACCTCTATTTATTCTTTTGTAGGGCCATTGGTTCTGAAGCAGCACCCTTTGATGTCAAGGCCCCACCTGCATAATTGCAGCATCAACCTGGAGCTGCAGGGGGTCGACAGACTGCCAGTGGCTATTCAGGTGCAAACGGATCTTATATGCTGCTTGCTTTTATATAATATGTGATCCGGGAAGTGTGTATATGTAGCAAGACTCTGCTTTTTTGGTAGCAGTTATATATCTACTTAGAAATGTCCAATGTTACTCTTAACATGCAAAATAGATTGTCTGTCTTTAATAAAACTCCATGCTTCAGCCTTCCTGTATGTTGATCTATACAGAACATGTGGAGGTTGAAGTAAGTTTGTTTGTTCTTTTGGGACTCGTACACTAACTAGCCCTTGGAGGAATTTTAGTTGCTGTGCATCTTCTATCATAGGTAAGATTTTCAAGTACTACTGTGCTCAGGTTGTATGATTTCCATCTAGATCAGCTAATGGCAGATTGGATTATGGAAACTGGAAGATGATAGGATTCATTGCAAATTTTGTAAGCAAATTGTAATGCCGGCAGATAATTAGGCAGGCTGAACACTTCCTGGTACGAGTCTTTGACTAGAGCATCAATCAAGTGATGGGCGTCTGACGTAGCAAGGGATGAAAAATGCAGCATCCTTCAATGAGCCGGCACTTCAGGTAAGCAAATAAGCCCAAGGCTCATTGATTTAGATTAAAAGGTCTACCCTAATAAAAGGAAGAGCAGTTCTTATTATTCTCTTCATGTTGGTGAACAATTTCATAAAGGAAGAAAATTACTATCTGTTTTAGTTGTTGGGGTTGACAACACAAACAATTGGACACAAACATTCAAGCCAGCTTGTGGAGAATGTGACTTGTGATAATTTGGCCCTAAGCCACACTTTGTTGTGCTTATTACTTCGCTAACATGAATACTTCAGAATAAGAGAAATACTAAATGTACTAAAACAGGTTTATAAAATTGATCTACTGAGTCTGTGGAACACTGTTAAAGGGCATTTAAACAAATGAGTCATATCTAACACTATATGACCGTCTACCACATCGCATTATTTAGTAAATTAATTTTGTAGATCAATCTTGGTAAACTTTATTGGTTCTCACAGAAAAATAGAAGGGCGAGACTTATTAGCAGGACAGGGAGATTGCTTAGAATGGGACAGCTGTGATGGTTGGAGGTGAAAGAGGTAAGGATGGGATGATTGAAGATTTCAGTTGTTCTGAAGGCAACCCGTGCTAACATGTACAATGGAGAAGCTTAAATCGGTTGTTGTGCAACATGCCGACAGGCGTCATTTTCATGTGTCACAAAATGTTTGGTAACAATTTTCATGTATTCCATGCCATGGTAGAAGGGGTCTAATTATAATAGGAAATCGCCTTTTCCCCGCGTGAGCTGGTTCTAACTGAGAAGGCAGGCACATCAATGTCTTAAAAGCAAGCTTCGACATTTTAAATATAACATTTGAACTTTCCGGATTGCTGGCCATATAATAGTTACTTTTGCGAGCGAGTGGAAGCCCGCGGGTGAACAATTCCATCTTCTTCCATTAGAAAACATTATCTCTCATCGTTCCCGATTCTTTCGTCCGAGCAATGTGGTTGCGCTCACAGCAGCATTTCCACAAACTAGATCCAAAGTGGACACTGGACAAGGCAAAAAGGTTTACATAGGCTTATGTGGTCCGAGTGGACACTTGATATCATGCTGCGGTGTAAAGTCCTGAACGTGTAAAGTCCAAGACGTTGTCGTTATTATAAGGTGATTATACTGCTTATGGATAAGCTGCAGAAAATGATCGTTTCTCGAAACTTTGATTAAGTAAATAGTATTTTCGATGTGATTGCTGCCTCACAAAATTAAATGCAATTATTCGTATTTATAGCACATAATATTACATGTATACATAGAGACACACACACACATATATATTCGGTCATGATAAGATTATATATTGAACAGCTTTAATTTTTCAGGATAATTGTCTGAAAATTCTTAAACATATTGTACTATGGCCAATTCAATTCATTTTTTTCCTTCTTGAAAAGGATATCAAGCACGACAAGCTTTATCTACTTCAAGTTCCTACAACGCCAATTAGGGCAGTTTTAGTGAAAGGAATCCTTCTCATTTTCAAGAATTTAAAATATTTATTTGGGAAAATTATTAACAAGAGTTTGAAGTGTATTCATTTTCTCAAATAAAGATCTGAAATAAATATTATTTCAAATAAGGGTGTAAAATGCCATCATTTTTTTTAAATAAGGATATGAAGTAGACATTGTTTCAAATAAGAATCATAATTATCAATTTAATCTCAAAGAAGAACTTGACCTCACCAACTGATTGAGGGCATTTCTATCATTAACTTTTTTAATTTTTTTTCTATTTTTATTCTTCCATAAAAAACTAAAAAAAAAATTAAAACTTTAAAAAAAAGAAAAGAAAACACAAATAATAATTAAAAAACAAGTGGTAGGGCTAGGGCCAACCTTCTCGCCTGTGGCCACTGCCCCCGGCAATCCCACCGGCCATGGTCACCGCCCCACCAGCAACCCTCTAGTGAGATTTGTGGGAAACAACAATATTTTGCCTCTTTCTTGGCCACTCTAAAAGCATACTTCCTCATATTATAGGAGGACGCCCCTTTCATTCTCTCACGTACTTGTCTCCTCCGAGAAGGAACAGTGCTCGCTCACACGCATCGTCGCTCAAACCAAAAAATTCAATCTCAATCTCCCCTCAGTTTCCATCGCCCATCCGATTTTCACTTTTCAAACTTGTAATCATGTCCAGTTTTAGAGCCATTCTTCCAAATGAGACTCACTCACTTGCTGTTGCTATCGATCTCCCTCTTCCGCATCTGTCATTTGTGTGCTTTGGAGCCCATATCTGAAAGAAGGTCACCAACGACCCAGTCGGTCATGGTTGTCACCTCACCAGTGATGGGGTGGCAGCCACAGGCGAGAGGGCTGACCCAGCCCTACTGCCCTTTTTTTATAATTTGTTCTTGAATTAATAAAAAATGACTACATTAAATATTTTCATATAGTTCAAGGACTATATTGAACATGTATCAAAAGTTTAGGGACTATATTGAACAAATTAAAATTTCATGGACCAAATTGAACAAATTAAAAGTTGAGGGACCAAATTACTCATTGAGCCAAAATTCATGGACTAATTGTATCCCTTAACATTAAGTCAACCGCAACTGTAAAGAGAATAACAACCTAAAGAACGTCCCTTTATTATTACGAAGGAAAACCAACATAAACCTGAATAGTGAAGAAAGAATGCTGGAGCTGCTAATGATTGTTGTGTGAACTCTATGTAAATCATACGATACGTTACAATTGCTGTATGCTTGAATATCCTTAGTACTGGCGATCATGTTGACACCCTCAACAGGATCTGTGTTCTAGTCAGGGTTTTCGGAATGGGTGAGTCTCACCCCCACACGATGCGGGGATAGATCGTCCTCATCAGTGGTGTTGCAACTCTCCTGATTTCCAATTTTTGCCATGGACACCTTCTAGAAATGGAACACAATGGTCCCACTAGACATGCCATAAAGATATTTGCCGGGGAAGGGGCTTCCTCAACAAGTATCTTTCACCGAAGAGACAAGGCTTCAGATTTATTGTTTGATATGAATTCTGTGTCGTTTCAGAAAGAAAGCGACTTATTGCTACACTATGGGCAAATGAAATGAAGGGAAACAATAGAAAAGCAAAAGGCAATAAAGAAGTAAATGTGCGATTGAAAGTAAATATACAATAACAAGATAAACGAGATATTCTCGATTGTCGATTTGGCAAAAAATTCTTTACATTGAGACTTCTTTGGCTATTTATAGTGGAACTCTTCAAATAACAGCTCTTGAGCAGTTACTACTTCATGGCCCATTGCCCATTGTTCAAATATTTCTCATAGACTGGGCCCAATCAACTTCATCCATTTCCAAAACCCAACAAGTTCTTTCTTGGTGTCAACAAACTCGATTCACCCAATTGAAAATTCAAGAACTAATTGACGTACCGAACAATGCTAAAGAATCGATCGACCTAATTGAAATGTAAAGAACTCAATTAATCTACGGCGAACACGTTAAGGACGGTTCCGCACTTATCGCTCGAGCCATCCATTTCCCTTTCCATTTTTGATGAGCGGGCCGTCTCTAATTTTGGGAAATCCACGTGAACGAGAGAAATATGCTACCGATGGGTTGGACAAGAACTTCCCATCTTTGCGACGGTCGAGGCCAATTTGAGCAGCTTCTTTTTGGCTCCCAGTCCCATGGTTTTTGTGAAAATTCTCATACGAATATTCGGATCATTAGTACTTGATCGATTAAAAATAATAATAATGTCGACCCAATTAAGTTCAAGGGAACCATGTGAGATTTGCGCAGCATTGATGCGGAAATGCTCCATGAGCTACGGATGATTGGCCCGAGGAAACATGAGGTGGAGTTTGAGAGACACTTGCTAATACATTATTAATTTTTTATGGAAAAATTACTCAATCAATACTATATATATTTATTGTTTGAATGCCAATTTAATCCTAAACTTCCCAATTATGTCAATTGAGTTATAAATCTTTGTACAAAATTCCTATATAATTATTCTGGCCAATTTTTGCCGAAAGTCGCTGACACAGCGATGTCACATAAGATGGCTAATGCTAACTAAACTACTATGTCAATGATTTCCAATAAAAGCTGATTGAAAGATTTACATTGGAATTGTGTACAAAGGCTTAGGACTAAATTGACAAAATTTAAAATAAAAGGATTGAATTGGTAAATATATAGTAGGTTTATGAATTATTGAATGACTTTTCCCCATTTTGGGACAACAAACGCGACATCCAGACAACTTTTGTGTGAACTATTTATTTTGTTAAAATGAGAATGTGTTTGAATTAGGTTTTACTTCTTATTTAGTTTGTATTTTGTGATTGATGATAAGAACATTGACACATGAATTGATATATTGATATATGGTATGTTCATATTCTGAGAAATGTAAATTATTTTTTATATATTTTGACATGAAAATAAAAGAAAAGGCACATTTTGCTTAATTTAATTCTTAACAAACGGCCAATTCGAGACGTCATTTGTCGATACGGTCGCTAACTTTATGTCTCGAGATGATGGTAGACTTTGCTATAGGAATAATCATTAGATTTTAAAAGAAAGATTATTTAGAGAGAGAGAGAGAGAGAGAAATTCTTGGTGTCTCTCATTATGTTGACATAGCTTGTTGGTCCAACGTTCGTGCTTCTTGATCATGGGAACATGTACTAGAAAGAGCGGTCAGTCGAGGTTGACAGAAATGGAAACCGAGGATTAGCAGCGTTGGAAATTGCGAGCGACGGACCTTAAAGCAGCAAAGAACGTGATGCTCGAAGCACAAGGAGCACATGCTTTTCGGTAACCTCACTTACTGTAAAATTCTCGTCCTCCAAAATACACCCTTCCTTCCGCTTATTAATGATAAAGAGTGTTTGTTTCATGAAAAACTTAAGAGTCAAAAAATATTTTATGAAAAATGATTTGTTATACCACTTTAGTCACTGAAAAATGTGCTTATAATTCACAACAATTTACAACTAACTGCTTTTGTGAAGGATGGAAAACTAGTTTTTATTCATTCATTCATTTTTCTTATCTAAGCGAAACAAGTGATGGAAAATATTTTCCAGTGAAATAAATGCACCCTAATTCCATGTGTTGATCCACAACATTCAATTTTGAATTGCATATACTTCATTTTTCTTAGTTGACTGTCAAGACGAAGATGAGGTATAGTTGAGTTGATCTCAAGTTAGTCCGAGTTATGAAATAGGGAAAAATCAAAATGGTGCGAATTAATCGTATTAGTTATGCATGTGGGTATACAAGAAAAGTGAGCTATTTCTACTATATGGAAAGTAATCTCATTTTTAGTTTTAAGCTCATTTTTTTGTCAATTTCATGAAATTTATGTCAATTTTGTTAAGAGGAAATGCAATTATTCGTTGCACTCTGACAAAAAGATGTGAATTAAGAAGTCATTGATGAAATGTCATAAACGTGGTAAGGGATGCTCTCTTCCAAAAAATGTAAGGTGAAATTCTTTAATTATCCTGTAAATGAATATAATTTTGTTCATTTCTTAGTAAAGTAATGGTTTGATATTATAGTCCCTTGCATCTTATATTATATATGGTGGCAACTCTACCCTGTTACTTTTTCTTCTTTGTTTTTATTGTGAGAAATTGTGATCTAAATAGACGACGTGCACGGGCATTCGAATGCATAGCAATTCATATTATATAAATATTTTTATTAATAAAAGTAATTATTATGTAAATATGGATGAAAGAAACATCGATTGAATATTTCAGAGGAAAATTTATTTTTTTAAAAATAATTTTTAAAATCTTACATAAAAATTAACAATGATTTTTAAGATTAAAATTTCTTCTCTCGTCCAAATACTTACTTATAGCTTCTTACAGAAAATTCATAAGAAAATTGAGGAAAATTGGAATCGAACTTCGCATTTTTTTTAAACACGTTAAATTAAAGACTAATGTACATTTTACCATGCGTTAGGTTTTTTTTTTTACAAATCAACGTGTTAAAAGATATCGACTTTACTTTTCGTAAATGACTTTCGTCCTCCTCAACTTATATCCTAACTCGGTAATTGACCACTAGATTTATTTAGACGGGTTTACAATATTCGTTTCTAAGTAGTGTGCCGGAGTGTGAGTTGCCCTAACAAGTGGCCGCATTAAAGAACTAATAGCAGCCTAACACATCGTTTGGAAAGACGAATTTTACAAAATAGCTTTAACAACTTTAGTATTTTTCATTATGAAAATGAGAAATCCATCTTATGAAATGGTTTTTTTCCCTCTGAAAAACCAAAAGACGGCTTATTTCATTTGCACCCTTTAGTCAAATCATGTGACCGAAACATCATTTCCAGAGCCTCATTTGATGTATGAAGATGGTAAGGAATATGGTTTAAATGTATTTACGCATATGCATGGATTAGACCCTATCTTAAACTAGCAGCTTGTGGAGTCTATCTATGGCTCCTCGAGCTCAAAATGCAAATGATCGGCCGACCATTCAAGCCCATCACTTTTTTTAAAATATGATTAATATGGGACGAGAAAAAGAGAAATAGAAGGGGAAGATAGAAAGATAAAAAAAATGAAAATTAGTGGGCAAGGTCCACAGAACAAGAGGAATGTAGTAGATTCAAGACAAAATTTTAGAGAAAATGATACAAATGATTCATGAATTTTGACCCAATGTGCAATGTTGTCCATGAATTTTAATTTTTTAAAATACAATATATGAAATTTGACCCAATGTGCAATGTTGCCCTTGAATTTTCGATTTGTTCAACATGGTTTCTAAACTTTTGCATCTTCAATTTAGTCTATGAACTATATTAAGATATTCAAAATTATCCTTGAATTTGAATTAATTATAGGATAATAGTGGATATTGTCATATTGGTCAATGGTCATGGACTAAATTGAATATTTGCAAAAAGTTTAAGGACTACATTGAACCAATTAAAAGTTAATGAAATATTGGGCCAAAGTTTAAATATCATAATGAACAAATTAAAAATTTAGGTACAATATTACACATTGTGTCAAAGTTGATGAACTATTTATGTAATTATCTGAAATTTTACAAGTGTGAGGGTTAAAGAGAACCACCGAGGTGTGTTTCAATCCCTACATTCTCGATTATCGTTGGATAAAAAAAAGAGAGTAAATCTTTTCCGTTTCTTGTAAAGTCTTTAACTTTATCATCGCTTTTTTGTATAGGAGTTTTGAAGAATAGTAAAGAATTATGATTCATTAAAATTCGAGAATCCATTTCTCAAAGGACCATAAAACTTTCCTAATCTCGCGGGCGGAGGGGCCACTTGGAATTATCATTAGGTAAAAAGTGAAGCCCTATCTTTGGTCACTCTCGTTTTGTCACTAATTTTTCCGATAATTTTTAATTGGGAAACCAGCGCAAGAGAGAGAGAGAGAGAGAGAATAATCATGATAATTCATGTTTCAACTTTACCACCTTTGAGTTTTATTTTTCACCCACTCTGTTTCAAAATTCAGTGAAAAGAAGAAAGGTTTATTAAGGTTGGCGAAAAAAGTAGAGTCAACCTGGAGTGCTAATGATTTACTCTGGTACTAGTAATAATTTGATGGGTTAGTGAACAATGTCGACATCGAACGACATTCTCTTCTCCATAATGCTCTACGACTCTGAGGCCGAGTATAATTCATAGAGTTTAAAACTAATTAATGCTCGCAAGCTGATGATCCAATTGATTCCGGTGCTTTCTCAATTTAACTTAAACGTTCATCAAACAACGTGACCATAGATTTAGGTTGGATAAAAATGATCCGACTTAAATTGATTAATTTTTATACAATATAATTTTAGCAACTTAATACCTAACTCAATTGGATCCGACTTGACCTGAATCCAATTCTTGTAAACTTTCTCCTTAAATTGTTGCCTATGAATAATAGGCGACCCCATGAACCGGCTTGCCAAGCCGGTGAAGGAACTCAGGTGGGTTATTGCGCTAGGACTTCACGTGGCACATGAACAATTTGAAGGCGTGGTAGGTTCGGAAATCAAGTTACGGAATGGGGCATTAATGTGGCGGTGAAATGAAGGGTGATAAATCTTTGCTCGAGTGATGAGAAATGCCCTTGCTTTTGTGAACCGGTTCGCTTCTACCTTGGTGGTGTCAGGCCAATTCACTCTAGTTCCTAAGTTGAACTGGACTTCGTACTCACCTATAAATGTCATCATCACACCACTTGCTGTTGCCACCTTAATGTCGCGACAATTTAGTACATTCAAAAACAATATGAAAAATCAAATTTAGAAAAATTCGAAAGGTATTTTTGTTGCCTAAAATAAAATTATTAGAAGCTTAACAAATTTAAAAATGCAAATTTAAACAAACAAAATAAGGAAATATTCAACCATTAAGATTTGTCCCACTAGTCACCCTTATCACATGAAAATGGGGAGGTGGAGGTTCGAATCTCTACATTTTCTTAAAAAAAGGCGAGATGAAAACGATTTAGTTTTATGAGTGGGTTTCGACTTTCACACATTGTACGGAGACAAAACAAAAGTATGAGCGCTAAAGTATGAATAGAGTATGATTGACAAAAAGAAAATGAACATTCCAAATAAAAACTTGAAGTGCCCTCATTTTCTCAAATAAAGACTTGAAATGAACATTATTCCAAATAAAGACCTAAAGGTCATCGTTTTCTTAAAGAATAGCTTAAATGAACATTGTTTCAAATAAATACATGAAATACCATGTCAATCTCAAATAAGGGATCAAGAGCATTTATGTCATTTACTTTTTTTGAATTTTCTTTCCTTCTTTCTTTCTATTTTTCTCTTTCCATAGAAAAACTCAAAAAAGAAAAAAAGTTAAACTTTTTTTTAAAAAAGCACACAAATAATAATAAGAATAAGAATAAGAATAAGAATAACAACAACAACAAGCGAGAGCTAACCCTCTCGCCCATGGCCACTGGCCCATCACTAGTGGGGCGACGACCATGGTTGGCAAGGGCCTAGTGACCCTTGTCAAAAGCAAGAGAGGATCACAATCCTCTCCCAAAATCTAAGTGAAGGTTGTCATCCCTCACCCCAAGTCTAGTTGAAGGTCACTAACCCTCATTGAGGCACCGACAACCCCATTGACCATGGCCAACACCCCACCAGCGATAGGGCGATAGCCATAGGTGGGAAGGGCTACCAGCCCTTCACTTTTAATTTTTTTGTTTTTTAATTTTAGCCTTTTTCCTTTTTTGGTATGTCTTTTATGGATAAAATAAAAGGAAAGAATTTTTTTTAAAAGTAAATGGCGAAAATGTACTTGATCATCTTGTGAGGTCAAGCCCTTTTTTAGACTGATGTAGCACTTTGGATCCTTATTAAAGAAAATTATGGTATTTTAAGCCCTCACTCAATAAATTTCACTTCAGGCCCTTATTAAAAAAAATGAAGATATTTCAAGCCTTATTTGAATTTTTCCCACAAAATGATAAGGACCACATTGCAGATGTTACTTTGGTTTGAAGCCTTAGCATTACTCTTTGGTTAAACAAGTTGAAAGTGAGTTTATTTTCCAAACTCATTAGGCAATCTATGTATGACCCAAGCCTTTGACTATGAGTTAAAATATGGGTTTATAATCCATTTTGCCATCACTAGTTGCATTTCGATTATTGAAATTTTTAGCTTGCCAGAGATCTTCAAGAAAATACTTGTGGAACTTTTTATACCCATGTTTACACTGATCTTTCTGTAATATACAACATCTATATTGGGTTTTTGTCTGAACTATTCTACTTTGTCGATTATATATAGTTGAACTCAACTGAGAAAATATGGTGTACTTTTGCCATGTGGCTGCATTCGACAAATGATGATCCCCGTATGTTTTTGTCCATCCTCAAACATATATCTTTTATTGAGTTTAAACTACGAAAATGGACAAAAAGAAAGTACGTTGCGATGTTTTTAAAGGATAGCTTTTAAACATAATATTATTAATGTATTCTAAAATGATATCAATTCCATTTAGATGATGTACTTCATTTAATTCGACCAAATATTTAAAGGCTATGTTTGGTCGTCTAAATTTCTAACTAGGATAAGATTGGATATAATAGGACGTGAAATCTAAAGATTTTTCTATATCTTATTCACTATTTTGTGATTGTAATAATAAAATCGGATATATTCATATTATATCATATACATTATTTGATAAAAATAGTGTATTAGTATAAACGAACCAAAAATTTACAAATGGATATGGTAAAAATCTTTCGTGACATTATTGCCTACTTTATTTTTATTTTCCTCTCTTTTTTTAATTAACTTATTTTTTTTATTTCTTTCTTCCCCTTCCATCATTCTCTAATATGATTTTATTACATAGTAAACTATACTAATATACCTAAAATATGTAATAATATAAATATATATATTTATATATATCTATTGAATTTATATTAGAAGATAGAATTAAATTTGAATATATATAAGATTAAATTAAAAAACTAAATTTTTATTTTTGTTATTTTGAATTTCTTATATTAAAATTCAACTATTATCTATTTCAATTTTGATTTTGTTAATTTAATAAGCTTGTTATTTGAGAAAAATAATTATCCTATTGTGGATATTAGAAATCCTATCCTCCTTTATCTCAACTCCGCCGTTGGATAATTTAATATGGCATATATCGCCCTTATATTCGACTTTATTCTATCTTGAGCAGATACTAGATATGGGATATGATAGATTTTATCCTATCCTAAATTTTATCATAACTGTCAAACGCAGCCACATAGATAAGAGAAATTATCTCAAATGTATTCTCCCACATTTATCCCTCTCAACTTTTTTCTCTTAGTGATTATTAGTTTCAAGATAAATAGATTGATGTACATAATTTTTTCATTTAGTTAAAAATTAAGTTAGGGAAAAGAATTATATATTATTAGATGAATAATATTCAGATTTTGAAGTCTAACTTATTTCAACATGTAAAAGTACGGTACCTAGTCAATCTCATATCTGATTATAATAATTTGAATTGATTAGAAAATGAAAAAATAGAATTTCATAAGCTTTAATGTATTAGTTTATTATCCGACGAATTCTTTTCAATATTACAAAAAAATAAAATAAAGTGGTGGACAAAGGGAGATGAGCTCGAGTTTTAATTTCTCCATTCAAAAGATCGATGAAAATGACATTTTTGAAGAATATAAACACTAAACAAGGAGATCGACATACTTTGAAATAAAAAAAAAAATGTATATTTTCAAAGAAGATACTAATATTCAAATGTTACTTTCCAATTTTCTTACCATGTATCTATTGAGCAAAATTTTGAGTTTAAACTTTCAAACAGCATTTTACCCGCGTCCATTTACAACTCCTATTAGTCGATATTTTCTACACTCGATAGGCTAGA
The DNA here is from genome assembly GCA_014182845.1 of Corymbia calophylla. Classification (NCBI taxonomy): domain Eukaryota; kingdom Viridiplantae; phylum Streptophyta; class Magnoliopsida; order Myrtales; family Myrtaceae; genus Corymbia; species Corymbia calophylla. The sequence goes on from CM024693.1 coordinate 12,965,461, forward strand.
ATCCCATAAGATATATATACGCACAAAAATTATTGACATTAATAAACGTGTAAAACGGCAACTTCTTTCTGTCCAACTTCTTGTCCCTTCAAAAAAAAAAAAAAAAAAAAAACCCTTAGTAAGATAATACGCAAGAATTTACAAAATAAAATCCGTCCGGCACTCACGCACCCGCTTCCTAAACAAAAAACAAAACAAAACAAAACCTACCTCCACCAGCCATCTCTCCACTCAAAAATAACTTTAGATTTTCCTTTCTGAAATAACTCTCAATCTATTTTGCTACTGGTCTATTTTATTTTGCACATACGCATAGCCACTTGTAGCTTTAGATTCAAAAAATCATTTAAATTATCGTTCTTTTTTTTTTTTATACACTGTGAAAATATAATATATATTGCTTGTCGTACTTTTAACAATTCAAAGGGAGTATCGGAGGGAGATGGAGAGCAACATTTGGATATTAAGGTGTAAAAGAATAATTAAGAACATAAAAAAAAATTGAAAATACTTTTAAATGACCTCATTTTTCAAAAAAAATGATAAGAGTAATTTATGATTGTATCAGAAAATTAGTGTAGTGTTGAGCAGTTAATTTATCATAATTGACCCATACTTGATGATCTCAATAGTGATTATTTTTTAATTTAAATTTTTGAGCTCTTTCTTAGTGTGTTCTCAAAAAAATGGATCCAATTGGATTTTATTAAAATTTTTTTGGTGAAGTCCAGAAAGAACGGTAGGTTTTTTTTTTTTTTTGGTGAAGGGATCCAAATGGATATGTTGACTCTTAAATATTAGGTTGGAAGTCCAGTGACTATTTTAAATAAATTAAATTAAAAATTTATGAATTACATTATAAATCATATCAAACTTTAGGAATTATTTATATAGAGATTCTCGGGAAATTTTAGAAAAGCGAGGATGATATTTCTGTCTAGATAAATCGAGGAGGAGGAGGAGGAGGTACTATAGTACTAATAACTACTGTAGCTTGGCTTTGCAGTAGATCACGCGCCCAAAAAAGAGACAAGGGAGGGTGGGGGCGTGCGATTTATGATCGATCCTCCACCTTCCTTCCCTCCCTCCCAGGCGCTAAAACAAACTACACACACACTTACACTTTTTTGCCTTCCTATTTTCCGCCTTCTTCCTTCCTTTCTTTTGCTTCTTCACTACTCACACGTCCCATCTCTCCTCCTCCTCCCCCTCCTCCTCCTCCTCCCTCTCTCGCTTCTTCACTACTCCTCCGCCCCCCCCCCCAACAACTCACATTCTCTCTCCTCCGTAACAACCTCTCCCTCTCTCTCTCTCTCTCTCTTCCCCATCGCAGTGGCCGAAGACGAACCTCCGACGCCGGTCATGGTGATCATCGCCTCCACGCCTCGCCGACCTCTTCTCGGGAAGTAGCGCGCGCGGCTCCGGCCTTTTCTCCGTCGTCGGCCGCGGCCGGAATGCTCGACCTCAACCTCGGCTTCGTCCCCGCCGATTCCCCCTCCGGTTCGATCGGGACGGCCAACCGTCCCGCCGAGAGCCCCCGGAGCTTCGCCTCCTCGATTCTCAATGTCGACGCCGCCGCCGCCGACGACGTCTTCGTCTTCGCTTACGACTTCGGCTTGGTCGACCGCATTGGCGGCTCTCGCCGAGGCGGCGATGGTGGAGACGAAGGCGACGGCGACGGGACGATTCAGCTGTTCCCGGCGGCGGCGGACCTCACGTGCCTGGAGGGCGCCCGTGCGAGGGAGACGCCTCGGCCGCCGCAGCAACAGAGGCCGTCGGTGAAGAGGAGCAGGCGCGGGCCGAGGTCTCGGAGCTCGCAGTATCGCGGCGTCACGTTTTACCGGAGGACCAGTCGGTGGGAGTCGCATATTTGGTGAGCGCTGATGGTACCGTTTTTAAGTGTCCTGATTTAGATTAGACAGGAGGATAAAGCAATGCTTCGGAATTCGGATGGCTTAGAGCTTTCTCGGTGGAGTGGAATCCTTTTTCTTGACGCATGATAACGCTGTTCTGATTCTGATTTGACTGCACATGGCTGGTCCTGGGCACTTTATCTTGAGCTTGAGCGAGTTGCTTGTCTTTATGCAGGGATTGTGGGAAACAAGTGTACTTGGGTGAGCGACATGATATTTTCTTGCTTGTGTCTGTCTGCTTATGTACTGGCTTTTGTGCTGTATCCACTTTCTTGGTCCGGTACTACTGGTCAGAGAAGGCGCGTTGATAGTGTTTCATTTTTTTTGTCCTCTCTGTTCGTTGTTTAATTAGGGGGATTTGATACTGCTCACGCCGCTGCTAGGTAAATACTTCCACTCAGTGACTGTGTCAATGTTGATTCTTGCTATTGCTGGCTCTGTTGGGAATCAGCTAGAAGTATCATTAATGGTTTTCTGCAACTAGAGCTTATGATCGAGCTGCCATTAAGTTTCGGGGACTAGATGCAGATATCAACTTTAATATCAGTGACTATGGGGAAGACATTAAGCAGGTTAGCTTTGAAGGAGATGGTCGGTTCAGTCTGATTCTTGAATTTCGCAGCGGGTTTCTATAGTTATTCCGTGTTTATTGTTCTGCAGATGAGTAACTTCACAAAGGAAGAATTTGTGCATATTCTTCGGCGGCAAAGCACAGGATTCGCTAGAGGGAGCTCCAAGTACAGAGGCGTTACATTGCACAAATGCGGACGGTGGGAAGCTCGAATGGGGCAGTTCCTCGGCAAGAAGTAATGAGTTCTTTCGTCAATGTTAATTTCACATTTGGCTTGACCTGTTAATTTCCTATTATTGCACATCTTTAAGGTCGTGGCATCTTTAAGTTCATTGGCTGCATGCAAAGTCAATACAGAATTTTGAGATCAAACTAAATGTAAGCAATTGTAGACTTGTTTTTCACTGCAAAGCAAACATTCCTCTACAGGTATATATACCTTGGGCTATTCGATAGCGAGATAGAAGCTGCAAGGTCTCACTGTTCATTGACTTTTTATCTTCTTTAAATGTGTCGAATAGGTCCCCAAGGCTTCAAAGGGGACCATTAGGGATTAATGTGTTATTCTTCTCTAAAAATCAGGGCATATGATAAGGCTGCAATAAAATGCAATGGAACGGAAGCCCTCACCAACTTTGAGCGAAGCAAATATGAAGAAGAAGAAGAAATGGGTGAGGCTGGGAAAGGGGCTAGAAACTATGTTGAAATGCTAACTTTTAGTACCTGCATGTGCTTATTTGTTGGGGAAAGTCCAGCATGTGCTTATATTGGACCTTCTCGATGCAGATGGGAACCATAGCCTCGACTTGAACTTGGGGATTGCCCCTCCTGAAAGACTTGATAGTACTGGTGGTCCTCGTTTTCCACTTCAATGGAATGACATGCATTGTTACCCAATACCTAGGGTAATGCTCATATCCCTGCTATTGATAATTGTCTTTTATATAGCTATCTCCATTCTGTGTGCGCAAGCGGGCGCGCGCGTGTTTGGTGTCTATTTGTCATTAGAGAGAAAATATGGATATCTAATATACGGTTTCTTATATTCATGTGAGTAGATTGAGAACTCCTATTCAACCATACCGGGGGCTCAAGAGCTCCACCACTCTGTTGTTGTATCCGAGCATCTCTCCTACTTAAGTGATCAAAATTTGATTTTCTTTCCCATGCATAAGGTAATAATTGGCTGTAAGCGTGGTTGTTCATACATTTCCTGGTTTGAAATAGCTTTCACCTTCCAATTTTGTCAATGTCACGTGCAGATTTCTGACAGTGCACACTACTTGCAAATCACCCACATTTCCTAACCATTATCTACCATTCACTGATTTTGCAGGGAACAGCAATAGAGAAGCGAGCGGAAGTTGATCCCTTGTCAAACTGGGCATCTCAATTCGGTGGCCCTTATGGGGGAACAACTCCAGCGCCGTTCTTCTCTACTGCAGCATCATCAGGATTCTCTTCTTCAGTCGCTGCTGTGCCATCAGCTGCTGCATATCACCAATACCTTTAGTCAATATCCGCTTAGTTTTGCTTCACCGACTACCACTCAGCAACAAGCGTTTCACTGATTATTCAGGCACAACTCTGAAGTTCTCTTCCCTACTGTGCGAGGAATATCAATCTTCCACGCAGGACCAGCAGTCCAGTGCCAAAAGTTCTCGAGCTGAAATACCAAAGTTCCGTGACAGATATGATTCTTCTAGTAAAGCGAATCACACGATTTGATCTCTGTAGCGAATAGTAATGAGTTTGGATTTCCCTTTTTCCTTTGCCTCCATATATGAATCTAGTTCCTGTACTTGGCTCCAGCTACATATTTTTCTTGGATGGTCAGAATTTCTCTACTCGACTGCTTTACCTTCAAGTGTAGATGATCTAGCTGCGGTTTTGTGCTCTCTTTCCATTACCATCCGATTCTTGTGTGGACATCAATAAAGAACCTACTCTTCGGCTTCTAGATGGAAAAAGGAATTGATTGATAGTTTTAATCCAGTGAATTTGTCGTAATACATCGATTAGATGGGAAATAATCTGATAAATGTGGCATGATAAATTAGAAATTGTTACAAACATAGCCCTTGCATGATGGCTGTGTAATACAATCTAAGCATTTTCAATTACAAATAAAACCGTTAGCAATTTGTATAGGGTACATCTTTGTTTCTTTGTAATATCTTGGAAGTTATGATAATCTTGACATACTTTACCTAATAATTTCGACAATATTGCCTATTGTACAATTACCATCCTCCAAAATGAAAAAAAAAAAATAAAGAAACAACAAATTCATAAAGATCTGAAACTCCTCTTCTCTTCATAAAAAGTCATTAATCAATAATATTTGCATGAATGAATGATAAATACATAGACACGTTATGTCATCATGTAAATTGCGAAACCAAAAAAAGGGGGCAGGGGTGGGGGGGGGCACGGGGGAGGGGGTGCTAAACTTCATGAGTAGTAGCCGAGTGCCAATACAACTTGAACTTGCCAATGTGGTATCTTCAAATATTTGTTGTCGATCGATTAATTTTTTTAATTAATTAATCATTTCAAAATACATAATTGGCATCTAATTTTTTGTAATCTAACCTTTTATAAGACATTTTGCACCTTACAAAATTACGTTCAACTTACTAAATTGCATTCCATTCCCTTAAAATATCTTCTTATTTTATTTGATGTGCTCATCAAAATTTGACTGTATTAATTTTTTTGATATTAGTACCAACGTTTATTCTTCTAAAATCAATATTTTAGTTAATTAAATTTTCTTCGTTTTTTTTATTTTTTTTTAATATAAGTGCTTTCGTCATTTAAAGAGAGATCATACAAAATAAAAGAGACGAAAATGCTTTTATCATTTAAAATTCTCGTGTGTCGCGTACGCTAACGGCAAACACAACGAAGGGGTAACAACCATAGCAAATATGTTTAAAAAAATGAAAAGAAAAGAAAAGAAAAAGAGAGCATCGGCATTTTTTGGGGGCCTGTCACAGCATGCCACGTGTCCAGTCGATGTTGTGCCATCATTATTCTACCCCGCCCCTCCTCCATCTTCTCCTCGGTAAGGAAATTCCGCATTCCTCGGCTTTTGCTACATAGGCTGGTGCAGCAGCACCTCCACCTCCACCTCCCTCCTCCAGGGAGGCCAAAAAGAGAAATAAAAGAAATTTAAAAAAAAAGGAATAAATCGAAATAAATAAATGAAGAAAAAAAGAAGAAGGGGGGACCAATCAAATCGCGAGAAAAACCTGGACTCGCTTTCGTTGTTACTGCTTCAAGTGGAGAAAATATGGATCCTCCTAAGGAAGGAAGAAAGAAGGAAGACGTTTGATTATTCCAGGCCAAATGGAGAATATCCCCATCACGCCGTCAAACAAAAATTGTCTCCGAGCTGCTGCGTTCGTTCGCAATTGACCATTTTAACGCCTAAATTCCTACGTAAAAAAAAAAAAAACCTAAATTCCAAAAATCGCATTTAGATTAGAGATAGAGTAAAACACTGGCATTGCATACTTTTGCAATTTTTTTTTCTTTTTTTCTTTTGTTCCCTATTGCATTATCCCTTGTTTAGAGATTAGGTACGTTTTTGTTTGAGAGCAGTATTCCCACCTATCTTAAACATTGAATTAAACAAGACAGATCAATTTTTGTGAATCTATCTGACATGTGATCCCGGCTCGAAATCTTTCAAGCAAAATGATTTTTCTATACCATGCAATGTTCTTTGCCTTGAACGTAGATCTCTATATTGCCGGTCATCGATAGCAATCTTCATGCCATTTAGCTTGGCTATGATGACACTATTATTGCTGCCCAAGTTCCCCAAGCTCAAACACGACACCGCTACTTGCTAAAGTTCTTTGTCACAATGCATCTTCGAGCAATCGGGTTTGTCACTAACTTGTTGGAAGAAATGACAACCCGAACAATATGAAATTATCATAGTAGAACAAAACAATCTCCCATATTTCACAAACCTAATTTGAAACAATATAATTGAGAGATATATGTATATCAAGCCCCCACAAAACACAAGTAGTCGATTTTTTTATGTGGAAAACATCCTCAATGTTAGGAGATCAAAAATCACGAATCGGAGTCCACCAAAAAATCTTCATACTAGCAAAATTTGGTGAACAAAGTTCTTCTCTAGTTAATACTAGAGTTATATGGCGCAACAACATCAAGAACACCATTTTTAGCAATACATATGAATTTCATAAGAGAACAAGAAGAAATCTCACCAAAAACGCAAATTGGTTCAACCCATGAAAAACTTGATGTAGGGAGCTTCAAGTGCAAAATCAAATCAATCGGATTTGAGAAGAATGTGTCACAAGCACGCTGACAAAATTTCAGCTAAATCAAATCAATAATCTCTAATGTCACCTTGATAATAATCAAATATTGCCCTCTTCCTAGATTTTCTGCTCTCTTTCTCTCTTGCTACTACGTCTCAATTAACATTCTTTTGCTTCTATAAAAAAATCAATGAAAAACCCTATTTCTCCATATGGATAATCACATAGGATTGAGTTTGCAATTCATCAAGATTCATCAAGATTCCTCCACATGGGAGTGAATCCAACCAACACAACTCGCCTCCCAATCGCCACCATACCTACTCAGTTGATCTCTAAAATTGATATCAGTTCATTTGAGCTTCTGTTGATCTATGCTTTGTTTCGTTTTCTTCCGATTTTGCCGTCTTTCATTAGACGGCTCTGTCAAGCCATCCCTGAGCTCCTGCACCACATTGTTGGGTCGTTGCTGACTTTCGTGAAGCAGCCCATGTTCGAGTGGCCTACCACATTATAACACCCTGGGGGCCGCTGACTCTCTTTTCCGGCTCCAGTAAGTATAAATCTCCATGATCGGTTTGAGTGATCTTTGATCGCATTTGATTTAGCTTTAGTGACGAATCCCGAAGAATCCGCGTTCTTCCATTAAAAGCTCGAATCGAAAATTGAATTCAATTAAAATTTCAAAATTGCATGTAATTGAAGCCGATTACGATTGCCTACCTACTCGTTTAGAATAGCAAATGCACGTGCTCCTTTCTTTATATTGATGTGGCAGACCGATGCATGATTCATTTAATACTTTGCATCTCCGCATTGAAGTATCGTCCCACATTACTTTTTTTTTTTTTTTTTTGGTCGAAACCCCACATTACTTGATAACATGTCTTAAATGCTCTTTGTAATAATGCAATATACCTCCATTTATAAGTTTAAACTTTTGAGGTGGACTTTCTAATATAGCATTAGAGTCGGTGTCATTCCTTTTATGAATGTGCACCACCCCCCATTAGTCAAATTCTATCGACCTGCATATGAGAGACGGATTTTAAATGCTCTTTATATTCATATGATATTTCTTTATATATAAACTTTTGAGTTTAATTTTTTATCAATTGACATTCAGACCAACACCTTCCGTTTTTATATAAACGCATGCTCCTTGTTTGCTAATTGAAATACAAGACTCAGCCTAAGATAAATAGGTAGTAGTGCCTTTGCATGGACTTTAGGATGCCATCTAGAGACCTCTAATAGAGAAAGCAGTCCTGATCAGGCACTAGGTTGGTCTAGTGCAACCAAGCTGAGCTTAGAATTTCTAGCTAACGAAGACTAGTCTTATGACATAAATAGATCTTCATAGGTCTAAACCTATCTTGGAATAGGTCAGAGGTGACTCTTAGAAAGATATATATCATGAAATTCAGAGTTGCGACGTGTGCTGGATTTGAGAGAATTCCAGTGAGGGATTCACCTACATGTTGTCCATGGACCGCTCTAGGCCCATCTTGGAAGGGTCCTAACCGCTTTACAGCTTGACAACTCTTTTGGAGAGTCACTCTCCCAACTTAGACTGCATTAATTTCCCATAAGAGATAAGGTGGTTGGTATATATAAAGTCTGGCTGAACTAATTTGGTGTTTGCACATGCGATGTTTTCCTTGATAGCTTGGTCTCCTCATCAAGATCTTCATTTTTTCGATGTCGTGGGTAGGGCGGGTAAGGCAAGCTCCCGCGTGCCTCGTCGTGGCTTAGCCAGCTTAGATAAGGATACGGATGAAATCTAACTCGAAGTGTTTGCATCTGTTTTGCAAGCCGGAGCGATAAGGGGGATGAAGAAGGATTATCCATTTTTTTACCTTCTTGTGCTTGCGGGTGGTATTTGGAGGGTTGACTATGTTTGTGAAGTATTGATTGTGCATCTCATGATTGTCGCTCGTGTTCATACTGCTTTAATGCTACATCTCTTGCATATGTCCCTACAACCCGAACTTTCGGGTTGCATTGAGCAAGTCAAGGATAGATAGAGAAAGAAAAGGCCGAGGCTCTCTACAAATTGAAGGTGGAATTAGGTCGACTTGGCTCCATTCATTTTATGGTGGCACATGAAGCGAGACTCTTAAACCTCATTTAGCAATATAGCACCCATCTTTAGACATCAAACCTCACTAAGTTCGTATGCTTGTCTATGTCTTTTTGGTATGGCTAATCTGTGAACTACCCAAGTTTTTAAACCCCGTTTACAAAAAGACAAAAAGAAAAGAGGGGAGAAAAAGATAATTTCAAAAGACATTCTCAAGAGAATTCAAAGCTTGCATTTTCAAATTGTCTTGGGTCCTCTAATGAATTGCAATCGCCTTTTTTTTCTTTTTCTTTTTCAATTGGACCTTTGTTCATACCATTTGGTGCGTAGCTCATCTTTTCACAAATCTAAAAAAATCATTTGAGTTTTGCTCAAAGCAAGTAAAGCCTGTGCTTTCAAGATTGCATTAGGCCCTTCATTTCAGTTTGTGAGGCATTAGGCCATTTAGAGATGCATTAGGCTATTCCATTTGGGTAGACACACAACACCTAAGGGTCAAATGGCTGATGATGATTTTTTAGCAAATTGGTTGAAGATGGCAAACATATTTTTGTTGAGTTGATTTCAGTATAAAAGAAAACTTCACGGAAGATTGTCCTTGGGTGATTGAAACCTTTTATGTTGTAATTCTAGGTTTCATTGAGAAATTTGTCTAAAAAGTCATAAACCTGCTGTATTTTTGTCCATTCAATTTTAAATCTTTCAATTATATTAATTTAATTTTAAACATTTTCATGTTTTGTCAATTAAGTCAATATAGACAATTTTATCAGGAAATTGCTAATGCCAATGCTAGTTGTTCTACGAAAAACAGCAGACATTAATGTAGACAATTTTTAATAACATTTTAATATTTTTCAATTTTTTTTATTTTTTCCTTTTGCTTCTATTTTCCTTTTTCCCTCTACGGCCATTGTTGGGGCCTTGTTGATGGCTAGCATTGGCCTCAAGCAAGGGGTGCCTGGGCCTTGGCTAGCTTTGCCAAATTGAGCAAGGGCCATTGATGAGGCCTAACGATGGCCAACAGAGGGGGAAAAAACAAAGAAAAAAAGAAGAATTGGATTCAATTGATAAAATGTGAAAATATTTATGATTTAATTGATATAATTAAAAAATTTATGATTGAATTGATAAGAGTATAATATGTTCAAAACTTTTTAAATAATTTTCCAGACTTCCATCAATATTGAATCCTTAATCCGGTTTGTGCTGGGTTAGGATGATCACCGATGATCGTCAAAAGCAATGATTAGTGCTTGAAAAACAAGGAAGATCTAGTTGGCACTTCGTTAAGCTCCGTCCTCTGCTAGGCATCATAATACCAATCGTACAACCCTTCCGCCTAAAGAAAAGGGAGTAATCATTACAAATCAGAGCTCCATTCACTTGGGATCTTAATAGGGATGTGCAAAAGAATCGAGAACCATTCAGAATCAGACTAGACCAATCCAAAATCAACGGTTCCCATAGGGACCTATCCAGTCCCCCGATATCAAGCATGGAATGTCCACCTAGACTTTGAGTAAAAGTGAGCATTTTTCTCTTTTATTTTCTCTTTCGTGCCTCCTATCCACAACATTCTACAGTGACTCTGTCTCTCTCACTCTCTGTGATAGATCCCACTCCCTCTGTGATTTATTCTCATTTTTCCCGCATTTTCCCTCACTTTCTCTCAATTTCCCCCTGCATTTTCCCTCTCTTTCTCGCGTGCCAATTCTTGGATGAAATGAACTGAGGCATCTTAGTAAATGTCAATCTCATCTGTCATCTTCCCCTATGATTTTCCTTCCTATAGTCTCGCACCATACTTTCCTAGACATCCGATCTGAGGCATCTTCGGATTCTGTGGCAAAGAGATTGAGGAGTAGTGATCGGCATTTTCCTCCGGGCTGTGTTTGGAGTGAGCGGTTTCAAGTTTGACAGAGGTATCTCGTGCGGGGGTTGGTAATGTGGGGATTATGATTGGTTGAAGCATTTTGATTTTGAGTTTGAGGGGGTTTTGAGAGAAGGACAAGTAGAGATGGCAAAGTGGACTGTTGCTTCTTACTATGTTCTATTAATTGATAAATGCAATTTTGTATGAATTGGGACGGTCAGATCCTTGAGTGGATCGATAGAATCAACCGGCAGTTCCTAGTTCTCATTTTGTCAAAACTGCTCACTTAGAGCATACTCATCCATAAATCCTAGCACATCTCTTGCATTTCTACAGAATGGATCGAAGGCATCCATCGGAAAGAAAAAGAGAGCACGACATGCGTTTCCATTAAGTTAAGAGATTTTCAATCTCAAGAAGTTCTGAAATTCTTTTTCCATCGTTCCCCAAAAGAGGGGGGCCAGTTTGAAATTTTCATGATTCCTTGTTTGTTCCGCAGGGGTCAAAGAAATGGAATGATTGCAGGGAGTCAGCACGGTACATGGAAACGTTAAAGACCTTCATCATGCGGGGGCATGCACGACTTTCACTTGAACCTGCCAATCTCGGTAGAAAATACATGTGTTCTCAGCCTGGAATAACAACCACCAAAGTTTGCTCTAAAGACCACCCTTTCCCCAAAGGAAAGAGAAGACGGGGGTTCTAATCTCCATATTCTCAGGAGAGTTAGAATGAAGACGATTAGCTTTAGGTGTTAATTTCAATTCCCATACCTTATAAAAGGCAAACAACATTTAAGAAAAGTTAAAAGTTAGAATACAAGTGATAAAAAAAAAAATGACACGACGAACAAACATGTCTTTGCAAATTGGAACTTGAAACAACCAGCACACATTTGACAAGTAGACAAAATTAAGTACAAGTAGAACTTTGTGGAAATGCGCCCATCTGTATTTCGACACATGCAAGCCTATCATTTTTCTTTTTATATGGAAAAAAGAGTGAAGTAGAATTAAAAAATTTAACGTATGTTTATTTATCACATAAAACATTAAAATAACTTTCTAGGAGATGATGAAAAAAGATCTAGTATAAAATATACTGTACTTTGAACTCAAATTGAGAGAGCATGCCGTTTTTTGGTATACTTAAGCAAAGCATGGCCAGTATTATCACTTATAAGCTCTAGGCTACCAAGATCAATCACAATATTGTGAAAATCAAGTTACTTTGCGAGATTGAGTCCTGACGAAAAAAGTCTTGAGTTCTGCTCGTGTCGACAAAACCAACAAGCCACTCACCCCATTCATTTCTAAATAAACTCCTACACCAGCAAGTCTTGGATTGCCTTTAGAAACCTCATCGGTACTCAATCTAATCCACCCAAAGAACGTGGAGGATCAGATTCCATTTGGTCGAAATTGAAGAACTGTTATTCACACTTGAAATTCGATAATTTTCTTTATGTGCGTTTGAATTACTTGTATCGGGATTCAAAGAGAAAATAAAGTTTTCCTGAAAAAGTGACTCGTTTCTCCATTGCCAAATACGTCGTTAACCTCCTTCGAGAACAATGCTCCAATCATGATGTAAATTCGATCGCCCTTCACCAGAAAGATTCGAATTCAACCATTAGACAAAATTCATGGAGAAGAACCCCACACTTGGAGCTAAGCTAATTCATCAAATCAAAGAAGTCTTTAAAACTGATTTTTCCCTCGTACGTAGTGATTTTCTCATGACAAACGGTAATCGTGAGGATTCTAAACTCTAGTCAAGACCCACTTCAACATCATCCCATTTCTGGAAGTCTCTCGGGCTCGCCACGTCACGCTCCCAAGACAACCCGAATCGCATGAGAATTTTAAAAAAAAATAAGAAAAAAGCAACAAAAACAGTGTGGGGAGGGAGGGGGCCACGCTCTCCCCGACACGTGGCGGCGCGCGGTTGGCTGGCGTGTCGCGACTTTTCCCGCCATCCGGCCAGAACGCGATCAGGAGCCGTCCATCGCGGTCCGAGCTCTTTGCCCCTCCCCGGGCCGCCATTGATGGCCCCACCAAAAAGCTCGAGGAGAGCTAGAACCTTCCCGTCTGCTGTATCCTCCTATATATGCGACGATCTCTTCTCTTCCCCTCCACCATTTCCACATTTCCAGATACTTCTTCAGTTCCTGAGCTCTGTGTCTTTCTCTCTCGTTCCGATTTCTCTTAGCGAAGCCATGGCCAAGTGCTACCCGACCGTGAGCGAGGAGTACCGGAAAGCCGTGGCGAAATGCAAGAGGAAGCTCCGGGGACTCATCGCCGAGAAGCACTGCGCTCCGATCGTCCTCCGACTGGCGTAAGTAATCTCGCGATCCCCGCTAGTTTGCTTGCTTCGGTAGCCGTTAGTCCCGTGTGCAAGTTTCGAGTTCGTTGATGAAGAAACATGCGCCACTGCTGTAGTTTAGTCGAAGAATCTTGATAAGTGGAGGGAGAGATGAATGCGATGCTTAAACTTATAGGTGAAGGACTGGTTTCGACGTTCGACGGTCGAACCGTGAGCATTGGTCCAGTATAAGCATCACTTTGTGCATAGTCTTGTTTCCACATTTCATTGATGCGTCGATGATTATAGATTTCTAGATGATGGCTAATTTCTGGTTTGGTGTTCGTTCTTGTCGCAGATGGCACTCCGCCGGTACGTTCGATGTGCAGACGAAGACGGGAGGTCCCTTTGGGACGATCAGGCACCCTGCGGAGCTCGCTCATGAAGCGAACAATGGATTGGATATCGCCATCAGGTTCCTGGAGCCGATCAAGGAACAGTTTCCGATCCTGTCCTACGCGGACTTCTACCAGGTATGACTGCCAAATGCAATTACAGGCAAAATTAAATTGAAGTAATCAAAATACAAGTCACTTGTGCTTCATTCGAGCGCAACACTGAAATCTTGAATGTTGCAATGGAAGTTGGCTGGGGTTGTTGCTGTTGAAATAACTGGAGGGCCTGAGATTCCTTTCCACCCTGGGAGAACGGTAAGTTGACTTTTTATCTTTCCTCCAAAACTTGTTTTCTCTGTGTTGCTAGTGTAAAGGTGAGCTAATTATTCATGCTAAACTTATTTTCCTCATATGGGCAGAAGAGGAAGATTGTGCCCTCTGCTTTTGTGCCCCTGCTTCTCCGGCATGGCTGATCTTAAATTTAGGGTCTTTCTTAAGTGGTTTGATGAGGAGTTTAGCTGCATGACCAAGCTGGTTCTTTTCTCGAATTAGAATTAAGAAATATGTGCCTGCTGGGATTCTAGTCCTGTTCAGCCTGGATAAACCATTCTAACTCTTCTGTTAGAAACTTGTGATCTTTGAGACACTAGCAGCCAGAGTTGGTAGGATTTTATGAGAATCAAAATTGCAGGAGAAGAGGACACTAGGGACTTCATTGACAAACATGGAAGAAAGATTCACATAGGTACATAATTGAGCTGATTGAATCTCAGGAAGCAAACAGGTAGAAGTAAAAATATCTTCTATTGTCGGAAGTCAGATGACTTGTAATTAGTAATCATCCTGAGAAATCAATTCCTGGGACATTTTCATGAGCGAGCTAAATTTGCTACTAATGCAGCAGTGAGAAGTTTCAGGAAAAGCTATTTGATAATTGGTTTTATCGGAAGTGAATTCCCTTTATAGAGTGAATTGGGAACAGCTTCTAGAAGTATAAGAATGATGTCCCCATCTTCTTGTCTTGTCTATTGAATTAATACTTACACTGACTGTTGAAATCCCCCATAGATATTAAAGTGCTGTTAAAATGAGACTTGTTGGGATCTGCTGATAATTGGATAAAAATTTCTTGATATGTGTGGTTTCATTCTCAGAATTGAAGAATATTGATGTGTCCCGTGCCTCTTATTTAGCCTATGAATGGCCTTCTGGTATTCTCACTTTGTTCTCTCTTCTTGATGTAAAATGGGTTTGGAGGTTGCTCTGGACAAAGAGAATAAGAAATGATTCCTCCCATTGAAACTCTGGCAATCGTACCTAGTTTGTCCAACAACCCGACTTGAGTGATGCAGGTTATGCTAGTATGTTATTTTGAAATTTCAAATCCTTTGACTTAATTTCCACCTTCTCACTGTCCTTTCTTACAACACAACGGTTGATCCTGGTTGAAATATTATTTGTTTAGATAAGAAACTGTTAGGATTCTTTTCCTTTCTTGGTGTATCAGTTAGTCGACTATATAATGCTTGGCATGTTAAGTCGTGAAAACTTGAATCGTGTATTCCCACAGATAAAAGCAAAAATTCTCTAACGTATATATGAAGACTTAGATATTAACGTATCAATAAAGCTCTGATAAATTACATCTTGCTCAGGACAAAAATGAACCTCCCCCTGAAGGCCGGTTGCCTGAAGCTACAAAAGGTTAGTTTGCTTGCAGTAAAGTGTGAGAAGATTATTACTGGTGTCTATGCTTTGATGAGTTAACAGTTAAACCACTTATTTCAGGTTCCGACCATCTAAGACAAGTTTTTGGCCACATGGGTCTTAGCGACAAAGATATTGTCGCCCTATCTGGTGGGCACACTCTGGTAAGTCCAACTTTTCACACAAGTTTCACTCAGAATTTCATATTTACTAAGAAGTATGTCCGTGTTGCTGTACAGTGTTGATGAACTCATGAATTCTCTATGTTAATGCTCCTATACGCTCCTTTAAACAGGGCAGATGCCACAAGGAACGCTCTGGATTTGAAGGACCTTGGACTACCAACCCTCTCATTTTTGACAACTCCTACTTTAAGTAAGAATCATCATGTTCTATTCTTCTGCAGTCAACTCAGCAGTTATCTATCACCTGCTTAACCTTTGTAACCAGTTTTCTGACTTGCTTAATTAGTGCAAAAAAAAACATATTTTGACATGCTCATGCTGTTGGGTCCCTAATGCTTACAATTTTGATCTGTGGATGTTACCATGAAACAGGGAACTTCTCAGTGGAGACAAGGATGGTCTGATCAAGCTACCATCCGACAAGGCTCTTATTGAAGATCCAGTCTTTCGTCCTCTCGTTGAGAAGTACGCTGTGGTATGTTTGCAACTTGATGTTCAATCGTCATTCCTGAGAATCTTGCTGGGCCATCGATGGTGAAAACATCTGTCTGTCATCATCTAATCGGGAGGCTGCTTTTGGATGTTTCAGGACGAGGATGCATTCTTCTCTGACTATGCAGAAGCTCATCTGAAGCTGTCAGAACTAGGGTGAGTCAGAGGCCGCTTTCCATTCCATACATTTCCCTGCGATATTCTATCCACTTCCTCATTTTCTATTCATCATCTGTTCTTTACTGATCTACCTTGGCTCCCTCCATATTTCTGTCTCGGCACATGGAGATGGAACTAACTCTTTCCCCCTTCCTTGCTGCTTGAACTAGATTTGCGGATGCTTAGTGAGGAGGCGAGAGGGTCGGCCATCTATCATCATGGAGGATGTTTCAGAACTTCGTGTGCATCTCTCTTGATCTTCAGCATAGCATATGTCTCTGACATGAGTCTGGTGTGCTTTTGTTATGTGTAGTCATGTGGTGTGATCTTCTTTCTGCAAAATAAGGTTCACCACATAATGGTTTGTGTTGTAATTTGCTTCTGCATTTCTATTCTATATGCCATTTATATCTAGAGAACCTTCATCCTGGAAGAAAAATGAGCGTTGATGGGGAAGCATTTACAGGGTTTTGTGATTGTGTGGTTGGTGGATTTGGAGAAGCCTAGCTGAAAGAATCGGATGATACTGGATCTACAAGAATACAAAAATATCCAAGAATCAAAGTTCTCGACCAAATCCGTGAATCGTAGCTAACCGTGGAAAAACGCCAGAGATTTAGGTGCTTTAGAGGGCTAAACAAATTGGAATTCTCGAAGCTTATACGATGTTTGCAGCCGTGATCTTTTTGTCAATATATTCTGAAATATACCTAAAATCATGAAAATTATTCGATCAATACTAAATTTATTATACGGGTATAAATTTAGTCATTAATTTTTTAATTACGTCAATCTCGTCTTGAAATTGAACGAAACTTCAATGTAATCTTTTAATTAATGTTTGCCAAAAATCAATCTTCCAATTAATGTTTGCCAAAAATCGCTGTTGTGGGATACGGCTAAGTTAGTGATTTTGAAGAAAAATTAGCCAAAATGACTATAAAATTGAGGGCATTTGTGAGGTTAGTTTAGGTTTTTTGTTGATATAAAAAGTTTAGATATTCATGTCATAGTAAGTATAATTTAGAATTTTTTATGATATTAACCTAAATAATTTTCTAAGCAAAAATGAATGAATATAATTTTTTTATCTATGAAAATAATTAAACATAAATTATTGTTGATAATGAAAATATTTTTTTATTGATTTTTTTAAGTAATATAACAATCATTTTTTTATTCAAATTTTGAGTTTTTGTAAAACAAACGGAATTTAAATAAACTTATCAATGCGCGGAGCACCTTCCCTCGATGAGGAAAGTACTATTTGAAATTTAATGTCCCGATATCTCCACCTCTCAAGTGGATAACTTTATAATGAAACTAGATAGCTTAATTTGTGGAATCTCGATTCAAAGCTGAAATTTAACATACGATTATCATAAATTTCCTATCAAATATATAATAATCGATAGTATTGGTTTGACAATGGCAAATTTTAGCGATATAATTGAAAATATCAATGTTTCCTTACATAAACCTTCCTGTCCAATGAATTAAGGAACTTATTCTCTACTTAATCTAGTTGGTTAGCGATGGATTTTATAATTGGGCCGTCATGTTGGGCTAACCCTTTTCATGATCCACTGTACCGGCCCATCCTCCTCATAGCGGTTATTTGTAGATAATCGCTGTTGGCAGTTATTTGAAAAACTACAAAATGAAAAAGTAGATAGGGGAAGAAATATTTTAGTTGCACATTTTTTCACACTTTCGGATTCTCCCACAAAAAGAAAGAAAATCTCTCAAAATAGGGATACGCCCTAATCGATGACTCTCGACACTACAAAAAGAGCACTTAATTTGTGACAAGTAAGGTATGTCCTTATTAGTGATATGCTTTTCAATCGGTGTTACATATATTTTCGGGCCGTTTCCACGTTTGTTGTTTGGTACTTGATAAGTTCGAGTTCCTCTTTTTTGGAATCCGTTTCCGCTATAGTTAGCATTACTAAATGGGGTTAATTTTACTCAATCTACTTAGTGCGTTTTTCTTTTTGGGGTAATTACAAGGGACTAATATCTTTTTGCTTCCTCCCCCTTCATTCAGCTGGAGTTGGTGAATTCAATGACATATTCTTTAGTTAATTAGTCAGTTAATTTCTTGATGCGTGTGTGATGGAGTGATTCCGAAATGTGGAGATTTTTGGTTTAAGGAAATAGAAACCGAGTGTATGGGAATGGATACCAAAAGATGAAATACATAATAAAAGATAGAATATGATTGCCACCAAGATATAAAAGACGCACCACCAACCAAGGATAAAGATCAGGATCGACGAAGTTCACCACCAAGGCTTAAAGAACAAGTCACTTGCTAAGGATAAAGGATAAAGGATAAGGCCTAAAGGAAAATCCACCAGCCGATGATAAAAAGCTTCTTAGCTCACCATCAAGGACTAATCCACTCTTCAAGGATAAAGAGACTGATAAAAGAGTTATTCACTCTCCAAAGATATTCACTTACACGGAGAAAATATCAAAAAATTTTCATTCACCGAAGTCTAGTTTGTCTTACAATGAAAAGTCTTCCTCTATTTATAAGAAAGATGATATCTAGGAAACTACTGAAGCATTAAGGGACTTGGGAACTAGAAGCATAATAAAGAGCCTAGGGACTTAGAAATTTGACTCTTGAAGCTTACAGAATATTAAAGACTACTAGGAATTTAGAAATGCAATTAATAACACTAGAACTTATATTATTGACTCTTCAATATTGTGCTTTATCTTCAAAATTATCCCACCAAGCTTGACCAGAAGATATCCATTGTAAAAGTTCATCAAATATGCATGGAAACTATCTAGGATAGCCTTCCATCTATAGGATTGATGATAAACTTCGAAAATTATTGAGTAATATAGTGTACCGAAATGTATCGGTAACTTTTTACTCGGGAACTCTCTAATCATCGATAACTCTTTAATGCTCGATAACTCAATCAATAGCCGTCTTCTTAGTAGCGTCATTTTCTTGGTTACTCGACCCATTGAAGCACACTATGCCCAATTCCTATCTTAGCTTGAATGAGCATTGCTAGCATCGAGTTGGTTGATGGAGCTAAGTGAGATGGCTCCCACATCATCCTCCCTAGGTTGTTTGAGATTTGTCCTCAAATTTGAGAAATTTTTATCCTCCAAGTAAGGAGAAAGGTTTCCCACATTAAAAGTTGCCGAAACTTCAAACTCTCCAAGAGGATCAATTTTACATGCGTTGTCACCGATTTGCTCGATAACTTTAAATAGGCCATCAGCTCTAAGAATGGGCTTATTCTTTCGTCGAGATGGAAATCTCTTATTCCTCAAGTGAACCTATACAAGATTACCTGGTTGAAAGTGAGCCTTCTTCCAATGCTAATTAGCTTTCTTCATGTAAGACTCGTTGGCCTTTTCGATCTTGGATTGAATTTGCTCATGAAACTTCTTCATTGATTCATCTCTTTCTTTTTCACCAAAGCTTACTTGGGAGTTGTATGGAATTGGAATCAAATCAATTAGTGTAAGAGGGTTAACTTGGAGATTGAATGTAAGCAAATCAGCATGCGCAAACTTCAAATCCCAATCTCTTAAAGACTTATTCATTATTCTACGAACAAGAGTGGTAAGAGTGCGATTGGTTACCTCTATTTGGCTATCTGTTTGAGGATGACAAGTGGTGCTAAATGAGAGTCTAGTTCTAAGCATCCTCCATAATGTCTTCCAAAAATAACTCAAGAACTTTGAATCATGATTAAACACAATAGTCTTTGGTACTCTATGAAGACCAATAATCTCTTTGGAATATAACTTAGCAACATGAGATGCATCATCGGTTTTGTGACATGGCAAGAAATGAGCCATTTTTGAGAACCGATCAACAACTACCATGATGGCTTCGTTTCCCCTTGAATTCTTGAAAGAGCCACAATAAGATTCATAACTCACATCTTTCCAAAACTGTAATGGAATCGGAAATGGAGTATACAATCCTTGATGAAAATGACTCTCCGCTCTTTGGCAAGTTGCATACCTAGAGATAATAGAATTCACGTCTCTATTCATCTTTGGCCAATAAAAGTGCTCTTGTGGAACCTCAAGAGTTTTCTTAACATTGAAGTGACCAATGAATCCACCACCATGTGCTTCATAGATTAATAACCTTGGGAAAGACTCTTTAGCACATATAAACAATTTCCTTTAAACAGAAATCCATCTTTTGAAGAATAAGTACCTTGAACTCCTTTCTTACAATTGTTGATGATGGGTGAGAACATAGGATCTTCAGAGTAAAGTTCTTTCATTGATTGGAAATCAAGAATCCTAGAGTCCAGAATAGCAAGCATAGAGTATCTCCTCGATAAGGCATTTGTAACAACATTAGTGTAACCAGGTTTATACTTTGAGACAAAAGAAAAGAATTGAAGAAAATTTACCCATTTGGCATGTCTCCAATTGAGCTTGCATTAGCCGCTAATAAACTTGAGAGTCTTATGATCAAAATGAAGAACAAACTGCTTTGGCTTCAAATAATGATCAAGAGCCCTAACAATGGCATAAAACTCCTTATCATAAGTTGAATAGTTCTTCTTTGAATTGGTCAACTTCTCATTGAAATACGCCAAAAGTTTTGTACTTGTACAAAAACAATGCCAATGCTAACTTTGCTTGTATCACACTCAACTTCAAATACCTTATCAAAGTCAAGAAGGGTAATAATAGGGGACTCAAAAAGTTTCCGCTTGATTGGTTCGAAAGTATTTTGAGCAACCTTTGTGCATTCGAATGAAACCTTCTTCTTGCATTCTGTGATAGGAGCCATGATGGTACTAAAATATTTAATGAATTGCCAATAAAAAGAGACAAGTCCATGGAAGCTCCTTACATCAGAAATGGACTTCGGAATCAGCCAAGTCTTCATAGCTTCCACTTTGGATTGATCAATGGAGATCCCATCTTTTGAAACCACATAACCAAGGAAGACGATGCTAGGCGAAAAGAATTCACATTTCTTCATTTTAGCATAGAGTGTTTTGTTCTTTCAAGACTTCGCAAACCTACTTTAAATGAGAGATATGATCTTCCTTGTTCCTACTTTACTTAATGGTGATGTTGTTGATGGCTCAACTATCAACACACATTCTAAATTAATCGTCCTTCTTAGGCACAAGTAGAGATGGAACGGAACATGAGCTCATGCTTATTTGGACATACCCTCTGTCAATAAGTTTATCAACTTGTCTTTGCAACTTCTTTGTTTCATCTGGATTACATTGATGGGCCGATTTGTTGGGTAAAGGAGCGTTGGGTAGCAAATTAACGTGATGCTCAACACTTCTTGTGGGAGGTAATCTAGGTGGCAATTCCTCCAAGAACACATCTACAAATTCTTTCAACAAGGAATACATTTTGGGATGTATGGGTCACTCTATCTCACTATTTTTTTGTACCATGGGCAAAGCAGATACATTTTTTTTGTTTGCTAATGACTCTTTCAACTCGTGTTTCACTCAAGAAGAAATTTTCCTTACTAGTGTTTCCTTCTCTAGGTTGATTTTTATGTATCATGGATGAATTTAAGGGCACAAGAGTAATGCATTTTGTTCATTGTGAAAAGAATATGTATTTTTATGACCATCATGCACATCATTTATATCATATTGCCTCGGTCTTCCCAATAACAAGTGGCATGCATCCATGGGAATCACATCACACAAAACTTGATCTCAAAGGATTTGAGAGCTCGTTTAGTTACCTTGAAATCATTTCCTTGATTGAGCCATTGGAACTTGTGCGGTTGAGGATGTTTAGTTGTCAGAAGCTTCAACTTATTGACCAAGGTTGTTGAAGCGACATTGATGCAGCTCTCGCCGTCAATGATTACTAAACAAATTTCTTGTTAATTGTACAATGGGTGTAAAAGATATTCTCCCTTTGCTCTTCTCATCAAGAGAAACCTCGACATGCAATGCTCTTCGGATGATCAACAACTCATCATCATTAGCTTTCCCCACGATCTCTTTTTCATTTTTTAGATTCGGAACCATTTTGGTCTAAATTGTTATCAGCCTCTTGAAGTTCCAAATCTATCTTATTAATTTTTTGAAGAGTCATAACTCTCCAATTATGAAAATTTAGATTATGAATGCCCATAACCATGGCACTTAAAGCATTTCCTTACATCACCATTAGGTTTCTTTTGGAATTCTTTGATAGGCTCCGCAAGTTTCTCCTTGCCTTTGTCTTTGGTCGACAAATTCTCAACCTTGTCGAGGAAGCACCCTTAAAGTAGGATCTCCCTTTCATTGAGATTCTAGAAGAAATGTTCTTCAATTGCTTCTCAACTTTCATGGCCAATTTACAAACGTCTTCGAAAGACCAATAAGGTTGAAGTTTAACCAAATCAGCAATTTCGTGATTCATGCTACCAAGGAAAAAAGTGATGGCTTGTTTCGGAAGTTCTAGAACTTCGCACTTGATCTTGAGTTGTTCAAACTCCCGAATGTACTCTTCAATTCTCATCCCTTGTTGTCTTAGTGGATTAAGCTTAAGGAACAAGTCTTGTTTATAGTTATCAAGTAAGAATCTCTTCTTCATTAACTTCTTGAGTTTCTTCCAAAATTTGATTCAACATTTTCCTTTTTTGGTACATTGATGCTTTAGATTCTCCCATCATAAGGAAGCATAGTTTGTCAATTTAAGGACAGCAACATTACATTTCTTCTCATTTGAATAAGACTTGAAGTCAAAATCTCATTCGGTTGTATGTAGCCAATCTACAAAATCGTTGGTATTAAGACTACCTTCAAATTTAGGCATATCCACTTTGATGTTAGATTCATTTGCTTTATGCCTCCCTCTTTTTCTCCGAATTCGATATTCGGAATCACTAGAGTTACCTCTAGTGGAATTGGAATCACCTCTAGAACTTAGACGAGTATATGAATCGTCTCATCAATGGCGATTGTTAGGATGCCACATTGTTTGTCCTTGTCTCACAAGATCCTCTAGAAGATTGAGGACTCACTCCATTTGGTGCTGGAGCTTTTGTATTGCATGATCTTGCCTTTTGTTGTGTGCTTGCTCTAAAGTCAAGCCTCTTGGAATCGAATCATCCACGTTGAATATGAGTTTGAATGACAAAAGGAATCACTCAAAATGAGTTCAACTGAATCTTTCTAGAAAACATAAAAATTCTTCCAGATGCTACGTCTACAATAAGAAAGGTAATTTTGTGAAGAACTATCCAAAAGCCCAAGGAAAAAATTCTCATTTAATTCAGAAAATAGAAAAAGGAAATTGGAGTGTCACTCACTCTAGGATGATGATGTTGAATCGGTATTTTCCCTGAAAGATCAACCCACCAAACACATTGTGCATGCTATCCAGATATGGTCACAAACTAGTGAAGGATTGTCTTAAGAATCCGAAGGAGTTTTCTTCTTCTCTGTGGAAAACCCCAAACCTCCCACAATCCAAGATCTTTGTGCATACACTCCTTCTATTATCCCATATTTCCCTATCAATATATATCCATCCGAATATGACAAGCCTATTTTTGTCATTGCCATCATTGACACTAGGTTTAGTACTTCTATTCTTACTACTAAGATACTATTAGAAGAATACCAGACTTCACATACCCGGTTCGCTACAAAAGTTCGAAGCAAACCCATTACCATTTAGTTTTTTCCATAATGTTCCATTATTACCAAAATCCTTGATTTTTGCTCCCCGGATAAAGATATTATCATTGGTTGGGATATTCACACACAAATTCCTCAACTCATAATTATGTCTGATGGACTAAGATTCAAATGACAATTTACTGAATTTGTGGATATCCAAATATTCTTTGTTATCCAAATGAGCATATTAGACCCCATCATGCAAACCTTTTTGAATGTATATGTAGAATCTTATTCAGATATTTTTCAAAGATGTCCTAACCCTATGTGGAAAAATCCTAATTTTTTTATCCACTTTCCTATCAAGAAAAATGTGGATGTTAATCCCACTAAAGCTAGTCACGTAGGAATGAATCCAGAACGTTTGCTTTTAGTACAAAAGGAATGTTCGGACTTCCTTCATAAAAAAATTAATTCAACCCTCATAATCTCAATGGGCCTATGAGGCATTTTATGTGAACAATCATGCCAAGCATAATAAAGGAATAATAAGACTAGTTATTAATTACCAACCCCTCAATTAATTTCTGCAAGATGACAAATTCTCTCTGCCACATAAAAGTTCTTTATTTTCCAACCTTGCTCAAGCCAAGGTTTACTCCAATTTGATCTTAAAGCTGGCTTTTAGCAATTGGGAATTCATACGGAAGACAAATATAAGACTAGGTTTTATGTTCCAAACAAATATTTTCAATGGACAATACTTCCATGTGGCCTTAAAACAACTCCTTTACTATTCCAGAAGGCCATGTACAGAATTTTCCAGCCTATTATGCCCATTGCCCAAATTTACATTGATGATATCCTCCTGTATATTCCAATTGAGGATTCTCATTATAAATTTCTAGCCCAATTTACAAAACTAGTACGAAAGCATGGAATTATGTTATTCTGAAAAAAGATAATTGTACAAAGGGAAATCGAATTTCTTGGGATGCCCCTCAACAATTGGATGTATTATCCTGGTCCTTATATTGCTAAAGAATTGCAGAAATTTCCCGATAAATATCTCCCCCACAAACAGGTTCAACAATTCCTTGGTTTAGTTAATTATCTCAGGGATTTTGTCCTAAAAATCACAAAGTTCATTAGTCCAATGCAACAAATGCTCAAGAAAGGCACTCCTTCATGGGAGCCATAGTAGACTAGGTCTATAAACAAACTCAAAGAAATTCTACAGTATCTTTCCCCGTCACAAATTCCTTCCACAAGAAATAAAATTTTGCAAATGGATACTAGTAATGAATAATGAGCTACTATCCTTCTTGAAGAAATCGATGGAAGACGAAGAGTCTATGGACCAAAAAAGTAGATTCACACAAGCATAAATGGATCATCACTTTACATTTAAAGAAATCCTAATAGTAAAATATGACATCAAGAAGTTTGAGTCCCATCTTATATGACATCATTTTCTCGTGGAAATGGATATGTCCTCGTTTTCTTAAATGCTGAAATTCAAGCAGAAGCATGTACCACATCCTCAGCTTCTTAGGTGAGCAAAATGGTGTTAGAATATACCTTTGAAACCAAACATATTGCAGGAAAAAATAATATACTTGCTAATTTCCTGCCATGACAAAAAGAATTTGTGTCTACCACGTCCATCAATATGTATGTGGTAAGAAATCCAATGGGAGGTTTCAAGACTAGAGAAATCAAGCCCATACGACCTTCATACTAGTATCCATCAAAAGTTCCTAAGCTCATTGAGGACAACATTCTCTTTGAAAATCTTAGAAGACTTATATGGCAATACCATTTCTAGATTTTTAGAGATTATGGAGGTCTTACTCTTCACGCAAGCGGACTACATCTGAAGTATCCATTCATTCGTCCTTTGTCTTTCTCCCCAAATGAAAATTTTCCAAAAAGACTCAAATGGTTTTATTGGTATCTTTTTAATCTTTACACCCTTGCCATTGAATTTCCAACAACCAAGATGTCTCTTATCATAGGCAAGATTATCCAAGAATAAGGAAAACATAAATATTTTGGAGAAATGCTCAGTTTTTTAAACCATTAGGAGTGAAAAATATTTTTCAAGCACAACTCAAGACTTGCGGGCCAAACCTAGAACTCTATATAGTTCTTCTTCTTTTTACAAGCCATGATTATTTGTCAAACCCATTAGAGATATGTGTAAAACTCTAGCAAATGTTGCAATATCCACATATAAACCCCAACTTGTTCCAAATGAGATTTTTACAACTCTTCACTGTAGAACCTCAGCTTACCTTCAACAATATTAGAAACTATAGAGGATACTATGCCAGAACAATCAAGTCATTCCAACAGAAGCATAGCCAATAGAAGTTGATAATGTTTCTTGGGTCATTCCAATGACCACCGCAAAACCCAAAAAATAATCGATATTTGCTTGGAAAGTTACTATGAAATTAACATGTAGGCTAACATGGACAATATTTTATTACAAACATCATCAAAAGATTCAGCTTCATTATTACAAGATTTATGGGAAGGACCATTGTCCCAAGATCTTTTTGACCATAGTGAATTGTAGCTTGCACTCAATCTAGGCCTCAACAAAGAAAGCCCACCATTCCAGCTCCGGCATCTACCACAACTAGACATTCCATCAAGCTCCATTGATGCTCTAACCAGTCCTCATCAGTCCTCAAAAGGACAAAAGTTGTTTGAATTAAAAGCAGAAATTGTTCTAGATATTGAAGAAGTGGAGAAGCTCCTCAAAGGACATGGGCAACGGTATCTAGATAGTCTTGAGAAAAGCACTTTCGGTGATTCACTGACTTCTCATCAAGCTCTCATCAACTTCCAGATTCTACCGAATATAGCAAGCTCAAGGAACTGGAAGTACGAAGACTCATCAAAGCGAACAAGTGCAAGAAATTTGGATATGATTTTAGTAGCTCTGATGAAGACCAATGCCTCCACACCCCCAACATTTGACTAAAAAGCATATTGAAGATCAAACATAAGAGCTAAATTATTAGTTTTTTTAGACCTATGTTGTAAAAAGTGGGCTTGAATAATTGGTTGTCATAGTACTGTAGCAATTATCATGCATAACTATAGCAGTTACTGTTCACTACTATAGTAGTACCGTAGCAATTACTATTCACTACTGTAGCACTGTACCAATTATTGTAGCTGAAGCGAAAGTCTTGTGTTATAAGTTTATTAGTACAAAAAGTTAGCTATCGATGCAAGAAAGTCGTGTGTCACGAGTTTGTCAAAGTATGTATAAATTATTACCATTGTCAATCATAAACAATTGTTGTAAAATTATTGGCAACCTTTAGAACTTCATCAATAATTCTATATTTGTTTTATGCCTATATAAGGCAATATTTGTAATATTAAGAGGTAGAATGAAGCCCTCATAAAATCTGTGTGAATACTTGAACTATGAGTCTCTAAAACTTTCCTTTTGCCTTTTTACCCGGTATGATTCTTAAAAGCTATATATATTCTAATTAATCCTGGAAGTATACTATACACTTGCCACAATGTGAAACAATATGCATCAGAATTTTGCTATCATAAAATTTTCTATGATATGAACTAAAATTTGAAAAGGAATTTGATATCTAATAGGTAGTCTATATTCTGAGGGCAAGAGAATCATGCGTCTAGGATAGCATACATGCCACAAGTGAAAAAAAAAAACAAACAAAATTCAAAAGAATAAAAAATTATAAAAAAAATTTCCACATCAACATCAACCGTGTCACATAAGATAGTCACATCCATATCAAGGA
Source organism: Corymbia calophylla (assembly GCA_014182845.1). Lineage (NCBI taxonomy): Eukaryota > Viridiplantae > Streptophyta > Magnoliopsida > Myrtales > Myrtaceae > Corymbia > Corymbia calophylla. Next base: position 12,992,863 of record CM024693.1, read on the forward strand.
TTTTTTACCAAAATTGGCCAAATGGACTACGGCTGCATTTGGTTTAGCTTAGGAAATGGGCTTTGGGGAAATACTAATGACTTTGGCCTAAAAGGTTTTGAAAAAAATGCAAATTGCATTCTATAAAAAATTCTTTGTAAAGCTATTTTCACGTAAAGAGTGTTTGGCAAATCTTTTTTTGTAAAGGGCATTTAAGTTTAATTTTTCTTTTTTTATTCAAGAATATCAAACTCAAAGGTGAGGGTAGTTTTGGAACAACAAGGGATAAAACATAAAAATTAACGAATTGATGATAGTAGCTTTGGAAGAAAAAACTAATTTTTGCATTGGGCCAAATGCTAAAAGCCCAAAGCTGGTCTCTACTAGTATTAGGCTTTCAGTTTTCCCAAGGCCAACATTTGGTCAAAAGCTCCTTTGAAATGTTTGTCAAACACTCAAGCATTTCCCTAAGGATTTTGAAGGTTGAAAGTCCATTGGGAAAGTTGAACCAAACGCACCTTATATAAATAAATTGTCAAAAGATTTAAGATTATATTGATCAAATTGAAAAGATTTGAATCAAATTGACTCAAGTGCAATAAGTTAACGATTGTTTGATAAATTTCCCTTATCCGATGTCTCCTTGAGCAAATTCCAACGAAGACTATGAAGAATGGGTGCTTTAACTTCAATACTTAATGAACTAATCAAGGCTAGTATGCCAATATTCTAGGCTAGCCTAGTGTACCTGCTTTTCGGCACAGCTAAGCAAGCCTTCTTTCAACGTTACTTTTGCTGACATTTCTAGTAATTGAATTAATTTCACTTTTAGTTTATTTCGAACACTGCAGATCTATAAAATCAGATAAATGTAGATAATCGAAGTCAAATAAAAGTATGATTTTTAAAAAAAATTAAAGATAATGCTTGATCTCAGGACTGCTTAAAATTTGCCATTAGACTAATGGGAAATTCAACGGTGCTAGTTTTCATCACGCAAAAATGATGCTAAATTGGATAATTTAACTTATGCAATGGTACTGATTCTTTGGGTAAGGGAGGGGTCCGGGCCCACTCTCTGTGGAAGAACATAAAAATTCTTATAAGGTGATATCCACATCTCGTTCTTGAAATTTAGAAAAGGTGTTTTAGCTGGCAACGTTTCTCTGAATATAAAAATATAAAGAAGTGTTTTAAGTGGTTCTGTGCTGTCAGTGAAGGAGTTAGCGGCCAAAGTCAAAAGTGCAATCGCTTAAAATATGCATGAAAGGTGTTCCACTACTGTACTGGAGATAAGGCATGATACTGGGTCATTTCTATTGGATTAGATTTTAACTGGGGACAATGCCCAATAGGCTGTAATATAATTTGTACGAATATCAATTTAGTCATAATTTTATTAATTTTATTAATTTAATCATAAATATTTATGCGAAAAAAAATCCACTCTTTATGATATATTTGTCATGTTAGTATAAGTTCGGAATCTTTTATGATAAAAAAAATTAAGTATTTCTATCACAATGAATAAGTTTAAGGCTTTTTAGTAACAAAAAAACTTCAAAATATTTGTATCAGCATAATTTTGGGATTTTGGTAATATAAACCCAAAATGTTTTTCTAATCTTGATTTTTCGTCAAACAAATGCATCTTAAATATATTATACATCTTCACCTTCTCGAATTCTCTTAGTGGTTTCCACATGCGATTTCTTTTAGAGAAAAAGCCATCAAAAATTCCAAACTTTGCCTAGTATTACAAATTTACCTTGAACTTTTTTTTTATGATAAAAAAACTTTAAACTTGTATCCGTACGACATATTTATCATAAACTTTTTTTTATGGGACACAAAAATCTCAAACTTTACCAAATGTGATGCATTTACCCTAAACTTTTTTTGTGATATCAAAAATATCAAACTTGTACCGTGTGACATATTTATCCAAAACTATATGGTCGAAGAGCATTTTCGTCTTTTTCCTTTTATTGTTTTTTCTTTTTTCTTCTTCTCTCTTCCTTCCGCCATGGCAAAAGAAAGCTGGACTCCGACGACAAGGGCATTCCTCACCAGGTCCAAAGAGGGCAAGGGTGGCAAACAAGACCGGCTCTCGCACTCCGATGGGACAGACACGTAACTCTGGAAGACCTCTCTTGCAACAAGACACTTCCCAGAAAATATGGAGTGTGTCCTCCGGTTTGCTTCGACAATGAGCACAAGCATTTTCTCAGATATCCCCGCTCTCGGCCCTCTTGTATTATCAGAGAGGAAAGCTTTCGAGTCTTCGAGATCCCGCCTTTTTGCCCTCGAAAGCACGTGAACATGTTCAAGGTATATGCCACAGCATCACTGTTCTCCCGACTCACTTCAGCAAATAACAAAGACATCATTCGCAAAAGAAAAGCAGAGAGAAATTAGGGGCAGTTCCATTGAACCCTTCTCACAATCCTCCTCGATCTAAAGCCTGAGATCCTTCCATACACAACATGAACAGGTTAGGCGAGAGGGGGTCCCCTTGTTTAATCCCTTTCTAGCTACTATATAGGTCGGACTGGTTCAGATATAACCCCATTTATCAGAACAGAATTGGGACGAGGAAGCAATGCATTTCATGATGATTATCATCATGCCAAACCCTCAAGAATCTTGGGAAACTGTAGAGCACTTCCCTTAAAATTTTCCCTCTCTGGCCTGTAATACCAGGAACGAAGCTAAGCCTGGAAGGACGAAGCCTCTGCACACAGAAGTTTCAGAGATGAGCTTTTATAAACCGGATTGCAGAGACTAGTGAACGAGCCTGAGCAGGAAGGACTAATCAAATCGCCAAGGAACGCCAACCTGCCACCATTTGCCGCCATGCTTCAAGACTTCAGCTAATCGCCAAGGAACGCCAACCTGCCACCATTTGCCGCCGTGCTTCAAGACTTCAGCTGCCGTGACCTCGCACTCTCTCTCTCTCTCTCTCTCTCTCTCCAGTTTGTGAGATGTTTTGAAAGTATTGGGCCATTTTCAGTAAAGTACTTGGTTTATTATAGATTGTTTTATATTTATTTCACGAAAAATAAATGATTTAGAAAATATTTTTCTAAATTTGATCGCATGTATCGCTTACAAAAATAAATGAGCAAAAGATATTTTCATCATCTATGAAAATGTTTAGACATAATTGTTATTGATAATGAAAATATTCTTCATTGACTCGTTATTTTTAAATGATATAAGCAATCATTTTTTGGCAAATCATTTATAAAGCTCTATTTTTTACAAAAAATGAATAATTTGAAAAACATTTTCCCAAAAATGATTAGTTGTATCGCTTGAAATAATTAATTAATGAAAAATATTTTCATTATTGATAACAATTTATGTCTAAAATTTTTGTAGACGAAAAAAAATATCATTCTTTTTATTTTTTGCAAGCGATGTAGACGGTCATTTTTAGGAAAAAAATTTTCCAAATCATTTATTTTTCTCTAAATAAACGAAACTTTAATTCATGGCGGTGTCTTCTAAAATTAAGAGGGGATAATTTTATATACTTATTAACCTTCAAACTTTAGAGGTTCTCGACCCTCTCGTTAAAATTGAATAGCACTATCGACGCCGACAATTCAGCACTCATTTATCTCAAAGATCATCATCAAGTCCGCTGCCAAATGTAATAAGGATCCTACGCATTCACCTTTGAATGAGCCATACGTGTGTTTGAACTTTAGCCATGTAAACGGATCCTTTCACATGCGCGCGTTAGTTCCCTTCTCAGACCGATAGTGAAGCTAAACAATAATGGTTCTCGCTATAGGGACACATTTGAAAATTTGTTGTGCAATCTACCATCGAACAAGGTGGTCAAAATCGGGATTAAGACCGCACTGTGATTATAGAAGGACATTCACCATTGATTAAGCAACATTTGTTTGAACTTAACCGTGCCATCATATCGTTTCACACGTCAATGATTCAATGATGAGCGTGCTAATTTCTTTCTCGAACCGACAGTGAACCTAAATGAAAATGGTTCTTGCTAGGAGGGCACATCTAGAAATTTGATGTGCATCCATTGGACAAGGTGGTTAAATTCAATATTAAAATCGCCTCGTGATTATAAAAGGACATTCCCCGTTGAGTGAATGATACATATATTTGAACTTAGCCTTATAATGGGATCCTTTCACACATCAACAATTCAATGATGAGTGTGTCAATTACTTTTTTCAGACCGACAATGGGGGGTGGAGGGCACATTCAGAAATTTGCTATGCATCCACCACCCCGTGATTATAAAAGGACATTCACCTTTGGGCAAGTGATAAGTGTATTTCAACTCACCCTTATAATGAGATCCTTTCACACATTGGCCATTCAATGATGAGCGCATCAATTACTTTTTTCAGACCGATAGTAGGGTGGGGGGCACATCTAGAAATTTGCTATGTATCCACACAGGGCAAGGGGGTCAAATTCAGGATTAAAACCACCCCGTAATTATAAAAGGGCATTCACTGTTGGATGCACAATAAATGTGCTTGAACTTAGCATTATAATGAGATCCTTTCACACGTTGATAATTCAATGAGAGCACATCAATTGCTTTCTTCAGACCCACAATGGGATGGTTGGGGGCACATCCGGAAATCTGCCGTGCATCCACCACCCAGGCAAAGAGGTAAAGTTCAGGATAAAAACCGCCCCATGATTACAAAAGGACATTCTCCATTGAACTTAGCAATGCAATCGAATCCTTTCACAAGCGGATAGTTGAACAATGAGCGCCTCAGTTTCTTTCCTCAGGCCAACTGTGGGAGGGGGGCACATTCCGAAATTTGTTGTACTTCCACCAGACAACGTGGTCAAATCTCAGGCGAATTTTTTTTTTTTTTCTTTTTTGGGGGTTCAAAAAAATCGTTTTAAAAACCCCGTGATTATTTCGGGGGGGAGGTGAAAAAGAATCAACGGTGCTGGACGGACCTGCAGGCTCATCTGCATCGTCCTTCTCGCTCCACTCTTGTCCAGCGTCCGATCCTCTTTGCACCATCCGATCTCCTTCCCTCCCACGCGCCAGTTACAACTTCCCGCAGGTATTTCTCCGCTCTTTCTCCCGTCACTTTGCTCAATTTCCATGCTCCTGGTCCCGCGGTTCCCGTCACCATCCCCGTCCTGCTGGCTCTCCACCGATCGCTTCCTTCCCAATGAGGTAGGGTTTCCCCCCATCCCTGCCCCTCCTGCCGGGTCGGAGGCAGTGGATTGGGGCGTTCTCAAAGCTCACTTTTGGCAATTCAGAAATCATCTTGAAGACAAATATGAGACTGGGTTTCGTATTCTAAACCAATATTTTCAATGGACAGTGCTCCCATTTGGCCTTTAACCAGCCCCTTCACTATTTCAAAAAGTTATGTGCGGAATTTTCCAGCCTATCATACCCAATATCCAAATTTACATTGATGATATCTTTCTTTATACTCTAGACGAGGATTCTCATTGTAAATTATTAGCCCAATTTGCAAAACTAGTTGAAAGCATGGAATTATGTTATTCTAGAAAAAGATTATCATTGTATAGAGAGAAATTGAATTTCTTGGGATTCACCTCAACAATTGGATGTATTATCCCGATCCATATATTATTGCAGAATTGCAAAAATTTCCTAATGGACATCTCCCCCACAAACAAGTTCAACAATTCCTTGGGATAGTTAATTATCTCAAGGATATAACTTCCACTAGAAATAAAATTTTGCAGACAAATACTAGTAATGAATATTGGGTCGTTGTCCTTCTTGAAGAAATTGATGGAAGGTGAAGAGTCCGTGGACAAAAAAGATATATTCACACAAGCAGAAATGGATCATCACTCTACATTTAAAAAGATCCTAGCAGTAAAATATGGCATCAAGAATTTTGAGTTCCATCTTATATGACATCATTTCCTCATAGAGATAGATATGTCCTTGTTTTCTCAAGTGTTGAAATTCAAGCTGAAACATGCATCTCATCCTCAGCTCCTTAAGTGGGCAGAATTGTGCTCAAAATATTCCTTTGAAACTAAACATATTATAGGAAAAAGAATATACTTGTTGATTTCCTATCACGACCAAAAGAATTTGTGTCTACCTTGTCCGTCAATATGTATGTGGTAAGAAATCCAAGAGGATTTTTCAAAACTAGAGAAATGAAGCCCACATGACCTTCATACTAGTATCCACTAGAAGTTCCTAAGCTCATCGAAGACAACATTCTCTTTGAAAATCTTAGAAGACTTATGTGGCAATACCATTTTAGATTTTTAGAGATTATGGAGGTCTTATTCTTTGCCCAAGTGGACTACATCTAAAGTATCCATTCATTCATCCTTTATCTTTGTCCCCAAATGAAGAATTTCCAAAAAAACTCAAATGGTTCTATTGGCATATTTTTAATCTCTATACTATTGCCATTGAATTTCCAATAGCCAAGATATCTCTTATCATAGGTAGGATTATCCAAATAAGGAAAACATAGATATTTTGGAGAAATTTTCAATTGGTTTAAACTATTAGGAGGTTGGAGGCACAACTCAAACCATGCAAGACTACCTAGAACTCCATACAATTGTTTTGTTCTATAGGCCATGCTTTTTTGTCAAACCTAATCGAGATATGTGTAAAACTCCAGCAAATGTTGGAGTAACCATATGTAAACCCCAACATGTTCCAAATGAGATTTTTACAACTCTTCATTATAGAATCTTAGCTTACCTTCGACAACATCAGGAACTACAAAGGATACTATGCCAGAATAATCGAGTCAATCCACCAGAAGCATGGCCAACAAAAGCTGATAATATTTCTAGGGATCATTCAAATGACTACTGCAAAACCCAAAAAAATGATCAATATTTGCTTGAAAAGATACTATGGAATTGACACGTAGGCTAACATGGACAATTTTGTGTTACAAACATTATCACAAGATCCAGCTTCATTATCACAAAATTCATGGGGAGGACCATTGTCACAAGATCCTTTTGACCATAGTGAATTATAGCTTGCACTCAGTTTAGGTCTCGACAGAGAAAGCCCATCACTCCAACTTGGGTAATCACCACAACCCGACATTACATCAAGCTCCACTAACACTTTGATAAGTCGTCATCAGTCCTCGTAAAGACAAAAGTCATTTGAATAAAAAGCAGAAGTGCTCTAGAAATTGAGAAATAGATAAGCTCTTCAAAGGACATAAGGAACAATATGGAGATAGTCTTGAGAAATGCACTTTCGGTGATTCCACTAACATCCTGTCATGCTATCATCAATATCCAAATTCCACCGAATATAGCCAGCTCGAAGAACTAGAAGTACAAAGTGTATAGGCGCGAGAAACTAGATATGATTCTAGTAGCTCTGATGAAGACCAATGCCTCCACACCCCAGCATTTGACTAAAAAGCATACTAAAGATAGATAAAAGAGCTAAATTATTATTTTTTCAGTCCTATGTTGTAAAAAGTGTGCTTAAATAATTAGCTGTCACAATATTTTAGTAGTAGTTACTGTGCGCTTTTTGTAGTAGTACTGTAGCAATTACTATTCACTATTGTAGCATTGTAGCAGTTACTGTAGCAGAAGCGAAACTTGTGTGTTATAAGTTTGTTAGTGCACAAAGTTGTCTATCAATGCAAGAAAGTTGTGTGCCCCGAGTCTATCAGAGTATGTATATTATTGGCTATTGTCAGTCAAAAGCAGTTATTGTAAAATTATTGGCGACCTTCAAAACTTTATCAATGATTCAATGTTTCTTTCTGTGCACATATATATATAAGGCAGTATCTGCAATATTAAGTGGCACAAGAAGCCCTCATAAAATCTATGTGAGTACTTGAATTATGGTCTCTAAAGTTTTCCTTTTGCCTTTTGGCCCCGTATGATTCTTAAAAGCTATAGATATTCAAATTAATCCTAGTAATATACCCTACACTTACCACAATGTGAAACATATGCATAAGAATTTGGTGATCATAAAATTTTCTATGATATGAACTACAATTCGAAAGGAATTTGATGTCTAATAGGCAATCCCTACTCTGAGGCCAAGAGAACTATGCATGTAGGATAGCATACATGCCACAAGTGAAGAAAAAGAAAACAAACAAATCAAACAAAACAACAAAAAAAAAAATCCACATTAGTATTGATTGTGCCACAAAAAACAGTCGCATCCACATTAAGGATTTCTAGTCAAAATTGGCCAGATAGACTATATTAGCAAATTGTCAAAAGTTTAGAACTATATTAACCAAATTAAAAGGCTTTGGATTGAATCGACTCAAGTGTAATAGGTTAACGATGTTTTTGGTAAATTTCCCCAATCCAATGTCTCCATGAGCATGTTCCAACGATGACTTTGAAGAATGAGTGCTTTACTTTCAATACTTAATGAACTAATCAAGGCTAGTATGCCAATTTCTTAGGCTAGCTTAGTAGGGTATACTACTTTTTGGCACAGCTAAGTATACCATACTTTCAACGTTACTTTTGGTAACATTTCTAATAATTGAATTAATTTCACTTTTAGTTCATTTGGAACACTTCAAATCTTTAAACTCAGATATATGAAGTCAAATAAAACTTTGAATTTTCTTGATTTTTCAAATTAACGATAATGCTTGATTTGGGGACTGCTTAAAATTTGCCATTAGACTAATGGGAAATTCATCGGTGCTAGTTTTCATCACGCAAGAAGGATGTTAAATTGGATAATTTAACTCATGCAATAGTACTGATTCTTTGGGTCAGGGAGGGGTCTGGGACCACACTCTATGAAAGAACATAAAAATTCTTATCAGGTGATGTCCACGTCTCGTACATGAAATTTATAGAAAGTGTTTTAGTTGGCAACGTTTCTCTGAATATAAAAATATAAAGAAGTGTTTTAAGTGGTTCTGTGTTGTCAATGAAGGAGTTAGCGGCCAAAGTCAAAAGTGCAATCGCTTAAAATATGCATGAAAGGTGTTCCACTACTGTACTGGAGATAAGGTATAATACTGGGTCATTTCTATCAAATTAGATTTTAAGCGAGGACAATACCCAGTAAGGGGTAAATGGTTCTAAATTCCTTATAGATTTCAGCTGGAACCTAGAATCTATCTTTGGATACAGATTTATCATTTTTTGAAACCTTATATCTAGAACTTGGAACCTACCCTCAATTCTAGGTTCCAACAGGATTTCTTTTCATCTTTAGTTAAGCAAAACGAAAATAAACACAATAATAAAAATAAATAAAGATTTTATTATCGATTGCCTAAGAATGAATGTCCATATATACCTGTCGAATAGTATTAAGGAAATTTTATGGTTTTCAATGCATCAATTACTTTTGTATTATATAAAATCATTATCTTGAAAGAAGCAATTACCCAAACATAAATATATTAAAAAGCAATTAGAGTTTCCACTAGTCTCATGATCTATGACAATAAAATTCTTAAACATAAAATAAAAGTTTAGACTAGTGGTTTCGGATTATATACTTATCATCAATTGCCGTGGAATACCTCAAAATCGCGTGAAGACATAAACTAAGAAAAACACAAAAACTTGTTTTAGATTTTGGGTTTTAGGTTACAAATTATAAGTTTTAGGTTCTAGGTTCTACCAACCTAGACCTGGAACCTATCTGTCGAAATAAGATTCCCCAAATTTTGGAACCTAAAACATACTATGCACACTTTGGAACCTGAAATCTATAGGTTTCCACTAGTGCAATTCTCAAGTTTCATGTTCTACCCTAGAACCATGCTCGCCCCTACGCCCAATAAATTCTAAACTTATTGTAAGAATGTCAATTCAATCGTAACTTTTAATTTTGTCAATTTAATATAAATCATTACGTGGAATCCCAATTTTTTATGTTGTGAGAAAAGCCACTCTTTATTTCGGTTCCATATAGGGCACATTTGTCACGTTAGTATAAATTCAATGTCTTTTATGAAAAAAAAAAAAATTCAATTTGTCTTTTAATGAGGTTTTTAATAAAAAAAAAAAGTTTGCAATATTTGTATTACGGTAGGTATAAATTATGATTTTTATGATATTAAGCTAAAATATTTTCCAAATTTTGATTTTTTATCAAACAAATGCATCTTAACTATTTTCTCCATCTTCTTCTTTTTTGTCATTTTTCTCCATCTTCACCTCCTTGAATTCTCCTAGAGGTGCCCTGCAATCATCCTCCAGTTTGAGGGTCAATGGCACTACATCTTTCTCTTAGTGGTTTCCACCTGTGATTTCTTCAAACATCTAACTCTTTTAGGATATGTTTGGTAACTACTTTGTTCTCGGAAGCAATTTTTTGCTCAAAAATTATTCTTTTTTATTCTATTCCTAGGATGAATTTTTTTGAGTATTTGAAGGTTTTGGTAATTGCCCAAAATTTTTATTCTCAAAATAAAAATGCATTTGGTAGAATCTTTAAATTTTTTTATGACTTATATTTCTTTTTAACTTTTTAATATTTTTATTATATTTTTTCTATTTTAAATTTTAAATTAATTTATTATTTTTAAATTATTTTATTATTTTTTAAATTTATTTTAATTTTATATTTTTTTAATTTTATTATATAATTTTATTATATTTTTAATACAATTTTATTGTTATAATTTTATTATATTTTTAAAATTTATAATTTTTTATAATTTTATTATATTTTGCGACTAGGTAGAGGAAAAAAAGAGAAACTATAAGAAAAATAAAAAAAGATCATGGTTTGGCTTGATTTTGGAGTTATTCCGAGAAACAAAATAGCAATTTTTTTTTTTTTCTTGATGATTTTCAAATTTATTCTCTAAAATAAATTTGTTCTCAGGAACCAAAAAGTACTTTTGTTCTTTTTTTAAAGAGAACAAAAAAATAAAATCATGCACTGTTTAGCACGTTACCAAACCTGCCTTTAGTTTTCCTCTTTCTCGGACCAGCATAAAATCATGCTTATTTCGATTCAGCCAGAGGATCCAAATGCCAGCCGGGAATATGATCCACCGGCAAATTCTTGCCTTGGATGCCAACTCTAATCCGCGGCGTTCGCTTTGATCCAGTTTCTACTGTCCGCTGCAAAAAAGACGGCTCTTGCTCTCCGGTGGGGTAGACCCGTAGCTCCTGAAGCTGTGTCTTGCAACAAGACACTTCCCAGAAAATACGGAGTGCATCTTCCGGTTCGCTTTGACAATGAGCACAAGTATTTTCCCAGATATCCCGCCTCTTGTCCCTCTTGTATTATCAGAGAGGAAAGCTTTCGAGCCTTCGAGATCCGCCTTTTTTGCTCCCGAAAGCGCTCGAACATGTTCAAGGTATTTACCACAGCATCACCGTTCTCCCGACTCACTTCCGCAAATAAAAAGAGACCATTCGCAAAGGATGAGCAGAGAGAAATTTGGGGCAGTTCCAATGAACCATTCTCATCGTCCTCCTCAATCTAAAACCTGAGAACCTTCCATACACGATATGAACAGGAAAGGCGACAGGGGGTCCCCCTTGTTTAATCCCTCTCTAGCTACTATATAGGTCGGGGACTGGTTCAGACATAACCCTATTTATCAGAACAGAAGTGGGACGAGGAAGCAATGCATTTCATGATGATTATCATCACGCCAAACCCTCAAGAATCTTGGGAAACTTTTAGAGCACTTCCCCTTATAATTTTCTCGCTCAAGCCTGTAATACCAGGATCGAAGCTAAGCCTGGAAGGATGACGCCTCTGCACATGAAAGTTTGAGAGATGAGCTTTTATAAACCGGATTGCAGAGACTAGTAAACAAGCCTGAGCAGGAAGGACCAATCAAATCGCCAAGGAACGCCAACCTGCCACCAACCGCTGCCGTGCTTTAAGACTCCGGCTGCCGTGACCTCCGCCTCTCTCTCTCTAGTTTGTGAGATGTTCTGAAAGTATTGGGCTATTTTCAGTAAATTCTTGGTTTAATCTGGACTGTTTTATATTTATTTCACAGAAAATGAATAATTTAGTAAATATTTTTTAAATTTGATTGCATGTATCGCTTAAAAAAATAAATGAGCAAAAGATATTTTCATCATCTATGAAAATGTTTAAACATAATTATTGTCAATAATGAAAATATTTTTCATTGATAATTATTTATAAGTGATATAAGCAATTATTTTTGACAAATTATTTATAAAACTCCCTTTATTTTGCGGAAAATAAATAATTCGAAAAATATTTTCTCAAAAATGATTAATTGTATCCCTTAAAATAATTAGTTAATGAAAAATATTTTCATTGTTAACAACAATTTATGTCTAAAATTTTTGTGGATGATAAAAAAATTATCATTCATTTTTTTTTTTGCATGCAATGTGAACGGTCATTTTTAGAAAAATATTTTTCAAATCATTTATTTTTCGCTAAACAAATGAAAGCTTAATTGATGACAGTGTCTTCTAATATTAAGAGGGGATAATGTTATATACTTTTTAACCTTCAAACTTTACAGGCTCTCGACCCTCTTGTTAAAATTGAATAACACTATCGACCCCGACAATTCAGCGCTCATTTATCTAAGAGATCATCAAGAAGTCCGCTGCCAAATGTAATAAGGATCCTACGCATTCACCTTTGAATGAGCCATACATGTGTCCATGTAGTTGGATCCTTTTACATGTCAATGATTCAATGACGAGGGCATTAATTACTTTTTCAGATCGATGGTGAAGCTAAACAAAAACGATTCTCACTACAGGGACACATTTGAAAATTGGTTGTGCATCCACTATCGGACAAGGTGGTCGAAATCAAAATTAAAACCACAATGTGATTATAGAAGGACATTCACCGTTGATTAGGCAACATGTGTTTGAACTTAACCGTGTAATCAAATCATTTTACACGTCAACAATTCAATGATGAGCGCACCAATTACTTTCTCGAACCAACAGTAGATCTAAATGAAAATGGTTCTCGCTACGAGGGCACATCTGGAAATTTAATGTGCATCCATCAGACTAGGTGCTTAAATTCGATATTAAAATCGCCTCGTGATTGTAAAAGGGCAATCCCTGTTGAGTGAGTGATACATATGTTTGAACTTATTCTTATAATGGGATCCTTTCACACATCGATGATTCAATGATGAGCGCGTCAATTACTTTTTTCAGACCGACAGTGAGGGGTGGAGGGCACATTTGGAAATTTGTTGTGCATCCACCACCAGGGCAAGGCGGTCAAATTCTAGATTAAAACCGCACCCTGATTATAAAAGGACATTCATCTTTGGACGAGTGATAAATGTATTTTAACTTAGCCTTATAATGAGGTCCTTTCACAGGCTGGCCATTTAATGATGAGCGCATCAATTACTTTTTTTCAAACCAATAGTGGGGTGAGGGGCACACTAGAAAATTTGTTGTGCATCCACCACTACTGGGACAAGGGGGTCAAATTCGAGATTAAAACCACCCTATAATTATAAAAGGGCATTCACCGTTGGATGGGCGATAAATGTATTTGAACTTAACCTTATAATGAGATCTTTTCACACATCGACGATTCAATAATGAGTGCGTCAATTACTTTTTTCATACCGACAATGGCGTGGTGGGGGCACATTCAAAAATCCGCGGCGCCTCCACCACCTGGGCAAGGTGGTCAAGTTCACAATAAAAACCGCCCCGTGATTACAAAAGGATATTCGCCGTTGAACTTATCAATGCAATCGAATCCTTTTGCAAGCTTGCGGTTCAATAATGAGCACCTCAATTTCTTTCCTCGGGACCAACCGTATGAGGGGAGGGGGGCACATGCTGAAATTTGTTGTACTTCCACCGGACAACTTGGTCAAAGTCCTGGCGAATTTTTTCTTTCTTTTTTTTTTTTTTTTTTTTCCGGGGGGTGAAAAAATTTCCCGTTTGGGGGGGATAAAAAACCGGCCCGCGATTATAAAAAGGAGGGGGGGAAGGTGAAAAAGAATCAACGGTGCTGGACGGACTTGCAGTCTCATCTCCATCGTCCTCCTCGCTCCTCTCTTATCCAGCGTCCGATCCTCCCTGCACCATCCGATCTCCTTCCCTCCCGCGCGCCAATTACAACTTCCCCCGCAGGTATTTCCTCTGCTCTTTCTCTCCTCTGTCAGTTGCTCAATTTTCAATCCTCCCGGTCCCCGCGGTTCCCGTCTCCGTCTCCGGCCGGCCGGCTCTCCGCCGATCGCTTCCTTCCCGATGAGCTAGGGTTTCCCCCCTCCGATCCGCGCCCCTCCCGCCGGGGGCGGCGGCGGCGGCGGAGGATGGGGGGCGTTCTCACGGAGCGACGTTTCTTGTTTTTTTTGTGGCAGCTGCTCGGCTTCCTGGGCGACGACGCGATGGCGGCGGAGGCACCGGTGAGTCCCGGCGGAGGCGGCAGCCACGAGAGCGGCGAGCACAGCCCCCGGTCCGGCGGCGTCCGGGAGCAGGACAGGTACCTCCCCATCGCCAACATCAGCCGCATCATGAAGAAGGCCCTCCCCGCCAACGGCAAGATCGCCAAGGACGCCAAGGAGACCGTGCAGGAGTGCGTCTCCGAGTTCATCAGCTTCATCACCAGCGAGTCGGTAGCCTGCGCCAAATTTTCTGTTTTTCTGTGGAAATGGGATTTCGATTCGGTGATTTTTTTTTCGTCTGATTGTCTTTTATTGGATGGGCAGGGCGAGCGACAAGTGCCAGAGGGAGAAAAGGAAGACGATTAACGGCGACGACTTGCTCTGGGCCATGGCGACCTTAGGGTTTGAGGATTACCTCGATCCGCTTAAGATTTACCTGGCCAGATACAGAGAGGTTGGTGTTTCGTTCCCTTTTCGAATGTCTATGATTGCCTTTTCTCGCTGTAAAAAGAAGTGCCCATTACTGAGGAGGAAGGAGATTTAGGTTGGTGGAGTCGTCATAATGACGAAGATGATTATGGATCTTTTAATTCATTTGGAAATTATTGCCTTCTTTCTATCAGGTGGTTATAAATTATTGTGTTGATATGTCAGTGCTTTAACTTCTCAATAACTGACTTCTTCTTCTTCTTTTTCTCTCTCTCTCTTTCTTTTTGCCTGTTGGATGGCATTCTGCTCAATTGGCAGATGGAGGTAAATGTCAGACTCTTCACGGCTCTTTGTTTGTTTTCTTCTAGAATGCTGTCCTAGTCCTTTGGTGTAGCTAGCATGTCCCTAATGCTTGAGTTGGTGAATTATTGGTTTGGGTAGGGGGATACCAAAGGGTCAGCTAAAGGTGGGGAACCATCTGCTAAAAGAGATGGCGCCGCAGTTCAGTCACTTCCTAATGCCCAGGTGAATTTTTTGCATTTTGTCAATCTGCATATGGTGTCCTCTTTATTGTAATGTGTGTTCACACATCTTAATTTGATTGGATTAGCGGTTGCTTTGTGATTTGTGATTTTGATTAAGTCATCTTGTTTCTTATTTGCATTGATGAATTTGGAAGATTGCTCATCAAGGTTCTTTCCCTCACGGCACCAACTATTCCCATTCTCAAGTAACTCTAATCTCATTCCTCCTGGCTCTCTCAAATGTTATATTTTGCCACACTTTTTCTCAGAAGATGTTATATTGTGATATATTTAGTCCTTCGTATCCAATAAATATCCTGTGTTGAGACGCCACAGCTCTTTTTATTCAATAGAACTTGGCTTCCTAGGATTAGGGAGTAATTTAGTCATCAGAGCTCCAAGAGATGATTTATATGTGGTGCTTTGCTCTGGGATAGGCAAGCTCGTTGCAAGTGCTGGCCAATTTTCAGCATGATACGTTGATTATATGTGGTCTGTGTTTCCCTAGCTCAATCAGTTTTTGCCCCTCCTTTGCTGTTCTTAGCAGCATATACTTACTGGGTTGCAATGTTTTGAATTTCAAGCATACATGGATTCACAAAATTAAAGGGTCGCATTAAAGAGGCATTGAAACGAACGTGAACAATAATTTGCTGAAGCTGAACAATAATCAACATGACTTATTGTGTCTTAATTAACTGGTTCCTTACCACCCCTGCATGAACATCAGCATGTAGGTGCCAGATCCAAGTGAATCCGATGGTTCCTAGAAGGCCTTTTGAGAAATCTATTGTCTGTTGCCCTTTTCCCTTTTTCTTTCTATCTAGGCATTGGGCCTTGTTTCATTCTGAGACGGGCCTTGAAAATCTTCATTAAAATCTTTCAGGTTTTGTGTTGCTGTAGATCACTTGTGAAGGAAAAGCTAAATCAACTGAGGAAAAGTTATGGAATGGATCCTTTTACTTTTGGTTTCAATCACTTTACTGGTTTGCATAATTTTGTTAATCTTAGTTCCTTAATGCATGCATAATTCCTCCAGGTCACATCAGCTTTATGAGGGGCATGATGGTTTTGTCCTTGTGAAAGCTGCTAATGGACTTCATTTTTGTAAAGGATAATGAGAATCCTGAATAAAAATTACTTGGTTGTTCATGGATATTGTTCTGTTTGTATATTTGTTTGTTTGCTTTGCCACTTAAAAGCATGATTACAGAGGGCCATCTCTGATTCGTTAATCAGTATTGTCGAGGAGAAACTGAATTGCTTAATGACTATTCTAGGTAGCATCCATTACAAAAGAACATCAAGTACATAATCAAAACCTACTTTTCTTTGATGGAAGCTTGTTGGTGCTTGAGTTCTACTGTGGGCATGTTGGTAGAACATGTCGTCCTATTTTGGTAGTGCAATCATTGGACTAGAATCTACTATATATATACTATTCTTGCCTCTCCATGCCACATATAACTTCATCAGACTCTTCAGTGTGCTCCCACATGGATATACACATTGAGCTGTTGGACACACTTGCCAGTTGTTATCACTAATTATAAGCCAAATTGGTACACAGAAAGAAATGACATTGGCATGGCATAGTACAGAGAGAATTTCAAAGACTTGTAAGAGTATGATCCATGTTAGGGTAGTTGTATAATAGAGTTTAGAGTGGAATCATGCTGTCGTTAGGGTGCCTTGTATATTTCTTTTTTTTGTTCTCACTAGATGTACATTTTCTTGGTTCTTCTCTCTCTCTCTCTCATTCTCTTTGTGGGGCCTGTAGACTATATCCCACTTCTTTGTTGAAGCTAGAATGATAGGAATGCATAGGCCATGCATCTGGAGTTTGATCCTCAGAATTGATGCGGTTTTGAGACTTTAAACCCAATATAATCGTATGCTTTTTCTGAGTTTATCTTTAAGGTGCAGAGCAGTGCAATGCAAACTATGTGTTTTTCATTTCTCGTCTTTAATAAATTTGTAATCGCGTGAACCCTATATCATCTTTAAATGGATTGTGATTTTCACATGCTGGATGACTAGAAAGTTCAGGAAAATTTCAACTGAAAGAAAAGGTTTGAGATAATGTTTAGTGGAAAGGCACAGTGGACTTGGCTTGAAAAAAGAAAGACATAACAGGCACCCCTAATACCTTGTTTTCGCAGCATCTTGCTCATGTGGTTCAAGTTTTCTTTGGGGCTATATCGTGTCTAGGTATATGCATTTCGATCTTGACACAATACTTCCAATATTCAAATCATGAAGTTGGAATGGGCAAATGAGATGAATATTACATATGTTAGAAGTTTCTCTGGGATTCATACCATATCTGGGTATTTGCAATTACTGCAGTACTTTCAAGTCAAGAAATTAGAATTAGTAATTGATATGTATAGGATCAAGTGTTACTATTTGAAGTAAAATAATGCCTCTCTTTTAGTAATAGATAAGATGTTTATGAAAGTAGTAAGAGGGCATGCACATTCATGTGCCAAAGAAAAGGACATTGGGTGGATGGTTGAGACTCTTGGCGAGTAATGGAAAAAGTTGAAATGGATGGTGGTTCAGAGAATCAGTTATGGAGATAGTTGTGTAGTGGGAGAGTAGCTAAGTATCATAATAGTCTTCAATTAGGTTAGAGTAGAGGTTTTCATAAAAATGGAACTTCACAGGCAAATTAGATGAACAAAAAGACCATCCAAACCTAATATATAAGAAAATCAATCATTACTGTGTATTATGATAATTTATATCCATAGAACAATTAAATAGGACCAATCTATTTTGATATAAATAACTCATATTCTGTAAGAAAACTTCACGCATTTATTCCTTCCTATTCTTATAAAGCCCATAAACCTTGAATCTACTTTCTGAATAATTAATCAGATAGACAAATCTTTTTTTAAAAATGGTTTAGAGGAGAAATGGATCCTTCCTCCTTTTGGTCAATCAACTGACCCTACCCTAGGATACATTCATGAGTAGAGAACATTAATTTTTTATGTACTAATTTTATTATTTAAACTACTTCACTATTGTTTTTTCTCTTTAAAGGATGTTCGGTAGATTTGAAATTTACTACTTGGTATGTTGGTGTTTGAAAATATAATGCTAATTTGCATAATTGAAGTCCACAAGCTGAAATGCATCTGGAATCTTATCAAGCTGTGTGTTTTCCTGACACGTGCTTGGAAACACTTCCTTTTATGTGAAATTCCATCGCGATATTGGCTGTTGTTACCACTTCTTCTATTTGTAACTCTTGAAAGATAACTGGTGATTAAGTTAGAAAGTATTCGTGTGTTGAAGAGTATTTTCCACTTCCTCATTATTATTATTTTTGTTCCGTGGGTGTTTTCCACAGGTTCACCATCCCGCGCTTCCAATGCATGGTGCAGAATAATAATCTGTCCCAGTCCCATTGCATGAGATGAAGAAATCATCACTGTCGTTCCGAGCATTCAACTCATCTCAGCATTGAGATATTGATAAGATGTGCTGCTGATGTTTTAGGGTGGTCTCTGTCAAGCGTGTTCATTTGGAGTTGGTCTCCAGTGGGCTGTATATTTTAGCATCTGCATCATATTTGCTTTCAGCTTTATATGTCTGGTTTAGATTTACTTGATAATGTAGAAAGGTAAGCCCTGCAAGTATTTATCTTATTGTTAATTTAGATTGGGCACCCGATGAGGGTGAGAATGAAGTTTCATTTTAGCTCTCTGTTCTGTTGTCTTGTGTAATTGTATTCTTGAGTTAGAAACTTGTGACCAATTGGTATGCACAGTCTACATTTACGTGACAATGTCCAGGTCCGAGTGTATAATCCAGAATCCAATTCAGATTGTATAGTGCAATTGCATTATATTTGTATGTGATTGAGTCATTGATTCGAACATGCCAGAGAAGCGTTGCTCTGGTAAATGAGTTCTGCCGCAATAGTGACGATGATTTGAGTTTTGATTTTGTACTTTTCTATTGAGAATGAGGTCGGGACGTCTAGATACCTACGAAGGGCTGAACGTTCTGTGAGTTTGCTGGAGTGATGTACTGTTTGGGCAGTAAATGTTTCGGTTTTGATATGAGTTAACACGACTATTTCTTCAATCAAGGGATGATGCGAAGATCATGTTACAAAGTCAATCCTAGTTGATCAAGAGACGAGTAGGCAGCAAGATGGGCAACATCGTTTTATATGGTGACCGAAATGACTCGTTATTTGCTGATCAATAGATCTTTGTGGCTACTGTCTAGTGTCTGGGGTTAGGGTGAAGAAATCTGTGACTTCATGTCGTAATGTGTCATGTCAAATTAACTACTCTAGAACCTAAGTATGAGGTATCTATTTGATCGTTACTTGACATGATATGTTCAACAAGTTTGGCATATGCACACTGTATATATGGAGTTAAAAAATGTATTTAAATGTGTATTAACATATTCGAATGTATGAGAATGATTCACATCGACATGATCGACATGGTTTGCATAAAAGTAAGCTTATAATTGAGGTAAAGAAGTTGATTACACATGGCAAAATTGTCGTTTGTGTGCGAGTTCACTTATGACATTAACAAGCTAATGCCGTGTACGGCACTGTCATGTAAAGGTCGTGTCCAAAATTTAAGCCCTACCTATGATTGTCAAAAGAGAGAACATGCAATAATCTTCTTGTTGGACATAGCAAAAGGTGTCATCGCTGCCGAGAGACTGCAGAAGCCAATTTGTATTTAATTGCGCACTCATTCGAAAGAAAGAGAGAAATGGAAAAAGAAAACTTTTGACCAACTTCATCCTAAAAGCTTACTTTTTCAAAGTTAGGGACAGGTGCTCAGAACTCTCCGTGAGAGATTTACTTGTGACAATCGGAATAAGTCAGGGCAACATAAGTGGAAAAGTTATCTAAAAGTATAAAATTTATTTTATTTATATCAATTTAGTCTTAAATATATTAAATTTATCAAATAAGTCATGAATCTTTTCACATTTTGCCAATTGAATTCATCTGATCAATTTTGATTGGGAATCACTAATATGGATGCCGACCACTTTACGTGGCACAATTTGTGTTAAGATGGACAATTTTTAATTATATTTTAATAATTTTTTTTTGAAAAATTATTAATTTATTAAATTTTCTTTTCTTTTTTCCTTTGTCTTTTTTTTTTTCTAACCCCAATCTGACGAGGTCACTAGCCAATCCTCACTAGCCACGTGCAAGGGCCAATGACCCTTGCCTAGTCTAGACGAGGGCCATAATGCCCTCGCGGCCACAGGCAAGGGCATCTTCACCCTCACCTCGCTCAAGCCAAGCAAGGGTGCCGCAATCCTCGCCTATGGCCGGCAAGAGTCAATTAGGAACTTTGTAGACCTAAGGTTAGAAAAAAATTAAAAAATTAAAAAATTATTAAAAATTATCCACGTTAGGGCCAGGTGTACCACGCAAGACAACTAGTGTCAATGTCGATGATTTCCAACAAATCAATTGGCGAAACGTGAAAATGTTTCGGATTCAATCGGTCAAATTAAAATGTTTAGGACTTTTTTAACAACTTTTGGCGACGCGAGTTTCCTTCATGGTTAAAAAATCAAAAAGAGAAAAAGAAAGGGACTTGGCCCTCATATGGCTTGGGTGTGCACAAGTGCTGCTTTATGTAAGCATGGTCCCGAAGATGATGGTGCGGCCGCCTCCCTTTCGCCATGTACATCTGTCCCTCAAGCATATGAACTTAGTCTAACGAGCCCCTTTTGCTTTTCATATTAGCCTCTCCCTTCTTATTTAAAAAAAAAAAAAAAAGAAGAGGCCTCTTTGGCGTACCTTGGTCTATATATCAGTTCTATCCCCTCAAACCTTTGGTATAATTGTGCTTTGTTGAGTTGTGCTGTGTTGAGCAAGTGCATTTAGTCATACCTTTTCCAAAGGTGTCGTATGTGTGGCTACAAATGATTGATGCGTTTGGACAAACACTAGTACAAGATTTCTATGGTTATTAATATGGTTATTAAAATGATGGAAAGGACCTATAATGCTAGGGGTGTCAAAAACCGAACCGAAATTTCATGTGTTTTTTGTTCGGTTCGGTTTTGATTTGGTTAATCAAAAAATAACCATTAACTTTTTCGGTTTGATTTGGTTTTTCGGTTTAGTTTAGTTCGGTTAACCGAACCGAAATTCTCAATAAAAATTAAATTTTCTTCTTTATCATCTCTTCTTCACTTAGATTTCAATAAACAAAGCAAAAAATAAGAAAATCGAAAAATCGTCCCAAACCGAACCGAACCACATTTTCGGTTCGGTATCATCCATTATCGATTTGGTTTGGTTCGATTTTTTAAAAAACTAAACCGAATCAAACCGTTTACACCCCAATATTGTTGTAGAGTTGTCACCAACATTTATATCTGCATTAATGGAACTTTTGCATGTAAACATTTTCCCTTATAAATAATGATGATGATAATAATAATAATAATAATAATAATAATAATAATGACTATCATTTGAAGTTATTAATATTATTACTTACCTTGTTTTTATTTTTGTTGCTACTATAAAATGGACATCGTACTGTTATTAGTTATTATTTGAAATTTCTAGAAAAGTTGCTATACCTCTCCTTCTAGGGAAAAGATAATAATGATAGAGAGGATGGAAATGACGATTTAGATGAGTCGGTTGAATGATGGAGAAGAATTTAGGTTAAAAATTGGAACGAAAAAGATTGGAGATGGTGATGGAGAAGTTTTCTGTGGGGTTGAAAAAAAAAAAAGTAGGGAGACAATTGGAAATGCATTTGGTGACAAGAGAAAAAGTAGGGTTTTTATACGGTCCTTTTGTCCTAATAAAATAAAGTTGAGATAAGTATATCAAAAATCCTAAAATTTATTTAAAAAGCCTAATTGAATACTGAAACTTTCAAAAAGTACAATACAATCTTAAAACTTTATCAAATTGCGCAACCAAGTTCCTCTACTAACTCCGTTTAAATTGAGAGACGGAAAGTGATAACCTACTTTATCTGTGCATTTATCTCACCTACATGGCTGTTTGCTTAATTGAATGGTCCACAGTGGATCGAAACAAGGACGTTTTCTTTGCCTTTATGGCTTCGTCTCTCTTGATAGCCCCCAATTTGGTATTATTCATCCAAGTCTTAATCCAATCGAATTTAAGGGAAAAATCGAGGTTATTGCAACTTCAAAAAATCTCGTTGGAATTCCAAATTTTGCCTAAGCGGCCATGAATTGCCAAATCAAAGAATGGCGACCAAAAGAATGAGGGCACCAATGTCTGAATCAAGTGATGTAACTCCTAATGAGAAGTCGACTAAAAGCGAACATGCTATTGTGATTTTCAATCACTAATTCTCCAACATACAAATGTAGAAAGCACATAAATCAAAGTATACGGTCTCTTGTGGTCCTTTAAGTTTTGGCCTTCACTTGATTCATAATTCTTAAGCCTTTCCATGTGGGTGGTCCATCTTCCTAGCAACAGCAATATGCTATTATTAATAACAATTTATATATGAAATATTCTCATAAATGATGAAATTTCTTTTCATTCGTTCATTTTTGTAAGTAATACATATGATCATTTTTAAGGAAGATATTTTCCAATCATTCATTTTCCACGAAACATAACATATGCACACCAATAAATATTAATATTTAATTTTCATTCTTATTACTATTATCTTAGGTGAAATTATCTTCATAGTCATGTATCAACTATAATTTTTTTTTTTTGGTCAAACAACTATAATTAAGATGCGTATTGGCATAAGTAGATCATGGGGTTTGGTGAGAGTGCTTCTGAAACTACAATTTCCTTGAAAAGGAAAAACATATTACATGATGAGCAAATTTATAAACTTCAATAATGCATGTTTTTATAAAACTTCAAATTTTATATATATATTTCTATAATTTAAGTGTTGCAACTTCTTCAATTGCATGTGAATTTTAATCCAAATACATCAATTTAAAAATAACTAACGTAAAAGTCCAACTTTATACTATTTAAGTGAACCCAATTATCACTTCAACCTCAAACTTATACGAAAAAAATTAGTGCAAAAGTCATGATTATATTTAAAATACCACATAACCACGCATAAACTAGATGAACAAGATCGTGATCAACTACAATCAACATAATTGGAAAATAATCAATCAATCTATTACCTTCTGAATTTGAATTCAATTCTATTTACATTTCCTCCCACAATCCCATTATATGCATCGATTTTTTCTATTTCAATTTCGTCTTCTTTGAAATGCAACAAATGATCACCGACATAAATTTAATATATCTAAATAAATATGTCAGCAATATAAAAAGTATCCTAAACGGATACTAAGTAAACTATATGGGTAGATTATAACTTGGTAAGATTTGAATATCATATATATCTCCTTCTAATACAAATTACAGATAACAACTTAGTAAGATTCTACCTATTTAGCAGATATTTCATAGATACATAGAGATAGACTATGAATATTTAAAGAATGCGAAAATATAAATCCATATAAAGCTTATATAATGCGATTCAAACAAAATCTCAAATGTGATAGACTCACTGAGCAGGGAATCTAGTGGATATTCTTTTATTATTCACTAGCCACGCCTGAAGAAGATAATGGAAAAATCGATTATGTTCCCTTTTTTCCCCTAAAATAATCAATTTTTTTCAAAGAAATCTGACCAGTGTATTCATGTAAATAAACTGTCCTTTTGCTTTCAAAAACTAAAACGGATATTTATATAAGCATAACCAAACGACTTTTAAATTAATGATATTTAGAGATTTTATTATACGGGAACTAAGTTTCACAACATTGAAAATATTTAAAATTAAATTTTGGAAACAGTGAAAAATTTCAGTGCTGTATCTCAACTACTTCAGACTATGATCGCATCCATATATTTAGTACTAAAAGATAAATTTCGCTACAACAACGTATATTGCCATATCTTCAGTGTCTTAAAGCTTTTGCCAAATATTATCTCTACCTTATTTAAAATATAACCGAAAGTGATTTTAATCTTACTTTTACAAAACTACTTTCATGAAATCTCATCTCTATTATTTAAGCGAAGGAGGATAGCATACTTCACATAATCGAAAAAATTGTTATTTTATTTTGGTATAAAAAAATATCTACACATTCTAAATATAATTCAAATCCTGTTCCTTTCCGTTATTATTTGAATTCATTTTCTGAAATACATTCGATCTTCAATTGCGCATGCTTTTTGTAAGATAATTACATGCAATTCGGTGCACTTGGGATCAGCATGCAACTCATCATAATCATTCGATCGACAAAGCCAAAGCTTCTTCCGCTACATGGATACACAAATCGAACATAGATTGAACATGAGATATCCTACTAATCATCTATGTGGTTGTGCCCATAAATCTCACTTTACTCAGTGTTGTGTGTGTATCTCACTTTCAATCACACTATGATTTAAATACTTTTATATATAGGATCCATTTGATTCGTGATAAATGAATCATTTAGAAAACATTTTCTTCAAAATAATTACTTCCAAAAATTATTTACAAAAATATTTAAATATAAATTGTAATTATCTTCGACTAATATTTCAAACGATATGTCGTCATCTTTTGGAAAAATATTTATCAGATCAGTCATTTTTTCATAAAGCAAAACGGAGCGGTGGGCCCATCGCGATCGCATCGAACGGCTCGAAAGAACCAGCCAATTAAATATAGGTTTACGCTAGTTGCGGATGTATACAATAACTTCTCTCTTTCTCTCTTTCTCTTAACGTATGTATCTCCTTAAACTTGCCGAGCACTGTTCTGCTTTTTCCCAATACAATAATACAAATAGACAGAATTGCACACTCCCGAAGGTTATCAGCAAACCGACGACGAGGAGGAACGAGGGACGACGACGACGACGGAGGACGAGGAAGGAGAAGGAGAAGAAGAAGAAGAAGAAGAATCAACCTCGGATTCCGCGAAAGCCCGACATAGATTCTAGTTTCCTCTTTCGTTCCCGTAAATCTAAGGCCCTTCGTAATCCTCCCCCTCTCGGAGAAGGAACCCGTAATCACAATCGAGACTATATATTAGGTAACACTTGCGAAGAAAGGCACCTCGTCGTCGCGCTCCGATCGAATCAGCTGATCGCTTCGATCTCCCTCGCCTGTCGCCCTCTCTGGAATTCGATTGTTCCGCTTTCGTGGGCTTTTTTGGTTTTTTTGGGTGGGTAGCGTGTGAAGTAGAATCTGCCTGCATATCCGTGAATATCCCGAGTGATGATGGTGATGATGATGGTGATGGGTACTCTGTCGATGGTCCTGAGAGGTATTGATGAATCTTCAGTGGGTTCGGGACGAGGGTGTGTTTCTGATTGCGTTTCTGCGGCCTCTCTGCTTCTCTGTCCTTTGGTTATTCTTGGGTCGGTGTGTAATGTGTGTTGCGACTCTTGAGTTCTGCTCTCGCGTGTGTATCGCATCGGGCATAGGTTGATGGATGTCTAGGGCTTGTCGCCAGTGGTCCTGAGAACTTAGAACGAGAGAAATTTGTGCTCTGTTTCGCTCACTGAGAAAAATTCAGCACTAGTAGTTCATCCGCCCTCGCCTTTTTCCTTTACAAAGATGACTTCTTTTTGGGTTCCAACTTGTGAGAATTGAATTTTGATGAGCGTTTCTACACTGCCTGTCTGGTCCCTGTAAAATTCGCATGAGTGGCAAATTTTTGCTTGCTTCTTATAAAGAATTACGAATGTGTTTAACAAGATTTCCGTTTTAGTGGCATTGATTAATTGCTTCTTTTGTTTCCCTTCTTGGGATGGTTTACATCGATCTCATTGTGAGTTTTAATGAAGCAGGACTGGATTCCTAGATGGCGAACCGTGGCCAAAAGCGAGCTGAAGTAGTTGAGGATTTTCCTGCTGATAAGCGCGCTTGTAGTTCATTGGATTTTAGACCCAGTTCTTCAAGCTCACCACCAATGGAGAACCAATTAGAGTCTACTAGCTCAAGGTTGGAATCCCATGAGACGGACATGGATACTGCCTCGACCGCTTCAGCATCCAGTCGATCCGAGGGTGAGCCAGAAAAAGATTCGACTTGTGGGTCTTGTGATTCCGATGATGTGGATCCCCGGTATGGGGGTCTCCGTGAATACCACAGGAGTCGGTCATACGGTGACCATTCCAAGTTCAAGAAGATTTTGTCGAGCTTGACTGAAGAAACTGAACCTTCGGAGCAATTGGCTGTGCTTACTGAGCTATGTGAAGTTCTGTCATTCTGTACTGAGGATTCACTCTCAAGCATGCTGGCGGATGCATTCTCTCCAATTCTTGTAAAGCTTGCAAGGCATGAGAGCAATCCAAACATAATGCTGTTGGCTGCAAGGGCTATAACTTATCTTTGCGATGTATTTCCCCGATCATCGGCATTCCTAGTTAGGCATGATGCAGTTCCTGCTATTTGCCAACGATTGATGGCAATTGAGTACTTGGATGTTGCTGAACAGGTAAATTGCATATGTGCTTTATAATTGTCCGTGTGAAAAATATTTGTTAGTGCTCCATTTTATTAGTTTGTGATCCAGGGGATCCTTTGGGATGAAATTTGATCAGCGTAATTCTTGATACAGTGTTTGCAAGCTTTGGAGAAAATATCTCGAGACCAACCGCTTGCCTGCTTAGAGGCTGGTGCTATTGTGGCTGTGCTCAATTATATTGATTTCTTTTCAACGATTGTGCAGGTACTATTATTTCTGTGCTTACTACTGCAAGTGGATTCTTATATCGTTTTCATAACCCGCATCAGTTCTGTTGTTGATACCCTAATCTTTGCACATCTAATGGCATTTGTTGGTTTGTCCCTTCCAGCGAGTTGCTCTCTCTATTGTCGCGAATATCTGTAGGAAACTTCCGTCTGATAGCCCTTCACTTTTTATGGATGCTGTTCCTATTCTCTGCAACCTTCTTCAATTTGAGGATCAACAGGTTTGTGAGAAGTTTTATGTACTTGAGTCACAATTCAATCGAGGGCTTTTCAAATTTTAATCACTTTTTTTTATGAAATTATGTTGCAGCTTGTTGAAAGCGTGGCATTCTGCTTAACTAAGATAACTGAGAGAGTTAGTCAGAACCCGGAGAAGTTGGATGAATTGTGCAATCATGGGGTGATCAACCAAGCCCTACGTCTTATCAACCTAAATAGCGGAACCACTTTATCACTGCCAGTTTATAATGTATGTAGTTATATTATATATTTATTATCTCACATTTCATATTGCACTGGTTTTTATTTCCAAATTGTTTTGCAGGGAATAATTGGGATGCTTGTGAAACTTTCTTCTGGTTCATATCTTGGTTTCAGAACTCTTTATGGGCTTAATATATGCATCATTCTGAAGGATATATTGGCTACCTATGATGTTCCCCATGGAGTGTCATCTCCTCGTCTGGCTGATGGGCATTCTATTCAGGTTGTCTGACACTGTATTCAGCATTGTAGTTGCAATTTTTACAATTTTACTAGGATTTTGCCTAAGGTTCCCCCACCTGTTCCCTTGTTATCACCTTTTACCTTGATTACCAGATTGAGACCCACATGAACCCATCTTGGTGAATTTTCTGATGAGATTGATAGAATTTATAGGGATTGTGTTATAATATGCATTGATCTGACCAGCCTCTTTCTGATTTAGCCCTTTTTTAAGTTGCAAGCTGAGCAAAGAACTGTGGCATAGAATTTATTTGACTCCACTTCTGGGTGAAATTTAAAGCCTTGATGTTAGTGTTCCAGTGGTCCTGTGGATGTATTAGCAAGATAAAAGTAATGGAATTGTGCCTGAAGGCTTTGAGTGAAGCTTGTGGCATTTCTCTGTTTGAAAATTTTGCTGTGAGCCTGACTTGCACTACATTTATGCATGTAACATACTTCAATTGTGACACTCGACAACTTTACATGACGGGGTGTATTACAGAATGGATAGCGATTTATGGTTGCTTTTGGGTAGTAGATCTAGAAGCCTCCTCTTAACTAAGCTATGCATCATGTAGGAAATCTTTGGATGCAGATTTCTCATCTCACTGACTGTTTCACGCTGTCACTTAGAAGGCTTATTTGGGTCGAGTTACCCAGGGTCACTTAGGGGGGAAATTTGTGTCTGACGAGTAGCCCTTAGCACCATGCTGGATAGAGGAATCATTTTATAATTTGCAAAAGGCAACCTGCATTTTATGGATATTTTTTAGTACATCTGTCTTTATCTCTATTTTCACTTGCTGAAAACTTTGATGGAGAACGTAATTTAGCTAATTGTCATTTGTATACCAGTTTTCAACCTTATGTTGAATTTTCTGTTAATGGAACAGTTCATTTGATTCAAAATTTATCCAACTTTACCTCATAAATGAACTGTTATTGTAAAATTCTTTAAAAGTTCAATAATTTTGGATTGAGCGTCATAGGTAGAAATAATGCAAATCCTGATAGTAGGTTGAAATAACCTGTGTTTAATTGTACTTATTCAAGTAGTTTAGTCAGGGTTCTCCTTAAAGGTTATAAGGTGTCTACTTTATGTATATAAAGTTTTACACATCTGATGATGTTATTTTCCTGATATTTCTTCTGTTCCAATGATCCATGGTGACGATCATTCAAACTTCAGGTTTTTCAACCCAACTTTTAAGTGGGATAAAGATGGTACTAGTGTGGACTGGTATCCCTTGATATGTCAGTCAACACTTCCTCATGGGATTGTCCGGAGAGATTTATTGATGGAGAGACTATCCCTGCTCTTCATGAGATTTTCGGAGAGATATAATTATGGAGTTGCTGATCAGGCCTGCTCTTTTTTGTCCTTCAGGTACGAGAAGTTCTGAAGTTGCTATATGAGCTCCTTCCCGCACTGGCCAATAACGAGGATTTTCAGCAAGTATCTGAAAAAGTAGCTTTTTTACGCAGTAATCCTGGTTTTCTGCGGATGTTTGGAATGGACGTACTGCCATTACTGATTCAGGTTGGTCATCTCTATCAATAGAATGGCACTGCAACTCCTTTTATCGGTGCTTTGACGATGTTCACCCTTCTTACAGGTGGTTAATTCTGGTGCAAACATACACGTTTGCTATAGTTGCTTAATAATCATCAACAACTTGTTATCTCTGAGCACATCTGATATTCTTGCTGATGTGCTTACAAACTCCAATTTTTCAAGGTAATCTAGCTTTTTTTTCCCTAATTAACATATGTACAAAGCACAAGCACAGTGAAGAGTCAGGTGACCAATCTCTTGCTTATAATGCCATCAACACAATGAGCTCACTTAAGCACAAAATATGCCTCTCTTATAATGCTTATTATTGTCATGGCAATTCAGCTTTTTGGCGGGAGTGTTTACGCGCAAGGATTACCATGTATTGGATATAGCCCTTCAAATTGCCGAGTCAAGCTTGCAAAAGCTTGGTGATACATGCTTGAAGTCTTTCATCAAGGAAGGTGTCCTTTTTGCTATTGATGCGTTAATAACACCAGAAAAATGCTCACATAGATTGTTTCCAGTTTTTAGTGGCAATCAGCTGTCAGTTGATTCCAGTCAAAAGCCAGCTAACAAGGGAATGCTGAGATGCTTATGTTATGCCTTTGAAAACGATCATTCTCCTTCAGCTTCGGAAGCAAGAACTTGCAAGCTTGCTCTGGATGCCGTTCATCAACGGGCAAAGGACATAAAAACTAGCTTTTTCTCTCCAGAGCTTTGTGATTCTGAGGAAGCTCTGACTGATATCCTTCAAATGCTTAAAACTTTTGCTACTTCAATAAATGATCTGATGAACAAGTCTGTTGATGAATCCTCTTTACAGCACGAGGAGAAGTTTCATTCCGTTTTGCATCAAATAGCAGTGAAGCTCAATGGTAGTGAACCCATATCCACTTTTGAATTTATTGAGAGTGGTGTTGTTAAATCTTTAGTGAATTACCTATCCAATGGCTTGTCAACAAGTGATAAGGTTGAACTGGATGACAAAGTTGGTCATTTGCTTGTAATTGAGAAACGACTTAGAGTTTTTGGAAGGTTAGTATTTACTCCCTTGGATTCTCTTCATGGGGATTTGCCCATGGTAGTTTTGATACGAAAACTGCAAAGTGCACTGTCCTCACTGGAAAACTTTCCCGTCATTATAAACAACTCAACCAAGCAAAGAAACTCTTTTGCTATGGTCCCCAATGGACGTTGCGTATCACATCCATGTCTAAGAGTTCACTTTGTGAAGGGAGAAGGGGAGGAATGCCTATGTGATTATTCTCAGGATGTTCTAACGGTTGATCCTTTCACACCTTTGAATGCCATTGAAGAGTTTTTATATCCTAAGGTCAAGAAAAGTGAGTGTCTGGAGAAAAATGCACTTGTTGAAGAGCAAAACTTACCTCTGAAGTTGCCAATAAATGCAAATCTTATTTGTGGCGAAAGTTCTGAGCATATGGAATTTCATGGTATGTCCACTGCTTTACAAGACCTGCAACAAGGTGAAGCCAACTTATCAAAGTCTATACCTGATCAACCACATGTAGGACAACAGTCAAATCTTGGTGGAACTTCTGATGAACAGGATTGTGCGGTAAATTTTTTATTTTTTGTTTTCCATTTCCAGTTATTATAGTCTTGTTATGGAGCAATGCTGAAGCAACATTTATTTTGACTTGGGATGATTGTGAATGTGTCCTGTTGTTAATATTATGTCTAGTTTGGTTGCAGTCTTTTAAACAAACCACTGCTGCATTTAGGATATTCTAAGCCGGCCATAGGCCAAGATTCACATTTTGTGATGGTTTAGATCCTTTTGTCTGCTTTATGGCATGTCTAATTTACAATGACATGGCTCTATTTGTATCTTAGGTCTCACAATCCAAGGTTCCAGAGGCAGATATTAATGGGTCAACTCAAAGTCCATCCTCTGAAGATGACATTCCTTTGCCAAAATTGTTGTTTTACCTTGATGGGCAACAGATTGATAGAACGCTTTCCCTTTATCAAGCTGTTCTTCAACAACAAATAAAAGTGGGAAATGAGATGATTGCTAGTGCAAAGTTGTGGAGTCAGGTGTATACACTAACATATAGAAGGGCTGCTGAACCAAGACCGGAATATTCTCAAGAATGCGCAGCTAGAAATTTGCCTCTATTGGATAAAACTGGGGTGTATATGCAAGGCATACCATGTTTCTCTTACTTATTTGCTGGTGAACTCCTTTCGAACTTGGAGAAGCCCAGTCCTGTCTATGACATCATAGTCTTGTTAAAAAGTATGGAAGCAATGAACAGACACGCATTTCAGCTGATGTCTATTGAAAGAATGGCTGCCTTTGCAGAAGGAAGAATGGACGACTTAGATGATCTAAAGGTAATGGCTCCCTTGGTCCTGCAGAACGAGTTTGTGAGCAGCAAGTTGACGGAGAAAATAGAACAACAGATGCGGGATTCTTTAGCTGTTTCAACTGGTGGTATGCCTTCATGGTGTAACGAACTGATGAATTCATGCCCCTTTTTATTCAGTTTTGATGCACGACGGAAGTACTTTCACTTATCTGCTTTTGGGCAGCTCCAGATTCAATCTGATCCCCCATCTCATGGTAGTACAGGCACTTCAACTGATAGAAGGCGAACTACGAGTGGCTTGGTGCGAAAGAAGTTTTTAGTACATAGAGATCGTATTATGGACTCTGCTGTCCAGATGATGGATTTGCATGCCCGTCAGAGAGTAGCCCTTGAAGTTGAATTTGATGATGAAGTCGGTACTGGTCTTGGTCCCACATTAGAGTTTTACACCTTAATCAGTCATGAGCTTCAAAAACCCGGCCTTGGTATGTGGAGAGAGGATCATGGTTCATTTTCATCCAGCAAGGTTATGGAAACGCATGGTTCAGAAATGATTCTCTCTCTTTTTGGACTTTTTCCCCACCCCTGGGCTCCTGCTTTATGTACATCTGAAAATGTAGAGTTTGCAGAAGTTATTAACAGGTTTATTCTACTTGGGAAGCTTGTGGCAAAAGCTCTCCAAGATGGGAGGGTCTTAGATCTGCATTTGTCTAAAGCGTTTTATAAACTAATTATTGGACAGGTAGGATACAGTTGAATTTACATGGTGACTTGCCATTGATTCTCTCATCTGATGATTATCTCCTGGCGATCATTTGTTGACACTATGTTGTGTTTGTTGTGTTGTGCTTTTTTTCTTGAAGGACCTTACATTGTATGACATCCCCTCATTTGATCCTGAACTTGGTAGAACTCTGCTAGAGTTCCAGGCTCTAGTTGACAGGAAGAAGTTTCTCGAATCTGTTCATGGAGAAAGCTCAAGCCTCAAAAATGACATGTGCTTTAGGAATATCGCTATCAAGGATCTATGCCTGGAATTCACTGTTCCTGGTTATCCTAATTATGTTCTTTCGTCTGGACCTGACCATAAGATGGTACAGCCTTTATCGTGAGCACATGCTAATTACTTTGATTCCCCATTGAAGGTAATAAAACTTGAGCCTCTCTTCATGTTATTCCAGGTAAATATGACTAATCTGGAGGAGTATGTCTCATGCGTTGTGGATGCTACCACCAATTCTGGAATTTCAAGACAAGTAGAGGCCTTCAAATCTGGATTTAATCAGGTAGTCAAAAATTCTATGCCATTGGTGAAAGGACTAGTTAACTGTTGGCTCTTTTGAGTGGATTAAGTCGATACTAATAGCAACATTAGGAGAACTTTTGGAGAGAATGGCACTTGAATTTTTGGAGAGAATTTACTGAAAGATGATTATCGTGTTAAAGTTATTATGGATGCTGTTCTTTCTTTATTCAACCTTCTTTCTTGTCCTGGTAAAACCATGATTCGACATCGAATGTGTTGTCTTAGTATGCAATATTACGAGTTAAGAAGTTTCCATGAATTAGCTGTTGCTGTTATGCTGACATCGGAGAATTTTTCTACTGCCTTGTACCTCATGGCGTCTTGGGCAATCCTGTGATGTTATAGTCAATACAAGTGGCATGGAGCAAACTTAATTGCTTTACATGCTCCTTGAAGCAATGTAATTTAGGATAGGTTGCAGCTTACTATTTCCAAGTTTCCAAGGCTTCCAGATTCTAGAGCATAGAGTTGGTGTACCTTACAGAGATGTATTTTTCTTTGGATGTAATCAGTGTGGTTTGTTGTGGCCTGTTCATGTTCTCCTGTTATCTTTCAAATGTATTCGCTGGTACATGTTATGTTGTAAACTGGTTTCAAACATAATCAATTTTGCCTGTCTTGCTGGGTAAAAAGTATGAGTCTGCTCCTTTTCAGGTTTTCCCCATTAAGAATCTTCAGATTTTCAGTGAGGACGAACTAGAGCGCTTATTATGTGGAGAAAATAATTCTTGGGAGGTACACGTCTCACCTTTAGATGATTATTTCTTCGTGGGGTTGGGTTTTTGCTTACCGAAGGCACATCATTTTCCCCTATTAACAGTTCAGCGACCTCTTGGAGCACATCAAGTTCGATCATGGATACACTGCAAGCAGTCCACCTGTCATCTATGTAAGTGGTCAATCCTTCACTTGCTAATACACATATATATGAATTCGAAGGAAGTAACTTAACTGTGTGAATAATCAGCTTTTGGAAACCATTCAAGAATTTGACCGGGAGCAGCAGCGGTCATTTCTCCAATTTGTGACGGGAGCACCTCGTCTTCCTTCGGGGGGTTTAGCATCACTCAACCCGAAACTGACAATTGTTCGGAAGGTCTGAGAGAAAGCATCACATACTTCCTTGACTCCTCGTTTTCTTTCTATTCGTCTCTCAATTTTCTAATATCTTTTGCGTTGGCCTTTGCAGCATTGTAGCAAATCTGCAGATGCTGAGCTGCCCAGCGTGATGACTTGCGCCAACTATTTGAAGCTACCGCCTTACTCTTCTAAAGTGACATTCTCGCTAACTTTCTATTTCCAGTTCTCTATAATAGTTTGATCATCGCTAAAGTTCAGTTCCATCAATATTTTGCAGGAGAAGACGAAGGAGAAGATTTTATATGCCATAAGAGAAGGCCAGGGGTCATTCCATCTTTCATAGTCTGCATAGCACCCAAGACGAATATGAAGGAATGTGTAAATTTGTAATTATTTAGGTTATGGCTGACGTGCTGTAGATAAAGAAATGGGGTTGGTGAAGAAGCGTGCACTTACCTCAAATGTCTAGCGACTGGTCTCCAACAAACAGAATCCTTGCTTCGCCGAACCACGTCACTGACCGGTAACTTAGAGGAAGTGGTTTTGCACAAGTGATGGAGCTGTACAGAAAATGATGGTTTCTTTTAGTTCTTAGTACATTTTGTACATATTTTATGTACAGAACCTGATTTCACATGATAGTGCCATTTTTTCGCTAGTAATATGGAAGTGCCACGAAAATTTGGGAAAGACGACGAGTTCATTGGATTGCATTGCGCGGTGCTTGAGTGATGGATTTTGCTTGTCATTAGGGTGGAGCATCATCAGAATGTAGCGATGCTCGACTTTAAATTTGATCTGGTGATATCAATTAATGAAATACTGCATGATAAGATCAAACAGTAGAGTTTACAACAGCACAATGGCCTGACTTTGTAAAGGAAGGAATTTGATCGCAAGTAGAGTCTAAATTTGGCACCATTGATGGTTTTTGCTCGAAGATACATGCTTGCGGATTCATTATTTGTATGGTAGGCCGGATTTGCTTCCCTTAAGCCGGTAGTTCGGAAGGATTTTGGTAAGTTGACACTTACCAATTGACGATCGGAAACACATTCTTTTGGTGTAGCTCATCTGCCATTTAAGCCGTAGCATGGCTGTCGGTTTCAATCGGTACACCACGCAGAGGACATAATTCGCCTTTGTACTGGGAACAATAATTTGCCGCTAACATGTTCGAAGACGAGATTACTCAATTTTGGAATGCCCCTTGAGTCACAATCCTATCGGCAAGGTTTATCCGAAAGAAAAATTTCCAAAAGGATGTTAAATTTATTGTAATTTATGTCAATTTTATCTTAAATTTTTCAATTTGGAATACCCCTCGAGTCACAATGTTATATTTTTTCTTTTTCTTTTATTTTTTGGGCCACAACGCCCTTCTTAAACTAGGCTAGGATCAGCCAGCGACCTCCTCAGCCTAGGGTTGGGAAAAAAATAAAAAGATTTTAAAAATTTAAAATTGTTCGCGTTGATACCAACATATCACGTAAGATAGTGCCAGGTCTACGGCCCTAATTTGCCGCTAACATGTTAACGATTTCAATTTTGGAATGCCCCTTAGTCACAATCCTATCGGCAAGGTTTATCCGAAAGCAAAATTTCCAAAAGGATCTTAAATTTATTGTAATTTATGTCAATTTTATCTTAAAATTTTCAATTTGGAATACCCCTCGAGTCACAATGTTATATTTTTTTCTTTTTTCTTTTATTTTTTGGGCCACAACGCCCTTCTTAAACTAGGCTAGGATCAGCCAGCGACCTCCTCAGCCTAGGGTTGAAAAAAAATAAAAAGATTTTAAAAATTTTAAAATTAAATTGACACGTTAACGATTTTTGGTTATCGTCAAAAGATTTATAATTAAATTTAAAATTTTAAAATTTTGGCCAATAAATTTAAGACTTTTTTGGCCATTTCTCCTCTCAAACTTCCACAAAAGTCTCAAACGTTCCACTTTTTTTTTATAGCAAAATCCCTGAAATCTTTAACAATAAACGTATATAGTTGGATCTCTGAGTTTTATGTCTTCGGTTTTTTGGAGTGTACTCAGTTGTCAGCATTTCTGTCTATAAATTATCAGATCGATGAAAAGACGAAATTAAACAAAAAGGCATATTGCATAGAAAAAGGTTGAGAAACCTAATTGAAGATTTTACAGCAATTCAGAGGCACATGGTGCATTTTATTATAAAAAAATTACTAAAAAATCCTAAATTTGCCAATAGTGTTAGGCCTTTCAATTTAACTGATTTAATCATAAACCTTTTAGTAATTTGTCAATATAATCTTTACTAATTTTGATCATAAATCACTAACATAGATTATTTTGCAATTTTTAAAAAAATTCTGAACGTGTTATTATTTTTTATATTTGCCTTTTGTTTTTACTCTTTACTTTTCTATTTCATTGTTGCCAATGAGAGTTGCGGACCTCCCCAAGCCCGCACTGGTGAGCTTGCAAAGAGAAAATAAAATGAAAAATTCAAAAAAAAAAATTAGAAATTATAAAATTTGTTTATGTCAATATCAACTATGCCATATAGAACTGGTGTCCACATCAATAATTTCTAGTTAAAATTAGTTAAAAGAACTATTTTGAAAAATCGTCAAAAGGTTTAGGACTCAAACAGCTAAATTAAAAAGTTTAAAACTAAATTAACATTCATATAATACATTTAGAATTTTTTATAATTATCCCCATTTTATCCTTAATTTATTAACTTATGAATTTTATACAATGGTTGAGTATTCCTTGGGAGCCCTCAGATAGTTCTTAACACTTAGCATTCCGTAATCGCTCTTTTTGCAAGCGTGAAGGAAATTATTGCAACATCAAACATGAGTAAGTCCAAGAATATTCAGTCCGTAAGAATATTCAATCACCCTTTCTTCCTAATACCGCAATTGTCTATCTGGCCAACGAGACTCGTAATGCAGTTTAAATGAGACTCGTCTGAGCAAAATGGTCTTTTCTCAATTTCCTTGTTTTCCTTTCAGGTGTCATGGAAATGTCAATTTCGACTTTTGGCTGCTGAAGCAACCATCCAAGAAACTCTAATAGTAAATATCATCTTTTCCTTGCTTAGATGCCCCGGATTTGTATAATGAGAACTTAATAAAAATTTTACAAATGAAATTTCCCCAGATAGCCCACAAGCATATGCACAAAAATAGGCTCACATGCACTAAATTCCTCTTTCAAAAGCGAGGCAACATATGTAAAAGACTTTTGACCTGATCCAAAGCGTGCAAAGTTAGCCCCTCGCCCTGGACGATTGACTCTTGGAGTAAGATGAGGACAGCACCTACATCGAGGACCGAACTTGAGCAGGAACAACACACAACAACAATCTTGCAGTATAGTTATTGCCATTTATCTCTTTTATTAAAGTGATTTTCAAGCATGAACTTTGTCTGTTACTGGAGGAACTTTACTTAACATGTGAACTTGGAACTTTACTTAACATGTGTTCATAACAAGTTCCTTTCAATTGATCACGAGAGTACATATCCAGTCAGCACATAGTGAACGAAAAAAAGCATTCATCCTATGGATTTATCAGCACCATACATGAAGGTTTTGCCTTGGCTGTGTAGCCTAGTTGGGGAAGGTGCCTTTTTTTGTTTTTTTAAGTTCAATATAGTGGATCTAGAATGCTTAGATATGATGGATTTAATACAAAACAGAGTTTATATAGCCAACCCATTTAGTGGGGATAAACGTCATTATTCTTGCTTGAGCTTGACCATTGTGGGTCCATATAATCAACCTTGAATTGGGGGAAAAAAATTGAACAGCAGTGTTAATGCACTGGACTAAGGTCTTGTTAGTGCATGGCAAATTCATAGTGAAGTTGGTTATACTTCTTTAAAGAATGTTCATGGATGCATAAGGGAAGAGCAAATAATCTAGTGGCCAAAGATGTCAAGATTTGGATGCAATGTTTTTCAGCCAAAGTACTCTGAAGTTTTACCTATACTAAGAAAATCCTGTGGATCCTACACTTAACAACATTATAAGGAAGTTGAATTCAGAATGGAGAAAAGTATGGTACCTGATAAGGTTCTTGGACCTTTCTTGAGTAGATAACCGACACTATTTAGGTTGTCTACAAAGGTGTCAATATCCGAACTCGAAGGCTAATTCTATCTGCTAGACTGTAAATCTCCTGTGGCATGATTTCATAAAACCATTACATATGTACTAGAAGTTAGAGAATAAAGACAAGAATTAAGGTTATCATGGCAGGGATAAAAAGGCAGCATACAGATATTGAGAAGCAATCTTTCTGCTGCAACTCAGACTGCTTATTGAGGGCACTCAAAAAACGTTTTGCCTCTTTCTGTTGACTCATTCCACTACTTCGACCAAAATCCACAAAACCATGTTCATCCATGAACGTATCATACAGAGATTCTTTCATGATTTCGACGACATCCTGAAATGCGGACAACGCTCATATGATTTGAGAGGATATTAATGTAGACAATACAAAAGTGGCTGTCAATCTCAAATCTTCTATATATTCTCACCAATGCATCCTGAACAGTTATTTCTTCTCTTAAATCTACCCGAGCACGAGCTTCTGCCAATCTCACCAGACTTTCAAGTTGCCTGGCTGTTATTGGTGTGCTATCAGCTGAAGTACTGCGATCCCTTAATCGCAGATAGAACTTTTGCAGAATTTCTGCTGCAGGTTTCGACATCCTTAAAAGGAAGGACAACGTAATTTGCATGAGAAAAAACTGTATAAATTAGCATATAGAAAGAGACATAGCATCCAATTGTTAAGGCTTATGCAAAAAAAAAAAAGGGGGGGCGACACACCTTGGGAAGACATTAGATCTTGCATAAGCAATATACTTGCGAATAAGTGGACCAGGCAATGGAACAAACTCACTGCTCTCTCTTGGGTCAAGTCTTAATCTCGAAACTAAAGAGCCTTTTACGCCTAGATCCACTGCCCCACCACTCTGCAATGCTTTGATTGATGAAGCAGGGGGATCTGCACACCAGAGATTTGGGTCAGTGATACAAGATTGAGCAAGAAGCAAGGTAGTTGCAGGTCTAGGCTGACATGGATAGGAGAAGAGAGAACAGAGAAGAGGGAGGTGGCCCACCTTTGATAGGCTTTTTAGTCACTGGTAGATGTTCTCCATAATTAGCATGCAGCTGCAAAATTATGGTTAAATTTAAGCATTGCAATTCTTGTTAGAAGAAAAATATCATTTGAGATTTGCTTTCGCCTATAGTATGTGACCTAAATATTTTGACAAATAGCAAAGGGTTTTCCTCAAAGATATATTGGTGATCCCATTCTTCCCACCATACTGGAATACGCTATAGATCAAAAAGCATCAATGTCATTCATTAACCACTATTGTCAAGACAATCTCTACCGTGGCAGATACATGCATCTATAAATTGCAACTGCAAATAACTTTTTTCACCTCTAAGCAATAATTCATAGCTTTGGCAAATTCCCAATTAAATGCTCTAACGAAATATCAAATGGGAGAAGCAACACAGAGTTCATATCTAAGTGAGAGAGAAAAACTTTCAAATTGTACATGTTCTGCATGTATGGCCCGGCAAAATTTATGACATCCTCATTGCTGTTCAAGAATGGACAGGCTGCAAGCAATGCTATTATAGCTGTGACAAACCGACAAGAACTTACCGACATGATGTGCTCTGATACTTGTTTATCCAGTAACTCATCAGGTTTATCAAGTAATATGAAAATAAGATCAAATCTTGAAAGGAGAGCAGCACTCATTTTCAAGTTTTCATTTACAGTCTTCGCACGGCTGCAGTTGAGATATTAGATATCAGTGACTTCCTTTAAACCAAATTCTCAAACTAAAATTCTATTGATTCACTATGCTCCCATATCCTGACAATAACTTATGCAAGAAAAAGGAATTCAAAGACAATTTTTTTTTTTTTTTTTTTTTTATTCGCTTGGGAAAATGATAGTGCAGTTAGAAAATTTTCATAACGAAGTAAAATATAGAGAAATAAAGACCAGGATGCTTGAAATTGTGAGTCAAGGTAAAAGTTACATAGTTTACCAAATTAAAAGGAGTAACACCGCTTTTGTGGAGATATTTTTATTGTCTGTATAAGAAAATTGCACTGGTCATTGTTGTACCGAAATAAAATAAAGATATAAAGGCCAGGATGCTTGAAATTGAGAAATAAGTTACATAGCTAAATGAAAAGAAAGTAACCCCAATATTGCAGATATATTTTCATCATGTGTAAACAAAAATTTCCCTGGTCAGTATCGCAATTATATACCATAACAAAGAATTAACCCAGCTATGATATCGGAGAGATATACTTATAATGTCCTCCAACTGGATTTGCTGCTGCTAAGATGGAAGTGCGTGCAGATAAATTTGCAATTAGTCCAGCTTTTGCAATGGAGACACATTGTTGTTCCATGGCTTCCAGTAAGGCCTGAAATACCCAACATTAGCAATATTTAACATCATTTGTCAAGGGATAAATGATAGGATGGTACGCCATTGGCATGGACCTGGTGCTCTGCAGACATCTTATCAAATTCATCAATGCAACATAATCCACGGTCCTGCAAGCACCATTGCACCTATTGGAAATGATCGTGTCATGGACAAATAGTGACTTTCCAGTTGTTCATGACTAAGGAAAATAATGCAACTGAAATTTAAATGACAAGAAGATGGATTAATAAAATAACATAAAAGGCTAGTTGAGATCAAGGAAACAAAAGAGATATAATACGCACCATCTCCCCTTAAACTTTTGCTCAAAATGCAGCAAAAGGAAGGAAAACAAGGAACATTTCTGCGATGCAACATTAATCAAGCACCCTAAGTTCAATGGTTCCAAACTCTCATTGCTGCAAACAGCCAATGCTAACCAGAGGTCCATACTCCAATACCCACTTAAGGAACTGTTGCCATGAGCAGACAAAGCTTACTGCTCTATCTGCTCTAACTACTATATTATTAATATACAGATCATGGTCCCATGGCCACTTTGTAGCAATTCCAGTGGGAAGCATGATCAGCTTATCTTCCCTTTTGAATCCAATGACATAATCTTACCAAATTATCAGCACTTCCTGTTAAACTGCAGACACACAGACTGTACAAAGACATGTCCCAGACCACCAGGATCATGAATCTTACACTGTTATCTCATGAATCTTACACTGGTTTATGCATAGCTTGGGAGGAGAGACACCATTATAATCATTTCACATCACTTTGAAATGGCCAATCCCACTAATATGTCAATTAATCCATCAATTTATCAGGATAAAAGATTGTGATGATGTGGTCCCAATACTCTTCCCTGTAATTCAAAATCATTCCAGTAATTTTTTTTCCAAAACTGTTCTTGTACTTTTTGAAAGATTTTACCATTTGTCCTTCCATCAAATTCTCCCCCAAAATGCTTATTTGGATTTGGAAAAGCTCAATACATGCGTCTTGTTCTGATCCCCCAAATTTTAACATGTGGCACTTATGTGGCTAGGCGCACGCGCGCGCACAACCACACCCACACGCACAGGCCATGCAGTAGAGCTGCCACCACCCAGCCACTACTTATTGTTGCCAACCCTCGTGCAAGGCTGGGGAGGTTTACCAAACCTCATCCAACACAGATGAGGCTCAAAAACCCCAATGCGGGGTTTCAAAAGCCTATCTCCATGAAAGATCAGACTTAAAAACACTAATTTCCACAACTAGGGGTTGTATACCATACTCTCCATTGAAATTAGGATGCGAAAAACCTAGTCATGGTTTCAAAACCCAAATCTTAGCCCCAACAGTGGACAATGCGCCCTTGCCAATGGTTGGAATTGGTAGCATCGCCCTCTCCAGCTGCCGACACGGGAGAGGTGATGACAAGGCAACACTTGTGTCATGGTGACAAACAATGTTAAGTTCACATCAGCAAATTCATTGCTGGAATGGTCTAAGGACTAATGTTGGACACTTTTAAAAGGCAGATGAACCATTTTTAACTAAAAAAAAGTATGAGGACAATTTAATTTCAAGCAAGAGTGCAGTACCAACAGTTGTGTTATCCCTTAAAGCTTCATTGCTCTAAAGTATTAAAGGTAACTTCTTTAGGTTTATGTACTAGCTAAATTTATCTTATCATGTTTTGCATTTACGAATCATACAGGAATAATGGAATTTGATTTGAAAGTTTGACAAATGACAGTTTGGAAGCAACAGCAAATACCAGCCTCAAAGGCATAGTCACTCGTCATGGCGTCCTTTACAACAGCAACAGTGAGGCCAGCATTGGTTGTGGCATTACCACACACATAGATCCCTCTTGGAGAAACAGCTGCTGCTGCTTGCAGGAGTTGGCTCTTACCTAGACCAGGATCACCTGACAAAATGATCATTAGCCTCCATTAAGTAGGAAGTTTTGTCCGATAGCCTTCAAAATGACTGACCATATATTTATCATAAGACAATACATGAATTCAAGCCTGACTTCTACAGATGCAGAATAGCCAATTAACACCTTTGCATTCTCATCTAACTAGAAGAAGGATTTAAGCATACCAACTATAATGACATGAATATCTCCTCTCACAGGGACCTTGTTCTTATCCATTGAATGCTTCTGCACGCCTCCAAAGAGTGCTAGTGTTATTCCCGCTGAAAGAAGCAAAAGATTATGCACCTTTCTGCTGTCATATTTGGATGCAGCTCCCAGGAGAAAAGAATCAACCTTGAACGAAGTGGTCTATAGTATGAATTGTAGAAAAGCTAACAAACACTTCAGAAGTACAACATTTGCAAAGGCATATGATGTGGGAAATCTTATATGCATGATGGAGCTTCCAACCCAGAATTGGAAAGTCTAGCAAGAAGTCTATCATCACATTCCAGGTGCCATATGTGGCATACTACCAAGATTGGAGACCACCAATGCAGGGCTGAAATAATCTTGATCTATTTAAGGGTAACGAGTGTGTTTCTGCATCCCAACCAAAAACCTGGTAATCTGAAATGATGACCTGCATCCATTCAGGATGACCTAACAAGTTGAAAACCAATTTAAGCATTTGATGCCATTGTCCTAGTCAAGAGTCAGAACAGAAGTACTCCTCCACTCTGCATGTATTTAATCAGCATGAAATTGAGAGAGAGAGAGAGAGAGAGAGAGAGATCATAGAAGACACTCATGTATGTACTTGAAAGAGCAAAGCAATTAAAGGCAGCAAAAGGAGTCTACAGCCATGTGCCAATATCAAGGGATGGGACATTACTAAGATAGTGACATTGACTTAGAGAACCCATATAATACTGCAATTGACTACACAATCTCAATCAAATATTTTTCAAAATGCTAAAATACATAATTGAAAAGAAAAGAAGCAGCCATCGCCTGGGCAAGTCAATTTTGTAAGGGCCTTTACATGCAGCCTTGTTGCAAAAGAAGTTCTCATCAAGAGTACTTCAACAAAGTGCTGAAGTCATACGATTAAGATATAGAACATTGAGTTACCTTTAACAAGCTCATGTCCATAGATGGATGGACAAATGGACTGTAGTATTTGGCGGAAGATATCAGATGAGTATTCCTCATAGAACTTGACAATAAATTCTAAATCCCGTGTGGTAAATGAGAACAAATCAGACAGCTCTGTGGCTCTAGTATCAGAAATAGGATCTCGCGAATCCTCAGTTGTAGATTGTGACTTGGAATTTCTTACTGAAACTGCTTCCAAGTATAGGTAGTAGAATCCTTGATTTTTGGTCTTTGATTTCCCTAACATGACAAAAAGTGCAAATTTTATAGCCACAAAACATGTTTTATGTAAAAGTGTCATCAAATACACTATGCTGCAAAAACTAGGAGAATAAAAGGAAGAAGATATATATGGTTTTACAAGCTACCAAGACAGAAGAGAGGAAATGTATTGGCCCATTTTATGTTTTCAGTTTGCTATGAGCCTCAAACTTAATCAGTTGTGTCGAAAAGGATGACAAAGATGCTAGCAAATGAGGTAAAAGCAGCAGTGATAGATGCTACCATTCAAGCTCTCTAACAAGACTGGTTCTGGAAGACAAATTTGGAAGGTGTACAATCAAATGCGCAAAGGGTTTTCTGCAGAAGAATGAGGATAAGAGAAGCAAAGTTATAGTGAATTGATCATATTGGCCGTGTCAAGTAAAATTCAATGGATCCGATCAAATATACCAGAATAGCTAATCAGCTCCATCCAAAAGTTGAGGAGTTCACCAATCCTAGAGACAACTAATCAAAAACCATCAGACTGACACATGTCAAACTATATCTTGACAAAATGAAGGGTGCAGTTTGCACAGAGATGATAAGATATTTATAGTAGCAAGGGTATTTATTTTTTGATAGATAAATAGCTCCATCCATGTGACAAAAGGTGAGGAGTTTAGCAATCCCAGAGACAACTGAGCAAGACCTTAGGACTTACATGTCCAACTATATTCTGGTGAAATAAAGTTCAGGGGTGCAGTTTACATTAAGATGCATAGAGATTTGTAGCAGCAAGGATAACTAATGTAGATATCTTAGTCATGTAAATAGTATAAATGCAGAAGACTTGTTTGTCTTGTTAATAGTACCTCCCCCAATGTCCATATAATTGTTTATTACTTTCACATATCCAGTTACAGTCACCACATCTCCAGGGATGCATGCATCAACAAGATCTTCAGTCAGTTCACATTCAACAGTGCGAGGGACCCGACCTTCTTCATGACTTTCAGACTTCAAAAGCTCTTGCAACCTAAACATTGATGGAAAAAGGGAAGTAGAGGAA
This sequence comes from Corymbia calophylla, assembly GCA_014182845.1. Taxonomy (NCBI): domain Eukaryota; kingdom Viridiplantae; phylum Streptophyta; class Magnoliopsida; order Myrtales; family Myrtaceae; genus Corymbia; species Corymbia calophylla. The sequence continues at coordinate 13,037,728 of CM024693.1, forward strand.
AAATACTTTGGTAAAGAAATTTGATGTTTTTTGCTCGACAAAGATGTAGTTGATAATACTGCAGTAAAGGAAGAAAAAGTAGTGAGCACAGGCATTCTATCTACCGGCATACCTTATCTTTTGAAAATCTATTGCACGGGCAGTAGATCGAATTGGGACAAAATTTTTGCTCTTGCACCCGTACAAATTGCACATTGCTGGTGGTGAAAATTTTCCATCCGGGAAAATACGCTTAATGGAGGATTTGCACTTTGCACAATCAAAAGTCATCTCCACCACTAAAGGCTTCACAGTGCTAACTTTTACCACAGTACCACGCAGAGACACAAGCTTGTCTACCATGAAACAAGAGAAAATCAGTTTCACCTTTCTGATCAAGTAAACTAAGTTGACCTAGATGTATTGAAAGTACACGACAAGAGAGTCGGGAAGGGACATTACCAATGTAAGCCGCTTTCAGATTTTTTAGAGCAATCATGGATTCAGGATAGTTGTATAAACGTATATTAATTTTCCTGTCAACCTCTGATCTGTCACTATCTTCTTGGGCCATGAGAACCTGCTTGCACGCACATTACGAAGATCACATGGACACGAAATTTAAAATGTAAGGGAATGATTTACCACTTCACCCTCTACCTTGTGCATCGCAGCACTCATGCACAATAGAGCTTCTTTAGGTTTCTTCTTTTCCTCTAGTAGCTCGTAAAACAGCCCAATGTTACACAGTTTCCGAAACTGTTGAAAATCAAGTGGCAAGATGGACAAGCCATTATCATCCCTCACCTGTTGGATGGATTTGAATGCTATTGTCACACTTTAGGATACTCAGATTCAAGACTAAGTACTAGACTAGTTGAATGAGGCCAAAGTAGACTTCATACAGAATCCTAAAATAACATTATTTGGTAGAACAGTTCATGGGGAGTAAATCACTTCTAGAAAGCAAACTAAGAATTATATCAGTGATATACTTCTCAAAACTCTTTCTCTGGAAACTCAGCCTTCACACGACCAATGGGAGCATCCCATTTCTAGAGCAGAAACATGAGGCTTATGTACCAATTGAGAATTGCAAACACGTTACCACCACATATTAATTGACTTCCTGAGAGCAAAGCATGGACTTTCTCCACAGAATAGGCATAAAAGGAAAGTAAGAACTACTTTTCTCCTCCCCCAACTTCCATAGCCTGTAATTCCTTTCCTTCTTCTCCATCAATTACATGATATGATTAAGTTCACAGTAACTTAGTCTAAAACCGCTAGTTCCAAATTAACATGCAATAATCCCTTGTCCAGTAAACCACTAACTTATGCCATCAGAATCCAGCAAAAACATGCGATCCCAATTCAAATTCACAACTGTGTCCAAAAGAAAAAAAAAAAAAAAAATTCCGCAAGCCTCAACCGAAGAACACGAGATTCATGTGGCTTCATCGAAAGGCGGCCTATTAAACAACTCGATCCATGCCAAACTGCCAAACCGAGCAAAAGAGAAGTTCGCAGATCCTAACACCCAGTCGAACATCACCTAGCCGGCCGAAACAAACGAAAGGACGCTCGTTCGCCCATAGCAGACTACAGGAATCAAGCGACCGACGACGAATCGAGAAGTATGGCAAGAGAGGGACCTGAGAAACGAGGTCTTGACCGGGAGGAGTCGAGAGAAACCGGATGAGCTGGATCGTCAGCCTGAAATTGTCGTCCTCGGCCGATACCTCCGCCTCGGGGAAGTATATGGCGAGTATCTTCCCGACGTCGCTGGTGTCGATGGAGCCGCTGGCCGCGCTCCGGCTCCCGGCGGTGGCTCCGTACATCGGTAAAAGCCGGCGGCGACGGAGGGGGATTTTGGCGGGAGTTTTTTTTATGTCGAAGCAAGACGAAGGCATAAGAAGCCCGCTCTTCCCCTTTCAGACATCCGGATGTAGTTTTCAATTTCGAATGAGGCATTCGACTTTGAAGTATTTGCAATATAGAACCCAAGTTGATCCAATAGTTGCAATTTGATCCATATTACTAGGAATGAGCGATTCCACTTGAAACCTATCCTTGAAACAGGTTCTTTAATTTTGGGAATCTAAAACTTATCCTACATATATTGGAACCTAGAACCTAACATTTCACATTTCACAGATTCTAAGTTCTATCCAGGTTTTACCTGAATTACTAATTGAAGGATTGCAATGAATTATCATCTTTAATGACTACCACTTGTTATTACGATCCATTTGCTACAATTTACATTTAAACACATGGAAAATATGAAATATTAATAAAATAAAATTTTAGTCATAAAATGGAAGTTTAAATTAGTACTCATCAATATGAAACATTTCAGTGAATTCAGTGCTTTTTTCTTGAGCTTTGCAAGTATGTTCTTTGCAGGTCCCTTGTGATAATATGTTGATGACTACTGACAAGCTGCCTATCTGCTGAGAAACCCTCTTGGATCCTGGGCTGTATTGATCACTATCAGGTGTCTAAATCATACCCCATCATAAACAAATACACTAGTGTTGCAGTAATCTTTGGCATTCTGCAATCAGTTGAAGCAGAAAACTGAAGGAAATTTCTCTCTCCTCTCAAATTAGATCCAAGGAAGGAGATATTGCTCCTGATGTTAAATTTGGTATTGGAGGACATGGGGGCGTTGGAGAGCGAAATTGACCTTATTGATTGGCATGTATCGAGCGATCACGCTCTTCTACTAAAACCCGAAATTGGAAATACTTTAAAAAATGAAACTGCAATGAAGAATTTCAAAAACAAAGTATAGAATGGGATTGTTTTTACAGCGTTCTTGATGCGAGGAGGCCTGATCAGATTCGATCACGGGCCGTCAATCGGGGTTGATACTGAGAAGGATTTGAAAATAAATACAGACCATTGGATCACTAATTTTCCATTAGATTTGATTCTTGAAAATTCCATACCCAACATCTTCTTTTTTTTAAATTGGATCGCATCTCGAAACATTTGGGTCATTTATTTAGTGCAAAGATTGAGTTAATAGAATGCTGGATGGAAAATTTATTCATGATCAAAATTCAGCCAAATTTGATAAAGAATACATAAATACCACTTTTCATAATTTATTCCAATTAGATGACTTGAAAAGCTTGATATTTAAAGTTTGTCGCGACCTACCCTTGGGGTCCAAATAGGTGTTTAGCAGCCATACCTCAATCAAGGCTTTGCAAAGGTGCATGGCTGTGTGGTGGCCCTAACTCCATCTATAACTTGCAGGATGTAGGGATTTCTGGCCACCATACGTCCATCAAGTAGATGCAGAATGCATGGTTGTGAGTCAGCGAGAAATGCCAATTTAACATGCCTTCACTTTTCGTCAAATAGAAAAAGAACAATGTCTTATTTTTTTAATCTATCCCTATTGCCTTTTTTTAGAGCCATTCACTCCTAACGAGATTAATAAGGTTCAACACATCAATCACCTGTTGTTCAATGCTCTAGAGACAAGTGCATAAATCAAAAAATTATAGTTACAATTGAAGCAATGGACAAATAATAGTATAGTATGACAAGTGAATAAAACAACATAGTAACAAAAGACTTGCTTTTACATGGAATTGGAAGATAGAAAACCAATGCATAAGTAGACCTGTTAAACAGGTGAGTTGGGTCGGGTTTGGGTCGGGTCATAAATGATCCGACCCAAATTGACCCATTAACCCGTTTATAACCCATTTAAGCATAGTATAAAATTTTTGACCCATACCCAACCCAACCTATACCCAACCCATACCCATACCCGACCCGACCCATATTATTAAAAATTTCTCTATCTAACTAAACTTATAAAAACTTATTTTTATAATCTTTTTTAAAGATTTTAAACTTATTCAAGTTCATTAACAACCCATGTATTTTAGTCTTTTTAATTTTTAAACACATTATAGATACACTTGTCAAAATGGGTGTATAACCCATTTATGACCCATTTAAATATTAAATGGGTCATAAATAGGTCAGGCTTTCTTTAAATGGGTCATAAATGGGTTATCTAAAAAAGCGACCCATTTAACGATTAGCATTTAATATTTAGGAAGATAAATGAATTATCAAACTCGGAGTGACAAAACATATTAAGCAAGATAAAAAATCAAACTCTAAACCCTTAAAAATGCCAATCATAATTACTAGGTCATCTTCATACATTTTTATAGTTCAATGGTACATCTACATAATTAAGTAAACTACCATGCAAATATCACCTTATTGTCATCGTTAATATCTCCACAAAAACATTTTGCAAAAAGCCTCGAATCTAAACACCCTATCAAATGTGAAAGGATATTTTTGTCCACCTTACCACAAAAATAAATAGACATGAGACATTTATGTTCAGTTTCAAGTCAAGCTAAAGAAACTAAAAATATCTACGGTTATGGGGAATATGCAACATTTAGCTCTATTTGGTCTGCCAAAATAATATGGTGTTTACAAGATTTTCTCTAACTCATTGCAAGTATTTTGTACTACCCAAAAGTTAATGGGTCACTTGCTTACTGTTGATGCAAAAATCAAGTTAATAAGACGTTGGATGGAAAAGTTATTCTTGATCAAAGTTTAGCCAAATTCGATAAAGAATATATAAATACCACTTTTCATAATTTATTTCAATTAGATGATTTGAAATGCTTAATGTATTAGTAAATTAAATTCAAAATCAAGACAATGGGGATGAGTTCGATTCCATCAAAGCGGCAGAAAATCAAACGGATAAATCCAATGTCAAATCCGTAAACCACGTGCACTAACTAATGGGGACGAGTTTAATTCCATCAAAACAACATTTGATTCAAAATCAATATTTCACATCAACACATAAATTAATAACAACGTTGGATATTGTCACATCAATATGCATTCTACTATTGACTAAATTTGTCAAACGGATGAGTCATATCAAATTTGAATAAGATAAAAAATTGTCCCACCCAAAATGACTCATTTAATCTATCTTGATTCATTTCCAAGTTGCTTAACCAAACTAATATTGTTAAAATAGTAATATTTAACCTAATTTAGGAAAACTTATTTTTTATGATATTTTTTCAAAAAATTATATTGCTTAAATATAAATCTAGTAGACAATTTTTATAATTTAAAATTTTCTTTTCATTTTTTTATTCGAAGTCCAACGAGGGGCCGACCCCCGCCAAATTCCATAAAAAAAGAAAAGAAAAGAAAGAAAATTTATAAAAATATTCAAAAATTAATAATTAAAAATGACTTGATACACTTAAGCTTGTTATGAACCCATTTATGATCAATTTAAAACCTATTAAGTTGTTAGGTAACCTATTTATGACCTGCTTAATCTTGTTTTTAAAATTTAAAGTAACCCATTTATGACCCACATCATTAAATATGAGTTTAAATAAATTACCCATTTTGCCATATCTAGTATTGACTTAAAGTCAAAACGTGCAATTTTTTTTTCTTGGTCGAACATAACATGTAGTTTTAGTCAGCATTTGATTTCATGCAATTCTATGGCTGCAACGAGTAACGCGAGGTCAATATGTAATGTCAAAACAGTTCATGCTTTCACTACAATTTGCCGTTCTAAATATTTATTCATGTATATCGTATACTTTCACCATCAATGTGCAAAATTATTCAACTTGTTGTTCATCATCCCATTGTAATTTATATTTAGAACGTATTTGTTTCACTGAATATTTCATTAAAAAAAAAAATTTTTCATAATTTCATTTTTAAGGAAAATGGTTAGTCTCATTTGTTTTGTGGTTTAGGAAAAGTGTTTTCTTTCTTGCCAAAAAAGGAATTCATCTTCCAATTTAAGCTTGCTATTTTCAGTTCATGGAAAATATTTTCATGTAATCGATTCATTTTTTGTCATCAAAATACTGGAAAGTCAGAAAATAATATTCTGAAAATAGTTTTTCTTCAAATAAACAAACCCTTAAATTCAAACCTTAATCATATTCAATCGACGTGGAAAGCATTCAACATGCAAAGCACACAAATTTATGATTTTCAGTTCATGAGACGATTTCAATATACAAATGCAATTTTGAAATAAGTAGCTAATTCATCAAATCGAATTTAAATCCTTATTCTGGAAAATATACAGTAACATAGTCGCATGCATGGAGCCCTCAGTTCAAGTCGACAACCCTTGGGGGAGTCCTCCCGGTCTTTTCAACCAAATTCCTTTGATAGGGGTGTGCAAAACAGATCGCCTAAATTGAGAACTGCCTAAACCGGAATGGTCGGTGCGGTTTGGTCATTGAGAATGTCGGTCAATTCCCGGTTCCTAAAAGTGGAATTGATATCCAGGTGGTCTGGCGGACTAGACCAATTACATATACATTTTTTTATTATTTCTTAAAAAAAAATTAGTAAAGTGTGAACTAAATACTATTTCGTCCAATGATATCATAAGTTACGTTACAATAACTCTTTATTTATCATCATTTTCGTCAATATCCTAAGTTTTATTACTCTTTCTCATAGTACATGACCTACTATTTAGTGAGGGAAAAAAAACTGGTTCCATTAAACCGGACCGGATCCAATGGTCCTAGGACCAAATAATCCGATCCCTAGTTCCTAAAATTGGGAATATGATTGAGAACTAATCATCCCTACCTTTTGGTAGTTTTCTAGAGATACACATAAAATTCAAGCACGATAACAATCTATTTTCTTACAACGGTTGAATTTTTTGGTAGCATAACAATACTATTTGAAAATTATAGCAGCATGCCTATAACCTCCAATGCAAATTTTCTAATTCAAATGAGAGACCTGGGGCCATGTCGCATACTTGGATCGAAAAGAGCTTCGCACCTGTAAAACGAACAGAAAAGAACTTCAAGCGAGAGAGGTTTTATACTCAACAGAGATAAATAGCAAGAGAGACAATTTTGATCAAACTTACCAAGCTTGAAAGGAGAAACTTGAAGCCTATTTTAGGGCAAGGCTTTGCCTTAAAAGGGAAATGATGCACATCATTAGGGGAGCGGGACATGACATGAGGGAAATGATGTGAAATGGACCCAAAATGATGCAAGGATGGGAAATGCTGTGGCGGGCTGAAAGTGTCTTGTTTCTGCTTGTTTCTAGGCCGGGCATGTCTCCTCGTGGGCCGCGCTCGGCACATGCGGCCCAGCACATAACTGGGTTGACTCGTTGGGCCTCTCCGGCCCAATGGCGGGCCGGTTCTCTAACAAGCCAGCTTGACGCTGGATAATCCTTTTGAGGATATGAATTAATTTTGATAAAAAGATAGGGATGCTTTATATCACAATGTTTTTCTCAAGCATTGCAATTAGAAAGGAAGGTTAAATGACACAAATGATCTATAATTTTTGATCCAATATGTAATGTGGTCCCTGAATTTTAAATTTATTCAATGTGGTATCTACATTTTAGTTTGATGTGTAATATCATTTATGAACTTTTAATTTATTAAATTTAGTCCCTAAAATTTTGGTACGTATTCAATTTAGTCCCTAGACTGTACAAAATGTTAAATATTGTCATTGAACTTAAATTAATAAAAATACAACATTAAACATTTTCATAAAATTCATAAATTAAATTGAATATATATCAAAAGTCTATAACCACATTGAAAAAAATTAAAAATTCATAAATGATATTATATATTGGAAAAAAATTTAAGGACTACATTAAAAAAATTTAATGTTCATTGATTTTATTGCATATTAAGCCAAGATTTATGAATTATTTGTGTCATTATCCAAAAAAAAGAATGCATGTATCTTCATAGACAATTTACATTTTATGTTAATACATAGATTTACAAATATTTTATTGACACCATTCGTCGCGATAAGTGGTGTTTGGGGTGGGTGTTTAAACAAGTGTGACTTTTCAACAGCAAAACATCGATAAATTTAGTATCATCAAAAAGTACGGATTTGACATCAATAAAATGTTGGTAAATTTATGAAAAAGTTAATAATTTACTAGCCACTATTTATATATTTAAAATAATGTAGTTAATTCATTTGGATGCTGGATAAATCCCTTGAGATATTGGTAATTTATTAATCATACCTTTAAAACGTAAAATAAGCAGTAACTTATTGATTTATTTAGATGTTGAAAAAGTGAATATAATGTGGTAATCTACTAACTACACTTCTCAAAATTAAGATATCAACACCTTACTAATTATTCATAGATTGGTGAATTCTTTACAATATAAATAATTTACTAACAACGGCTGCAAAATTTCAAAGGAGTCAGTCTTACTAATTATTGGGAAATTGGTGAGTTCATCGCCATTTCTAGTGTTGATAATTTACAATGGAGGACCTTATTGGGAGGTTTGCACATGATTCCTTTTGCAAGGTGCAAGCAAAATGAAATATTTTCCATTATGAATTTATTTTTTTGATTTCATTAAAAATGGAATATTCTTTTTTTTTTTTTTAATGGATTAAAAAGAAATCAAAATACTAGTAATAGTGGGGGCGGATGTAGCCAATACCGAAGGATAGAATGAAGTAGAGAAAAGGCATGAGAGATATAGGTTCCGTTTATTAACGTTTTTATAGACTATTTCTCCATTTTTTCGTTATTTTGTTCCTCGAAACAAAAAGATAATAGAAATCCATTTGGTATCATAAACTAATTTTTCAATTTCCCAGATTAAAAAAGTGACCAAGGAATAGATTTAGAATAAAAACAAGAAGTAGAAAAAAGTTATTGTTTTCGGGAATAAATTCTAGAATAAGTCATTTTTTTCTTTTCCTCTTCTAATTCTTCTAACCAATTGCCAATGCTGCCCCATTGGCTAGAGGAGGAAGAAGAAGAAAGGAAAAAAAAGAGAGAAAAATCTAAAAAAATTAAAAGAAATTCCATGTAAAATAATTGTGAGTCGTACCAAACGAATTCCCATTCTTTTTCTATTCCCGGAATAGAAATTTTATACAGTTATTAAGCGTGATCTTTTACTCAAAAATTGTTTAAGGGAATAGAAATAGAAAAAGATTATTTCTAAAAAGAAATTAATCCTAAAAATCAATATGTTGTCAAACGTACCCATAATGTCTAGGAATAATGGCAACAACGAGGTGGGTGGTCACGGGATCATGAAATTAGGGCAAGAGAAAGGGAGAGGAAGAGAGTGAAATTAGGGCTTCAAAGTGGGAAATTAAACTAATCTCTAATGGCCATATGATTTAAAAGATCTCATCTATAATTAAGTTTTTGTGTGTTATGACTCAATCTTGTCTTATAAAAATGTTGAAATTCCGAGGCAGATAGGGCAGCTTTGCCAAAGCTAGCATTTTTCCGAAGTCATCCTAAAAAAATTTGCCAAACACTCTCAATTTTTCCCCAATGGATTTTAGTGATCCAAAGCTCTTAGATAAAGGAAATATCCTAACACCCCCTCCTCAAGGGGCTTTAGAGGTCCAAAGTTGTTAAATAAATGAAATATTTTAAGGCCCTCTCAGGCTGGACTATGGCCTAATATTAAAGAAATGCCAAATAGAAGCTTGGAAAAATTTGAATGCGTAATGTGATATATAAACTTTTTTTTGTTTAATGTGGTTCTTGAATTTTTAGTATATGTTTAAATTAGTTCATAAATTATATGAAAATATTCAATTGTCCGTTTATTAATTTAAGTTTATGGACAACATTGAACATTACGTATGGAGTCGAGGTTTGGAGATTATTTGTATCATTTTTCATAATTATTTTTCATTTTCGCCTTATGTTTTTTTTTTTTGTCACATAGCTTTTCATCGCTGGGTGTGTTTGGTTTAGTTTTCCAAAGAGCTTTGGGAAAATGTTGGATCGTTTGGCAACCATTTTGAATGAGCTTTCAAGTGAAAGCTAGTATTGAGAAGACTAAAAGCCCAATGTTAGTAGGGACTAGCATTGGACTTTTAATATTTTGCCAAATATTGAAACTAATTCTTTTTCTTGCAAAACTATGCTTACCAATTCTTCAAATTTCTAATTTTATCTCTTGTTATGTATTTTTTTTTAAAGAAAAAGGGGACAAAACCTTTTGCCAGTTCAGTGAATGGCTACGGCTGCTGGTGAGTCAAATTTGGTGTTGGCAGTTGTCGGTTGAGGTCGCCTAAGGTCATCACACAACCCTCATGAGACTTAGGCAGACCCTCATGAGACCTAGACAAGGGCTGCCTGAGTTCGTGAGATCCAGGCAATAGTCACTTGGATCGCGTAACTCTTGCTAGAGGTCGCCCAACCTTAAGTGACTTTAACCGACGGCCATTGGCACTAGATTTGTCCCCTTGAAGGAAAAGAACCTAAAATTTATTGCAAAAGTTTTTTTGCCAAACATAACTTTGAACTTAAAATCCATTTGCAAATAGTAAGTTTTTACGAAACATAATTTACATTTTTTCAAATAGCTTTATTTTTCAATATTTACATTATAATCAATGCTATTTTCAAAGTTAAACCAAACGCATCTATAGTCAATTCATACGACTGAGCCAGCGAGCGAACTAATGAAAAAGCGAAAGGCGCTCCGCGAATTAAATTTTCGCCTTTTCTCTTTTAATGTTAAATTTTGAAGAAAACCGCCGCTTCCCCAAAGTTCAAAAAACTCCCTCTCTCGAGCCAAAACACCAACCCAAGAACCAACGCCGAGCGACTCACTCGCGAGTTGCCGTTCTCTTCCTCAAATCGCCTCCGCTTCCGATCGCTTCTCGATCCGCCGGGGCGATGGCCGATTCCGAAGCCCAGGACAAGCGGCTCAGCCTCATCGACGTCTCGTTCGAGGACGATTGCCTCCTCGGTTCCTCTCGCGACCCCCAACCTTCAGGTTTTCCCCCCCCACTCTCTCGATCCGTCCTCGCTTTGGAATTGCGCCTTTTTTTTGTTCCCAGGATTCGGCCACTTTGGGTCGCGCGATGTTGGGGGGTTACAGGGATCGTGCGTGGTATTCTGTCTTCCGAGAGCCAAACATTTGAGTTGCTTCTACTGTTTCCTTCTTTCCTTCTTGTCTTTTGAATTAGTGGTTTGTCTTTGACCTGAGGATCCTATAGACATTGGCTTCTCGCTGGAAGAGAAAAAAAGAGAGATTCTTATCATTTCCTTCCTAATGGTATGGAGAAGAACGTATAGTTTTGCTCTGGTAACTACTTACCCATTTGCAGGAACACTTAAAAGAAGCTGCCTTCCTTCCGATCTAAAAAATTAGTCAAAGGGTATCTTGGGTTCTCGCCGTTCCCGATTCCTTTAGTGAATTGAGCCAGTTAAGAGTTCATCTGTGGTGAAGTTGTTTCGGGCAATCACAGTGTAGGTGGATGGATAACCAGCCATAAGTAACGCTCCTTTGACTGAGGTTCATCACCCTTGCCAGGATGGTCTGGCAAAAGTTCCGAGCATTGAAACCAGGCATTAGATCCATTATTGGGCAAAGATGCAGTGATGCAAATGTTTATTCCCTTCTCGTACTTCGATTGCATTGAACTTGATTGTTCTTTATGTTTAGCATTGCAAAATGCTGATATCTTTTGTACAAACTTGGCTGAATTTGGTGCATGTGAGCTCAGGAGATCAAGTGGTTCATCAAAGTTTGGAGCTTGATGGGGCTGTGACTTTCAAGGGAGTCGATAACATTTTAGAGTCCTTTGCAGCTGTGGACCAACCAGTGGTCCCTCGACTGGTTGAATCATGTGAACCGGATGGAACAGGGAAAAATGGCAAGTATAACCTGCGCAAAAGTTTGGCTTGGGACAGTGCTTTTTTCACCAGTGCAGGTAACTTTTTGGAGCTGTTTCCCTTCCAAAATAAGGACATAACTTCATCATGTACCTTCTGAATCTCCAGTATAATGTTCGTCCTTTCTGCAAATTCTAGGAGTTTTAGAACCTGAAGAGTTAACTAGCTTGATAGAAGGAGTGCAGAAGAAAGGAAAGAATGTGCTACCCTGTATTCAAGAGGAGATACACAGATCATCAGATTCAATGTCCACCTTAGAAGGTGATTCTTTGTCATTAGCAAGTCTTGAGGCCGATTTATTTGAAGACATAAGAGCTTCAATTCAGAAATCAAGCAAAGCATCCAATAAGGAAAGTTCAGTCGGCAAAGCAGGAGCACTGCTGTCCGATAAAACGACTCCTCAGTGTAAGTTTTTTTATGCTTTCTTATTAGGGTTGTTGATGGCTATCGTTTGAAACAAGCAAATGTTTATGCTTTATAGATCAAGGGCTAAATGCAAGTAAAGGAGCAGCGCTCTAGTCACTCCTTAACTTAAGACCTTAGTTCACGTTTTATCATCCTTTCATGTCTCCATCTCATGTACCAAAGGTAAAGGCTATTCATGTTTTAAGTAATTGGTTGTATTTTCGCATGTGGAGCTGTATTATCTGTTCATTTTAGCTCACCAGCTGGAATGTCCTAATTAGTTAGTATTGACACCCACTTGACTCCTTATGATTACACATTTTATGGAATTCGGGTGTAACACCTTGAGTCCCACATCAGATGGGAGAGGACTTTGATGTTAGTCTATAAGTAATGGACCCACATCTCTAGATAGTGACCAGTTGAGAACTACTTTCAGAGGCTTGACCAACCTAGCGTAAGTTGGGCCACTGAAGAAAGGAAACTTTATAGATATCTGCCATGGTTGATTTCGATGAATACTATAACTGCTGGAGCAGCTGCCTTCCTTGACTCCCCATAGAAGAAATAGAATATCCTTACTCCCCTAACTCTAATGGGGAAGGATTCAATTGGTGATGAAAATTCTCCACTAGGAGAAGTGCTCAATTCCGTCGCTTCTGCACTCAGTCTGTCGCTTCCTCAACAAAAGGTGTTCAAAAAAGGCACCGGGAAATGGAACTTGGATGTTGCTCTCTTTTATTTCCAAGGCACATTGTTTGCATCGCATTTGGCATCATTGGAGAAGCTCTCTTCACATGCGAAATCGTAGAACATTGCAATCCTTCTGTATGGTTCAATTAATGCTCTAATACCTTATTTGCTCAAATGTGCCCCTTAATTGCTTTCTGTCCAATCAACTTTGAACAAGCAAATCTGCAATCGCCAATATATCTAATATTAAAGAGGTCATGGAGTTTTTAAATGGATTATGTGGAAATTAAGTTCTTGTGTAGCAATTTGCCATGTAAAATGAATCATTTAGTGATCTAGTCTAGTTTTAAAATGATGGATTGCTTTTTGATTTTTGGTCATGGATGACTGTGTCAGAATCATTTCTACAATTACATGGTGTGTAAGGAAGAGGAATGGTATGTTGGTCTTCCATGCATTTATGCATTTCCAAATTAACTTCTCTATATTGAGGTAAAATCTTTTTTCTCTAAGATTTTCTTATACCAAGCCTATGCTCATTAATCAGTTGTAGTTAGCTGGATGAGCTATTTTTTCGGAAGGTGAACAAACCCTTGTTGATTTAGTTCCTTACATTATCTTGATTTTTTTTTGTGGTTACAGCTTCAACGAAGGCAGATGTTGGCTCTAACAGTAAGGTAATGTGGGGAGAATGCTTCTTGTATTGAATTATGGCCTTAGATTTCATGAATATTGATTTGTCTGTATTGTGTTGCAGTTGAGACCCAAGCCTGCTCCTAAGAAACCAAACTTAGCCTCGGGGAAAATGGCAAAGCAGCTTCCCGTTCGTCCACAGGTCTTACAGGTTTGTTCCTAGAAATTAAAAATCACGTTCTGTCTGCAATTTGACATTGAAAATATGCAGATTTAAAAATTTCAGCTCCACTTATTTTTGTAATTTGAGTTAGAGTCATTACAAGCATTCTCTTGTTTAATCCAGAAATATATGTTTATCAGTCGAGCCATTCTTTTTTTAACTTCTCATCTTATCAGATGCACAGGAAACAATATATATGTACGTTGTTGACATACTAGCGAAAGCACTCAAATTTGTCTTGGTAGTTATATGACTGATCTTTTTTAGGGGAAACATTCTGCTGCAATTGGAGGTTCAGCTTCAATTCCTTCCAAGCCACTTAGACTGAGTATTGCTAATTCGATATCAACATCCACAAAGAGGGATTCGGTGGGTGCTAAATCTATGAGAGCGGAAAAGAGTATGGCAGAACATACTGGTGAGTGGATTGACTCCTGTTTGTTTAATACGAGTTCTACAGAATGTTGCTTTCACTCCTTTTCTGTTTATTTGAGTTCATTATATAATTTTCCAGGTAGAGGGCCTCCGGCATCTAGATTACGTGCCATGAGCGGTCCTCGGCATATTATTCCTAGGCTTTCATCCTCTTCTAGATCTTCTTTAGGCTCAACAACCGCTAAGACTGAGCCAGAGTCTTCTTGTTCATCGATGGATAGTTCAGGCAGTTTCTCATCCAACAAGATAGAAAAATCAGTGGTGAAGTCTAATAAGAAAAATATTGAGGCTCGAACCAGTAATCTACCTTCCACTGTTTCAAATAAGAAAACGCCGTCAAAAGGCCCCAACTCTGGAGTATCTCATCTCTCAGCTTACGTGATGGCTGCATCGAAGCTGTCTGCTAACGTATCACCTGCCAGTTCCATCAGTGAATGGTCAGTGGAATCCTCTTCTTCCACTTCAACAGTCAATCAAAGGTCAAACAGCTCTAGCACTAGCTTTGGCCCCAGCTCACATAGATTGGGCACTGCAGATGGAGATGCACCTGAAGTTTCTGATCTTCAGAAAAGTTCACATGACAAGTACTTTCATAGACATGAAACTCAAGGTTCTGTTGTCCCTGCTCGAAAGAATGCTTCGGCAGGAGCCCTCTTACCAAGCTCAATGAAACCCTCTGGCCTCCGAATGCCATCCCCCAAAATTGGCTTCTTTGATGGGGTATGTGTGGTCTTTCCCTTTGTAAATTGTATGTTCCTAAAGTAAGTTGAATCAGTGATGAGTCTGATTGTTTGGCAATCTCTTCATTTGCAGATGAAATCGGGTCGTACCCCTAATGGAAATAAGCAGTCTCATCCTGTTGGCTCTGGTGTTCCGAAAAAACCTACAGCGGATAGTGCTAACTTGAGTGGGGCGCTGAAGAGGGGAATGCATGGAAAGGTTCAAGCTGAAACGACTACAATGCTAATCAGTAGGACAAAAGCTGTTGGTAAGGAATTTGCCCCTGATGTGACACCTAAATTGCTTAAAGAATCTTCGATTTCTGCAATGGGGGTCCGTAGGGTTTCCAGGAACCTCAAAAATACTCCCCGCCTATCTCCAAAGGTTCACAGCAAGATATCTCCTAAATGTGGGGAGAAAAGTCCAGTGCAGGCAGAGGACGGAGCTAAAGAATGTGATGCATCTGTACAGCATACGGATTCCAGTTTAATGGAGCAAGATGCCCATGAAAGTCGAGTAATCGAGTCTGTTGCCAAGGGGGAGACTTTGAAAACCCCTTCTACTGGTGGAGGTCCGAATTTTTTTTCCGATGAAGTCTTGACCAACATAGGAAGTAAAGCATATTCTGAAGATCAAGTTGATTTGTTTGGACAGGTGAAGGAGTTGGCAGTGGAGAAACTTTTGATTTATTCTCCTTCGCTTTCTGACTGTGTTTCTGAGAACCTGTGTTCTGTCAGCGGCCAAGTTGATGTTCTCAATTCAAACCTTTCTCCGTCTAACTCAAGCACAATCGACACAAGGACACCGTTTTCTGTGGTAGATTCTTTATATAACAGAGACGGTTGCAATGATGTCTTGGCTGGACTGCATATTGCGGAGGTCGAAAAGAGGGTGACCCTGCCTTCACCTGGTGACATTACGAAAGAGAAAAGTTAAGTTGTCAAACGGATCAGAACGTTTTCTGGAGGCACTTATATGTGGTTCTTTCTTTATACCTGCTGATGTACTCTTCAACTTGTGAACGCAAAGATTGAAATTTCTTTTCCCTGATGCTGATGAGTTCTTGCATACTCTGCAAGCTTGGAGAGTGTAACTACAATGATTGGAGAATCTTTGAATTTGAATTTGATTGTATGGCATCGATTGTGTAAGGCTTCCTGATATGGCTCCCTTTCGGGTTTCTTGGTACCAGATGGATGTAGTATGCTAGTTGCTATGGATATAATGCATAGAAATGATGATGATTGGGTAGATAGAGCTATAATCCGTTTAGTTTTTAAGAGTAGCTTAAATTTCCTTGGTCTTTTTTTCTTTTCTCATTTGTCGTTTGAGAATGATAACAGTCCAACTATATATAAACTCGGATGCCTCAGTAAAAACAATTTTCAAATGGAAGCAAGGAACGAACTTGTAGTGATCATAATTGTTCCAAATAAGAGCATGAAGTGTTTTTATATTTGAAATAAATATTTGAAATGAACTTTGTTTCAAATAAATGTATGAAGTGTCATTATTTTTTACTACAAGGGTTTGAAATAGATTTTGTTTCAAAGAATGGCCTTAAATGTCTATGTCTATTTCAAGTAAGGGCTTAACTTTTCGGTTGGTCATGGACATTTTCGTCATTACAATCTTTTTTTTGTACATTTTTTTCTTTCCTTTTCCCAGTTTTTCTTTCTTCTTCGTTAGTAGCCAATGCTTGGATAGGGCTACAAGAGGCAAGGGTTGCCCTTGCTCGATTTGGTGAGGACCGCCCTAGCTGGCCACACGCGAGGCCACACACGAGAGATGGTCTCACCCTTGGTGAGGTCACCCTCATGGCCAAAGGTAAGGTTGACCCTCACCAAATCTAGGCAAGGGCGGACTCGCCCTTGGCCCTCATTGGCCCATGCTAGTGGTTGCCGACCCTCGTCGGAAAAAAGAAAAAAGAAAAAAGAAAAAAGAAAAAAGAAAAAAGAAAATAAATGAAGATAATTTAAAATTAAAATTGTATTTGGATGAAAATGCCTTTTGATTTGTCGAAATATTTAGCTGGCTGGCGATTGGTAAAGTCAAGCCCTTATTTGAAACAATTATGATCCCTACAGGTTTTTATTTGAAACAATCATGGCCACTTTATACTCTTATTTTACACAAAATCCACTTCGGATCCTTATTCGGAAAAATGATGGTACTTCATGCTCTTATTTGAAATTATCCCTAATCAAAATTATTTGCTTTCACTATTTCCATTCCAAATGAAAATGATGAGATCTCAAAAGGAAAAAAAATCCTTTAATAATCATTATTGTCTTCATATTTTTTACATTGGACTTAGAGAGAACTTCATTTTTTTTATTAAACACGTTCCAATTTCTCCTTAATATAAAAACCGAAGAGGTTTTTCAAAGTCAATCAAATTGTGCGTAGATAGGGAGGTATTTCATTTAAAGGATATATTATACCGATCACATCTCGTAACAATTACATGTGGTATAACAAGCCCAAAAAAGATTGAGTAATTCTAAGTCTAAGTGCCATGTAAGATGATAAGAATACCCCACAAAAAAAAGTGATTGTTATATCACGAGTAAGTCGTGACCAACGCACAAAATACACTTTCCAGTGCGAGTGAAAGTCATCTTTTTTGAATATTTGATGGGAAATGGCTAGGCAGGTAGGTGCAATGATAATCCTTTTAAGTCCTTATTCTTGGAATGGGACGCTAGATTAAACTCAAAAGAATTGATCGATCTAGAAACTTCTCAGTTCTTTAGTACGTAGATCTCTTTAGTTTCCCATCTCTATCCATTTGGATCTCTAGGGCAGATCTTACTCCTACAAGAGTCGTCAAGACAACAAGAAGCCATGTGAATCCGTGAATTTCAAACTGATTAAGCAGAATCGTTGACTGAGAAACATGCTACCAGAATGGCTGACATAGGTGACACGAATGCATAAAGACCCCTCGACCACCTTCTTGAGGTCATAAAGAGTCAATGAATGGTGGACCGACCATTTAAAGTCATTCTCCTTGCAATGCCAAGAAGTCCTAGACAATCTAATTACTCTCATAGTTCTTTCGTTGGGAGCATTTCATTCGGAGAAAGTAGTGTTTGAACTCGAGCCCATAGATAGAAAAAGATCATAACTGTTGATCAAACGGCGACGATGAACCTCATCATGTGACCTCATGTCCAGACAAAGATGTACCATATATAACCAGGGTCAAATGGTTGAGGTTGTCCCCATGGATGGTCTATTGCATTACCAACAACTTGTGCCATAGGCGCAACCATTGGACCATCCCTAAACTATAAGTTAACATGTCCTTGCAATAATAGTCGTTCAATCTAGAGCTAGCCTTTGATCTGCTTTAGGCAAGAGTGTGGTCTGATGAGGTTTCGGCTGGACATACAACTTTCCTTAGACAAGAGCCAAATTCGTGCAAAAGGGGGTCTTCATATTCAATTCAATCGGTGTTTGGACACCAGCACTAATCTGACACAAACGTGACACAACATGAATCATTAGGCTAGAACCTGACCAAGCTTTAGCATCTAGAAAATGGCACCCAATAGATGGTCATATCCATTTAGTCAGTCCCTTTTCAACAATACCACATCTCAATATAAAGCAACTCAAAATGCTATGGAGAATTGTTGTTACTCATCTTCAGGCAAATAGAGCAACACCCTTTGAAGTTGCTAGATTATGTCCCGAGTTTTAGCTCGACCCGATTGGAGGAGAGACTGGTTGGTATTAAATGAGACGATTAAGAAAAGTGCCAGTAGTTATGCACAAGGGATCCTAATTGTATATTGTGATTAGATTATATCTTGCTTTATCTAATTGTTTTCTTAATATTAGATCACAAGATTGGTTTGTGGAGGATCATCCAAGTTTGATGTGTTGACTGAGTATTGGACTTCTTTGTGAAGTTGACAGTGGACGTCTTTGCTTTACTTGGTGATTGATCGATCAACAAAGGACAAAACTCCTTTCGAATCCTTGAAGTCGCACAAGAAAAGAAGATAAAAAGGATAGGGCTTTTATTTTTGCGGGTGGGTAGAGGAGCGGCGAAGTGGCACAGTGAAGAAGCCGCTGCATGCACGGTAAATGAAAAACTAGCGTACAAGATGCTCCTTGGTTCAGCCGTATGGTTGGTTTGAACACGTAATCATTTGTGCTGTGAAGTTTACGTCCGGTGGAGGCATTTTCTTCGTGGAGACATGTGTGTCAAGAAGTAAGGTAATTTTCCGTGAGACTAAACATTATGGGTTTGGGTATAATTTAGGTGTGAGAAAATTCAAATGTGTGAGTAATTGTTACTTAGTAATTCTTCAATTTGATAGTAAATTATTTATTATTGGCCCTCCTCGTGGTTAAAGTGGCAATATTCGGATCAAATCACATAAATCTTTAGTGTCTTTATTGTGCCTCATTTTTTAAAGTGATTTTGTGCTGATCTAATTACAAGATCCACTAGCGTTCCCTTATAATATTACAAAAATTGGTATCAGAGCTAAGGTTAGTGCTCTAAAGTTGACTTGGGGCTTTTGCTTTTTTGATCATGTTCAGAAATTCTACCATTGCAATTATGTTTGGGGCGAAATTTGAGATTGAAAAGTTCAATGAAAGGAACAAACTTTGGGTAAGGCATAATCCCGTGAATCTGTTGGGTGAAGTATTGATTGAAGTAGCTGAAATGAAGGACACCACAAAAGAAGGATATTGTAGTATGAGGGCAAAACTTGAGTGACTTTATCTGATGAAGGGTTTGAACAATCGCTTATATATGCTAAAAATAATATTTCAGTTCTGGATGGTTGGAGACACATTCATTAGAGCCCACTTAGATGAGTTTAATAAACTTATGATAGACTTGAAGAACGTTAGTGAGGCTTTGCTTGATGAAGAAAAAATATGATGTTGTTGGCATCTCTACTAGATTCTTTTGAACACTTTATTGATTCACTGTAGGCTTTTACCTTAGAAAGGTAAAATTCACCTTATTTTCTAAAGAGTGGCAAAAGAAATTTCGAGAAGATAACTTAGCGCAATACACGACGCAAGGTTTGGTTATTCAGGGTGGGGACAAATGTAGAGATTTTGGATGGAGCAGATGGAGGAGCCATTCTAAATTGAGATGTCAGAACTATTGATGTTATCACTGCAATAAGATAGGGTATTACAAGGGAGATAGTCCAAAGAACAAGGGTAAAGGAATTAAGGTGCGGTCCGTAGGCGATGGCAATATTGTTACCATAGTAGATAATAGTTCTAGTGATGCTAATGATGTGTTAACAGTCACCACGATTTCATCAGGTGATGGTTGGACGTTTAACTTTGAATGTTCTTATCATGTGACTTCACATAGACATTGGTTTATTACCTATTGGTACACAGAGGGTGGTAAGGTGCTTATGGGAAACTGTGTTGCTTGTAAAGTGGTAGGGATCAAAATAGTTCAGATTAAGATGCCCAATGGAGTGATGAGAACATTGATTGAAGTAAGGCATGTACTGGAGCTTAAAAGCAACCTTATCTTGTTGGGTGCTCTTGATAGGTTTGGATACCGGATTTCCACTAAAGCTGGAGTTTTGAAGACCTCTTGAGATGTGCTTACTATGATGCGGGGGAAGATAGACTACGGGTTATATCTTCTCTAAAGAAAGATAGTGGTTCTCTTGTCCGTAAGATTCCCTAAGACTTTAGATTAGGGCATGACATGGCTGTGGTACATGAGACTTAGATACATGAGTGAGGGAGATGATTGTTATGAGCCAAAATTGGAGGCCATTGAATTGAGAAGTTGGACTTCTATGATCATTGCAATATGAGTAGTTAGCAGAGAGCGAAGTTTAGTATGATAGTTTATTGTATCTCGGAGATTGCAGACTATGTACACTCAGACTTATGAGGACCTTCTCAGGTTTTGTCCAAGGTTAGTGCCAGGTATGTATTGTCCTTTGTTTATGATGTTTCAAGAAAAGTATGTATTTGTTTTCTTAAGCACAAGAGTGAGGTGCTTGGTCAGTTCAAGTCGAGGAAGGCGATGATTGAAAAGCAGATCCGAAGAAAGATCACATGCTTGAGAATTGACGAACGGTTAGAATTCTGTTCTAAAGAGCTTAGTTGGTTTTGCATAGAGGAAGATATAGTGAAACACTGTACTGTTGTCGAGTCACCACAGTTGGATAAAGTTGCAAAGCTGATGAACATAAATATATTGGAGAGACCTTACTCTTTACTCCAATAATGAATTAGATGAAGATTTCTGGGCTGAAGTAATAAATACCATTTGTTGGTTAGGGAACATATCACCATCACAAAAATTGATTGGAAAACCCCTAAGAAAACATGGTAAGGTAAGTTTGTTGATTATATCGGATGGAGAGTGTTCGGTTGCCCCACTTATGCACGTGTGAGTGATGGCATGCTGAAACCTAGGGCAAGGAAGTGCATATTCCTAGGTTATCCAGATGGGGTGAAGGGGAACATGTTGTGGGGTACTGAGGAAGATTTGTCCGGTTTTATGTTTAGCAAAAATGTTACTTTTGACGAATTTACTCTATTTCAGAAGGAGTGAGGGATCAATTGGAAATAAAGATCTAAATAGTGTTAAAAAACAAGCGAAACTTCAAGTAAAGCCTCGAGATATCATAGTGCAATAGACGTGACAGAGTATGCAGAGTCGTTAGATTCCATAGAAGCTGATAATTGTTTTGAGGTTAGAGTTGATGAAACCTCAAGGTGGTCAACGGAGGCGGATGAGATAGAGCGATAGCTACATGTAGATATTGAAATAGATAATTTGAGTGTAGTAGAGATAGCTTCGAGTATGGAGATATAGAGAAAGACTATTGGAATGTTGTGGGTGACTTAGAGGAGTTATGTTGGGAAAGCGTCAAAGCCCTTCGACATGCAATTGAGAAATTCCATAAGTACCCTACTTGTTGCATATCATTAATTGTCTAGATTGTCACTGTGCACTTGAATGGAGGTGGAGGAAATATTCCTTGCTTTACACGCTAGTACTGTTGGTTGTTTGAGTTATACCGTGGATAGTACTAGGCTTGATCTATCACATGCAGTTATGATAATGTATATGATTAATCCAGATATACATTATGTTGCTATGAAGAGGATCTTCTTGATTTTATTGGGGATGTCAGACATTGAGGTATGTTTCAAAGGATGTAGTTCATGTAGTGTAGTAGTAATAGGGTTTGTGAACCTGGCTCATACAAGGAGCCCGAAAGATGGTTGATTACTAAGTAAAATATGCCATTGCTTCTATCAGTGGTGTACATGTTTTGCATCATGTTATTGAGAGACATGTGACTATGATAGGGGCAGAAGAGGTGAAGTGGTCTAATGATTTGGTTGTCATATTGGAGAGGGACATCCGATTGATGTGATGTTTGGTAGAAGTTAGAGATATCATTGGAGAATTGAGTTTCATTAGTAATCAAAATTATGGATCAAATATAGCATGTCAAGAGAGGATGTAGCAATAAAGAAATTCCTCACGATAGAAAATTCTATGAATATGTGGAACGACTTCATTCCTCCAAATAAGTTCAAGCTCTACTTGAGCTTGATGGGCATGTGTGATGGTTGAGAGCCCATTGGGGCATTGGGAGAGCACCACGGATAATGAGTACACTTCAAACGTTGAACCAAAATAGAGTTTGAGCCTGACCGATTGGAGGATAGACCGATTCATATTAAATGAGACGTCTAAGGAAAGTCCAAGTGGATATGCACAAGGGATCCTAATTGTATATTGTAGTTAAATTATATCTTGCTTTTATCTAATTGTCATCTTAAAAGTAAATCGCAAGATTGGTTCGTGGAGGAGGATATCATCCAAGTTTGACATGTTGACCACGTATTGGACTTCTCTGTGAAGTTGACAGTGGATGTCTCTGCTTCACTTTGTGATTGATCGTCAATCAACAAAGGATAAAACCCCTTTTGAATCCTGGAAGCCGTGCAAGAAATAAAATAGAAAGGATAGGGCTTTCATTTTCGTTGGTGTGCAGAAGAGCAACGAAGCCGCACGGTGAAGAACCCGCCGCATGTACAGTAAAAAGAAGAAGTAGCGTACGAGAAGCTTCTTGGGTCATCCGTATGGAAAAGCCTTGGCTTTGGGATTGAACAAGCAGTCATTTGTGCAATGAAGTTAACATCCAATTGAGGGGTTTTCTTCTTAGAGACGTGATGTGAGGTAATTCTCCACGAGACTAAACATTGTGAGTTTAAGGGTAATCTAAGTGTGGAAAACATTTGAGTCTGTAAATGATTGTAATTTTCTAGTTTGATAGTGGATTATTTAGGGGTTAGGACACTAGAAGTGCTAATACTTTCGTACGGCGCTCACTTTAGTGCAAAAACTTTTTTTTCGCTCACTTGAGTGTCAAATCGGAGTGAAATCGTTCACTTGAGTGCCACTCCGCCGGAAAAGCTGACATGGCCGCCGGAAAATAATATTTTAATATTTTAATTTTTTTTTTTTTTTTTGATTTTTTTGATTTTTTTTAAGGGCGGCGACGGCCACCGTTGACCCTTGCCGCCCGCGAGAACCCTCGCCGTCGGCCATGAAGGCCTTGGGTGACGCCGTTGTGGCCTCCCCGCGGCTGCCGAGGGCCATTGCGACCTTGCCCAGGGCCAGATTTGGGCAAGGGCCGCCTGGCCTTCGCCGTCGCGGTCGCGGGTGAGGCCGTCGCCGGCCTCACCTAGGGCCTTCGACGGCCTCACCCAAGGCCTTTGCGGTCGACGGCGAGGGGGCCCTCGCCCAATCTGGGCGAGAGTTCGACGGCCGGCGAGGGTCAACGGTGACCCTTGTCAGCCCTTAAAAAAAATAAAAAAAAATAAAAATATTATTTTCCTGGGCTGCTACGTCAGCATTCCGGCGCCACGTTAGCTTTTCCAGCGAAGTGGCATTCAAGTGAACGATTTCACTCTGATTTGGCACTCAAGTGAGCGAAAAAAAAGTTTTGGCACCAAAGTAAGCGCTGTACGAAAGTTATGGCACTCCTAGTATACTTACCCCGGATTATTTGCATCTAGTTTTTTCATGGATATAAGTGTCGATATTTGGATTGAATCACATAAATTTTTGGTGTTTTTATTATTCTTTGTTTATTTCTCTAGTGATTTCACATCATTGATTTAATTGCAAGATTCATTAACGTTTCCGCATTATATCATCATTGAAGTGCTTAGCCTAAAATGGAATGGTAGAATGAATCACCAATAGATAGATCTACGATTCCACATGGAAATTCATCTACCATCAATCTAGCATTAAGTGTCATATACTATCGAAGCAACAGATGAGGAAAGCCAGTTCCACGAGCTTGGATAATGAATCGATGCTAATCCATAGAAGCTAGTCTTCGCAAAGAACCAGACCACAGAGAAAAAGGAAAGAGAAGAAGATATTGATATCTTGTCGGAAACAGCATTCGAGACCTATTAAGTTGACATCAGCAAACAGATCTCATTGCAAGCTTAAGGCCCCAGGAACATCTCCGACGGCGTGACCCTCATGGCCGAATCCAACAATATGAACGTCGTCCTGTAACGAGATAGGGCAATGCAAAGCGAATGATCAGACATAACAAAAATGAAAGGAAATTCAAGTGCGAAGCACGGATGAAAATAGCTTACATTCTCTTCAATGAAATTCAGATGACCGTCGTTAGGAGCAAACGCAGCAATTACCTTCCATTCCTTGATCAGCGGAAGTCCGGCATTTGTTCTAATGGGCAGATTTCTATTGCTTTGGCCTCTATACCGCCACACAATCACGAAATCGTTTATATAGTTTAAACAAGTATAAGGGAATAAAACGTTAGAAAGTCCAACCCAAAAGTAGATCCATCAAAATGGATTATAAATTCATTTCTTAACCCATATAGATAAAAAAAAAACTTATATAAGTGCTAAATGTATTAGTTATATTGAGTAAATGGGTCATAAATAAGTTTAAGTACAATATAGAGTGTCAAATGAGTTATAAATGAGTTCATATGATTTTTTTATCTTGTCTCTCTCACCTTTATTTGATATCGCACTCATTTATTTCGTACTTTTATATCAGTTTGATAAATTAGGTTAAATAATGAAGTGTTTTAGCAATATGGATAAGGTATGAACCGAGTCAGGTGTGAGTTACTAAATTTGCATTATGTGAAAATGAGTCAAAATTGATTAAATAAATTTATTTAGATTTGTCAATTTATGACCCAACCTGACTTAAATTCAACGCGACTCACCTATTTGACGCGTCCACCCAAAAGGGCCAAATTACAAGCGCCACATGAAACTTGACTAATAAAAGGTTTTGATAAAATATCTTATCTTCAATAAATACCTAGCTTCATTTCTAATAGAGGCTGTCGCATCCAAAATTGTTATAGGTGGAATATGTTTTGAATTTCAACCCAAGCATTTAATTGTAGTTAAGCTAAATTTGAGCTAATTGTGTTTTCAAATTGTTCACGAATATGAGCTTAAACTGTTTTGTCGGAAGCTTTGTACGAGCCTTGGCATCCCTTTAATATTATATATTTAAATTTAACGTTAGTGGATATTCTCTCATTCAATGAGGGGGTCAAGGCGTATCCTATTAATCCGTCAACGATATATCTATTGGATAAGTAGGACAGCTCTTAATGGAGACTCGGGCTCTTGCTCTGTGATAAAGATGCCTTTAATTATCAAGAATCCACGGAGTATGCTGGTACGATGAATCAATCAAAGTGGTCAATTATAATAAAACTAAATTCGGAATCATTGTCTATTCAATTGGAAAAAAGAAGAAGCCGGTTTACCAAAAAAAAAGAAGGAAAAAGAATAAAATAATGCCAGTCTCGTCATCACCACGTCCCCCTCTGGACCACCCGACACGAGCCGTCCGAGCCGGTTCCCCGCCGTTTAGCGCACGGCGCAGGAGCCGATGACGCGGAACTCCACGCGCCGTCCATCTAGGGAGCCGGAGCGATCGCACGGTCGGCATTCGCCCTCGCCGCCCCGCCTCTCCTCTCTCTCTCTCTCTCCCTCCACGAAATGAAAGTGAGAAGGAAGAAAGAAAGAAAGAAAAAAAAAGAGCTTCCCGAGCTAAACGACAATGGAGGAAAGCTGAGTTGCAGCGACAGCGGGCGAGCGTCGAATCAGAGAGAGAGAGAGAGAGAGAGAGAGAAAAGGCAAATGGCGAACCGACGGTTGCAGCGTCAGCATCGATGGCGGCGGTACGTGTCGGAAAGCGGCATAAGTAGAGCTCGGAGCGAGCCGTGGTGGCTTACGGAATCTTCTTCTTCATCGTTCCGTTAATCCTGTTTCCTTTTTGGATGGTTTCGATTCTTCGTCAATGGTGGTCGGTTAGGGTTTTCCCCTTTTTGACCCCCATTAAAGTAATGGACCTTCTTCGCTTCACTGTCACGCCTGTAAAGTCTCCTCTGCCTCGTCACTGCAACCATTATAATAACAAGCTTATCTCTCTCTCTGTCGCTCTCTCTCTGTGTCTCTCTTACATATACCTTGCGTGATGCACAGGTGACCGAGCGAAAGCGACGCTCGGATTGATTCCATCTCTCGGTCGCTGCTGCGACGCTGTGTTTTTTTGTTTTTTTTTTTTTTTTCTGGTGCCGGCCTTAGCTTCTGAGGCAGTGTGGCGATGGCGACCGGGAGGAAGTCGTCTTCGGCTCAGTCCTGGCCGGAGGAGCTCGCCAGCTTCCTGGACGACGGCGGCGCGGCGCGATACGGGAACGATATGTTCGAGGTCTCCGCCGGTCGGAGGAAGGCCGCGGGATTCGAATCGCCGGGGGCGGGGGACGAGACGGTTCGGCCGGAGAGCTTCGGGGACCAGGCGAAGGAGTTCCTGAGGGCGTGGGGCGAAATGCTGTGGGAGTTGGGGAAAGGATTGAAGGACGTTGTGCAGCAGAGCTTGATCACTGAGGACTCCTTCGTGGTTCAGAAGGTCGGGAAGCCGTGTGCGAAGGTTTCGGGTAGATTGAAGTTTTTGAATGAGTACTTGCCGGAGGATAGAGATCCGGTTCTGGCCTGGCCGGTGATACTGTTCGTCTTTGTACTCGCTTTAGCAGGTATTGGACGTTTATTCTTCGAGTTGGATCACTTTCTTATGAAGCATTCTTGAATTTGATTCAAAGTTGTGATCCTTCTTGCTGTACAGTAGGAACTTTTTGAGTATAAGAGTGCTGGTTTGAACTTTACATCTTGATTGCAATTATTCTGGCAAGATCGCCTGGCAATTACTTTGACTATGTTTTTGTTGGCTTTACTGTTAGTTGGTTATATGAAAATTGTTGCCCAATTTTGTCTGCCGAATATAACGGGTCTTGCGTTTGAAGCATCAAAATTGAGGTTTTTCCTTTCTGGGCCAAAGGAATCTTTTGAACAGTCAAATAGAGTTTTGGTCGGTCAAATCTTTGGGCCAGCTGGATGTGGAGATCTTCTGGTCGAGGAACATCGTCTAACCCCATTGATACCTTACTAATAACTCTCTAGGCTATTCGATTGCATTATTCAAGTTTGCATTGCAGTCATGTACAGCATCAGGTTGGGCATTGGTCATCGGTGTGATTCCATTAAGGAAATGTCCAAAACTAACTTGTTTCCAAAGGGAGTAACCTAGGAATCTCATTCCTTGGGTACGTGCAATGGCTGGGTGGTTTTGCCAATATATGCTGGAAAGCTTCTTTGGGACTTTTTTTTTCTTTTTTTCTTTTTTTGTCCAAAAGCACAACTGGGACTATTTCAAAATCATTCAAAAGTCAACTGTCATGTTTTGATTGATGATACAGAGTTTGTGAGACCTGAATGTTAAATGACTACCTTTTTGAGCAGTCATGACTTGTAATAGCATCCATTTCTAAGGCGACGATCTGGTTCAATAACATTTACAATGGCTAAAGGGGCATTTTGATTGACAGACCATCCAAAAAGTGACTGAGTTGGCAATTACGAGCTGCTATCAATTAGTTCTGATTTATTATCATGCATGCAGTAATGAGCTCAAGGTCCTTCGGTCTGTGGAGAGCTTGCACATGCAACATTCTGCACATCTCTTGAGAGCTTTCTTTCTAGGAGTGATATATGTGACAAGTGTTGTCTGAGCATAATTTTAGATCATTGCACTTTTGGTGGGTTACAACTTTCTAATATTGAGAGGCCATTAAACAACCCTTTTGGCAGTTACATGAATGGTCATATCAAGTACCATATAAGGGATAAAGATTTGAATAAGAGTCCCTTCTTTCGAATGTGTTGGAAATGATGAAACACTAATCTCCTCCTCCCTCCTCCTCGTCCTCATCCTCCTGTTACTGCTGGAAATCCTCATTTTGTAATTTTCCAGGCTCAGCAAGTTTGCTGGATGTCAATGATATACTTCTGGTAAAGTGATACTCTTGGAAAAAGGACTTCATGATTTTTGTGGCATTCTTTCTTTGCTATTTTCCATTACCTGCAGTTTTCCTGGATAACATGCTTTTCGGGCTTTCTGCAGCACTGAGTGTCAATACGACAAATGATAGTTTCACTCCACATGTGAAGAAAGTGCAAAAACATCCTCCTAGTGCTATCCGTGTGCAACTCCCTGATGGCAGACATATTGCATATGGTGAACAAGGTGTCCCTGCTGATAGAGCTAGATTCACCATCATCACTCCACATTCTTTTCTTTTCTCCAGACTGGCAGGTAGACCTTACCGGGCTTATATGTCGTAATATCTCATTCGCTGGTTTGTGCTTTCTTCTAAGTCCTTATGCATAATGACTAATTTTCATGTACTTTTAAAACTTCTTTGTGAAAGGTATTCCTGGAATAAAGGTATCTTTGCTGGAAGAGTTTGGTGTCCGTTTAGTCACCTATGATCTTCCTGGTTTTGGAGAGAGCGATCCTCATCCAGAGAGAAACTTGAACTCCTCAGCCTTGGACATGTCATATCTAGCCACTGCTGTTGATGCTACCGACAAGTTCTGGGTGCTTTGCTTCTCTAGCGCATGCATGCATGCTTGGGCAGCACTCAGGCATATCCCTGACAGGGTTGCAGGTATGTCAACCACTTTTAATGTTGAATATTATTTTGCTTGTCGACTTCCTACGTAATGATTGGCTTTAGTTGAATGATGGCAAGAACTGGATTCATCTATCCTTCATGAAGTTGGGAAAATGGTCATTGTTGTTTTAACATCAAAATTATCTCAGAATCCCTCTTTCTATTATATGAATTACACCTTTGGGGTCTCGGTTGATATCTCTGGTAAAAGAATCAGATTGTTGATGCTCCAAATTGATGTAATCATTTATTTTCTGTCTTCCATATATAAAGAAAAAGAGAAGTAATCCCTATAATTTTGTTTCCCAACCACCCCCCTGTCAAATTGTTTTAGTGTCTCACATATTTGCTCTGAATGAGCTGGTAATTACCTGAAAGCTCCTGTGCGAAGCTTACATGGTCATTCATGTAATTAACTACATGAACCAAGACACATTCTCCGTGACTGAAGTACGCAAGAGATTACGTCAAGGCATGAAAATCACAGTCCAGAATCAAAGCATCTAAGCTTGACAGGGGAACATGAGGGATTGTCTTTTGGGGGACTTTTTGAGTGGACAATGTTCACAATACTGTACCATCTAGATAGTCTGTACTGGCTGGGCAGGAATATCACAGTCAGTTATGCTTGACGAAACAGTATGGCTCATAACGACCAACTCAACTACTTCATGAGTAACTTTTGAGGTTGAACACAGCCATCCCCTATATGAGAGCAGAAGATAAGGACAATAAATACAAGAATTAGATGAGTACAGAAAGCTAAGTGTCCCCAAATGAAAAGAGAAGTGGACGCATAGTATAAAAGAGAATAATTGACTACACAGCCTATGACACCACTGAATGGGCGTTTACATGTATGCACGTACATTGTTGTTTATCAAAGAACTGAAAAAGCATAACATTGTTTTTTTTTTGCTTTTTTGATGACTCTGCAGGTGCAGCAATGGTTGCACCAATGATCAATCCATATGAGCCTCGAATGACAAAGGATGAAAGCTCTCGGACATGGGCAAAGTGGGTTCAGAGGAGAAAACTAACTTATGGTCTTGCCCGGAGGTTTCCCAAGCTTCTTTCAATTCTGTTCCGGCGGAAGTTTTTCTCTGGAATTCATGGTTCAATTAGCGATTGGCTGTCCTTATCCATGGCAAAGAAGGTGAGATAGAAGCTCAAGATATAATTGTGGAACCATTTGTGGAACTCCACCAATGGTTTCTGCTTAGCAATGCTTGCAGTTGTTGCTAGTAAATGAGATGTGAAGGACCAGATTTTACATGCTGACTGAGAGTACACATAGGAATCTAGGAAGTGCAAGATATTAATTACTCGAAAACTGTTTGCTTAGTTAGAATAACTAATTTCCATAGTTATATATCTTTAGCAGTTCCATATTATCCTTGAAATGCAAATGTTTTGCTTATTGAACAATGGATTTGTGAGAGCTGAAAATTTATGTCATCTGTTGAGCAACCTTGTATTAATGTAATTAACAGTGTCTTTAGGAAAAATTGGGAATTACCTAAATGGGTTGAGGTGTTCTTTTGGATCCTACCTAATAAACTTCAGAATCCTTATTAGTGTGATGCAAATAATATCTAGTTATATGCACTAAAAATGTCATCACTAGGCAGAAGGCTGATAGTCTCCAGTGGGCCTTCTCCAGCTGGTATATTGTTATAGCATAAAATTACATTTATTCCCTTGGATGGAGCAGATAGTGTTAAAGCGCTTGAAAGCTATGTAATTCTTGGAACTGGTTTCTTCAGGATGAAGCTTTGATCCAACAACCACAATTTGAAGAATTTTGGCATAGGAACGTGGAAGAATCAATCCGGCAAGGCGATGTATCACCATTCACAGAGGAATTTGTGCTACAGGTGTCAAAGTGGGGTTTCAGCTTGGCAGATCTTCAGGTTCAAAGAAAGTGCCAACATAAAGGCATTCTTCCATGGCTAAAATCCATGTACAGCCAGGCAGACTGTGAATTGACTGGATTTCTTAGTCCTATACACTTGTGGCAGGTCAGGACCATTTTTCTCTTTTATATCACTTTGTGATGTTTTGAAGTAATGGTGCAAATAGAACCACCTCGTTATGATATCAGTGGGTTTTATGTTTTCAAAATTGATCCCTTCGTGGGAGAATCCGATACAAATGAATGCAAAAGGACACACACATACAGAGGGCCTCTGCTATTCGCTCTTCAGAATCTTCTTGTGGTCTGTCCCCACGGAATTTATGTCTTGGCTGGAAATGAGTTTCGGGTAGCAGGTCTGAGAAATCCTCAGCTGTATTTGGTTGCAATATTCACATGGAGTCCTGGGGACTTGGGAGTTTAATTAATCACTAGAATGCCTGGATTTAATCACATATTGAGCTACATTGTGAAGTTTAGTGTATTAAGATTCTTTCTTGCACTTGCAGTGTACGTTATCGTGATATGCATAGATGCTTTAGAAAGTTTTAGGTCTGTCTTGTGGGTTGCAGGAAAACGTTAATTTATTTCTTTTTAACCTTTGCCATATTTGTTGTTATGTAAGTATCACTTGTGCTGATCCAACTACGCTTTCACAAGAAATAAGGAGCATTTGAAAATGAGACTAGATTTTGGATTGGTGGGTGTTCTTGCAGACTGGACCATTACTGATGTTTTATGCATGAAATGTTTGATTTATGTTGGTGTTATGCAGGGAATGGACGATGAAGTGGTCCCACCATCAATGGCCGATTGCATCTCCCGACTTCTGCCTCAAGCCACCATCCACAGGCTTCCAGATGGAGGCCATTTCTCCTTTTTCTTTTTCTGTGACGAGTGCCATCAACAAATACTTTCGACTCTTTTTGGAGTCCCTCAAGGGCCGCTAGATAAGAAGGTGGAAGTGGATCTCATCGAGGAGCAGGCGATTGTGAATCCCGCCCTAGAATGACACACCTTATGACAACCTTGCTTCTAAACTGAAATGTTTTCATGTAAATACCACTGAGTGCTCCATTCTTCGTGGAGCTGCAGAGGCGGGGACTTTGTGAAATCTCGGCTTCTTACACGGGAAGGCGGGCATTTTGGAAGAGCTTCTTATAGCAAGGAATCAATATAGTGGAGTATGTGTTATACCCTTGGAGTTTTGTACTCAGAATCACTAATCTTAAATCTACTTGAGATGCGCAATGCTGCATCAGTTCAAATCAAACAGATCTAAAATAAATCACTAGAGGTATCGTTCGTTGTACCAAGAGGTATGGACCATATGTGGGAATATGCCCGGACATACACTGAGCTGTCTCATTTGATACTTTGTTTCTTCCTCTGTTTTTCTATTTCACCAAGGGGAGCTTCAATGTGGATTTGGCCCCCTTATGCCCAGATGTAGCTAGAGAGTAATCTCTACTTCTCATGATGAGGTAGGTAACTTCCATGGAGTGGTTGGTCAATGCATGATGCCGGAACAGCCGAAATTGTCGGAATACGGATGCATGGTCTTCCCTAAATGTGTACTGAAAGAAGTGGGAACGGTTGAGTAGCCTATAAAAAGAAATGAAATGAGGTAATATTTCCAAAGGAGTAGCAAAGGGATCCGAGTACCCCTACGACCGCTATTGCGTTAAGGCAAACTAGTGTAGAGGTACGAGTGCGCTTTTCTAATTCACTAGTTTCCGGGCTAGAGAAGTGCACGGGCTCCTCTTTGTTCTTTTAGTATATGGTCTCTAAATTCTTATGACACGATTGAACATTTTTTGGATTTAAGTAATTAAAGTTTGATCATTTATGAATAATTGGCATATAGAAATTGCACAATAATCTTACTTGGAATATTACAATTTTCATAACTCCAAAATAGAACCAAAAAAATATATGTAAATCCAATGTTGTTTGACCTAAGCTAATCATCGTCTATTATTCATGGTTACACATTTCACAAGAAAAGTAATGCATTAAAAAATGTAAAATATTTCGATTTAGTTACTCAAAAAGAAATTCACAGCATTAAGTAATGAAAGTTCATTGGAAAATTAGATATTTTGTTCAATTCAAGAACAATGCCTGCGTCTTACGACTCCTTTAGCTAAAAGAAAATATTAAAATTGCATTTTAATATCTATCGAACGACAATCATCTTTGCATAAGAGAGATTGTGAAACTGCAAAAGTAACCCGACAAAAGGTAGAGAAAGCCTCAAGATGTATGAGATGGCACAATTTTCTCACATCACCATGTCAAAATGCGTAATGATCCTAAGGGGAGTAACCAAAAATACAAGACCTTTATATATGTTGTAGACACTGGCGACTTGTGAACTATAATCGGAACAATGTAAACTACAAAAATTCCGAAAAGAAATAAATGGCTCTCCCATGAATTATAGGCCGAATTATAGGCCAATCTATAATATTCATGCTGCAGAAGAAAGACCCAGTTCCTGTGAGTTAATTACTGGGAAAAAGAAGAAGAGAATTTTCAATTGCCACTTACTCAATGTCGACATATCGAGTTAAACTGGTTTGATCCACCAGGAATCCAAGAATGCAGCCTTGCAGAAAATGAGAAACCCAAGAATGTGGCCTTGCAGAAAAGGGTCGTCAAAATGCAGACCCACTTT
This sequence comes from Corymbia calophylla, assembly GCA_014182845.1. NCBI lineage: Eukaryota > Viridiplantae > Streptophyta > Magnoliopsida > Myrtales > Myrtaceae > Corymbia > Corymbia calophylla. The sequence goes on from CM024693.1 coordinate 13,071,237, forward strand.
TAGTTTTTCCAAGCATCACATCTTTGGCTTCATTGATTTTAGAAGCTAAATAATGGCTACCACCGGCATCTGGATGATTCGCGACCATAACTCTCCTATGCGCTTCCCTGATTTTATCTGCTGGAGTTCTTTCTCTGTTGGGGAAAAACAAAAATTCAGGCAGATAAACAGAAGATGCGATGGCATGTGGAGCATTAGATTGCACTTGCTCATTAAAATGAATATTTCACCCGTTGAAATTTGCAATTTCAGATCATCAATGATGCACAAGCCAATATGCAATCTTCCATGATACCACACTAATTGCTTGAGCAAATGAAACCAAATTCATATGTACAGTATAGGCACTTTAAACAAATTAAAATATTATAACAAGCCTGTTAATTTGTACGAGGCTAACCTGACATTAAGTATCAGAGCTGCTTCCCTCCTCGTCATGGTGGGTTGGAAGCCACCGTCGTAAAATCGGCGCATTCTCGCTGTAGGTGGTCTTGCCTTGAAGGCTTGCCATGCCTGGATGCCATATCTACCTGCATATGCAGCAGCTGCAATTGCAATCCCCGCGATCAGGGGAGTAGTTGCCTGATTCAAATTTTGTCATAAGCTTCAGAGATACTAAAGTTTATTGCTACCAGCTAAATACTGACCCAAATCATTAAGAAGTTGCCACTATTTTTGTGCAAAGCATGCGCATACAAGAGCTAAAGAGTGATAAAACTAATGTAGGCAGAATATCTGAAAAAAGCTTGACACTCATTTTTATTGTCAATACTTCACTTACTACTATCTAAATTAGCACTGAGAGATAGCAATTACACCAGAGAGAGCCAAATAGATCTTATTAACATTACGTCTCAGACGAACAGATAAACAAAATACAAGGAAAAAAAACAGGACTATGATAGCAAAATCGAAGAGGGGAGCAATCGGGACCAGACTTGGTTTATACAGGTCAAGAACAAGTCGCCTAGCAAAGGACAAGTATCGGTCATCGAAGCTGTGTTATGGAAAGAATACCAAGAATAAGACAATGTAGAAGTTGGGAAAAAAAATCTAAGGTGATGAAATGAGGTCATGATTCAGGTTCACGTCTATCAATAGCAAGAACTGATGACTTTAATATCTTACGATCACCATTATCAGGTGAATGCTCTATTGACTCTGTCTGTAACACAAAACAAGCTAATTCAAAAATACCACAGAGGGTAGGTTCACAATCAAGGTATCGAACCCATTTCTTTGCCTCGTCCCGACCCTAGCTCTTCAACTATTTCTTCTTGATCTTTTCTGATACTAAAAATTCACTCCAATACACGCAAAACCAAGAAATCAACAGATGCACTTAACAGAACGTACGCAGCGACAATTCATACCGACCGTCACAAGCATGACAATCATGACAATCAAAAGCATTCACGAAGTACCCTAAATCGAGACCCCGGAGCTTTATGTTCCCTTGAAATCAGTCAATTGATGGCAAAACGGGAGAAGACAAACAAGAGAGAAAAACCCATTCTTTCTCCGCAGAATTTCTCAGCACCCATACGGGGGGGCATTCAGCTAATGGGAAATTTCACGCCACGTCGACGGCCTGAAAGTACCTACGACCGAAACCCATTCCTTCTCCACAAATTTTCTCAGCAACCATATGAACATTCAGCCCAACAAACACAGCCCAATGAAGAAAACAGGATTCAACACCCAGCTCACGGAAAGGAGAAACCTTTCAATTGAACAGGATCAAATGTGCAAACTCAACCTAAGGATGGAAAAATTAAAGAACAGGTAGTGCATACTCACCATTGGGGAGAGAGAGAGAGAGAGGGTTAGGGCTTCGCTTCCGGCTCCGGTAGGGCGGAGAAGGACCGGAGCGCGGAGACAGAGAGAGAGAGAGAGAGAGAGAGAGAGAGAGAAGGGGGTTAGGGTTTCGCTTCCGGCTCTGCTACGGTGGAAACGGACCGGAACGCTGGAGGGCTGTTCGCGGGCCGGGAAAGGTAAGTCAGATTCGATTTGGTGCGAAATAAACTTCTTATACTTGCATGTGTTTTATATTTTCTAATTATTATATTTTATAATCTCTTTTAAAAAAGAATCGCATATATTTTTGACAGACAAGGCCACTTTGTCTCACTTAAAGCCTGCAAGATAACCCCCAAGTGTTTTCATGTTCCTATCATCTATGAACACTACAATAAATCGGCTTTGGTACTCTTTGAAGGTCTTGTTCATCAAATCCATGAAAACAAGAAGAGCACATGTCAATCCAAAAGGCACCATGAGCAATTTCAGGCAAGTCATTTACTTGGGCAAAAGTACAACTTAAGTGTTAAAACTTGGCACGAAGAGACACTTAAATATCAAAACTTGGCACGGGGGACATTTAAGTGTTAAAAGTTATAAAATGTACACATAAATGCCATTTTTTTTTAAAATTAGATCATTTAAGTGTAACTTCGGCGAATGCTGTTGGAAATCCAATGTGGCTTATTTATAATAATATAAATCGTTTACGTGGCTCGTCGGAAGCTAAGTCAGCAAAAACTCAGCCAAAACGACGTCGCTTTTGTGATGATGTGGCATTTAAAAAAAATATTAATTAAATTATATTAAATAACTTAAAAATATATATTATTATAAAATCGATTAATTTAAAAAAAAAAAAGGAGGAGAAAGGGAAGATCGGGCGAGGGCCGCATAGCCCTCGTTGCCCCCGCCGTCACTGCCCCACCATTGTTGGGAAGGGCCGGCGACGGTGGGCGAGGGTCGGGGTCGTCGGGGTGGTCGGCGACCTGCGGTGAGGGTCACTGGTTGCCCAACTAGAGCGACCCTAGGTAGGTGGCCTATGGCCTTTGGCCCGGCTGGGCGAGGGCCGGGACCTCGCCGCAGGTCGGCCTGGCGAGGGTTGCCGGCCCTCGTTGGATCTGGATGAGGGCCGCGACCCTCACCCTAGATCTGGGTGAGGGCCTACAGGCCCTCGCCGCAAGTCCGCCGGGGTCGCCGGCCACTAGCCAGGGCCCGGCGACCCCAGTTGACCCTCGCCTCACCGCCACTGGCCCTTCCTGATGATGGTGGGGTGGTGACGACGGCGGCGGAACCCTCCCCTTCCTTTTTTTTTTATAAATAAAATCGATTTTTAAAATTTTTTTCCTTGTATTACTTTGACAATTTTTTTTCTTAAAATTGCTACTTGGATATTTTATTTTGAAAAAAAAATGCTCCATTAGCAAATAAAATTGCCGGAAAATGACACGTGGCAGTTTGGCCGGATTTTTTCACTGTTGACACTTAACCGATTTTTTTTGCTTCGATTTTGGCACTTACGTGTACCTTTACGAACTTTTGATACTTAAGTGTTCCCTTGTGTCAAGTTTTAGCACTTTAGGGGTCCGTACGTCTATCTACTTGTATCTTCAACTAATGATAGCAATAAGGTTGATATTAGAAAATAGAGCTCATCAGAATTGATTGGATAAATCATTAGTTTACGACATTAGATATTTATTTGTGATTATTATGTTACAAAGTTCCTTGTAATCTATATAAAACCTCATGGTACTGCCCTTCTTTTTTAAAAATTTAACTGGAGTTCATAAAAGAAACATGAAGTCTAATAAAACCTTTTATTCAAAACCTCTTGTATTTGTGTTTTCAACTCTTTTAATTCGAAAGGTGTCATCAGATATGGTGTCTTTGAGATAGGTATTCTGCTAGGCTTCAATTTAATACACAAATCAATCCGTCTTTCAATAGCCAAACCCGAAAGAACCTCCTCAAGAAACACATCTAAAAACTCTCTTTTCACGGGAATATTTTTTAGTTTTATGACACCCTTTCTTGTGCCTTTGCAAGCGCCAAATAACCAAAAGATCCCTTTTTCAAAATTCATCTTACTTATAAGGTTGAGATTAATATTGGAAAAGTGCCGTTATAACATTTCCAACAAGAGAATTCAAGCTAATTGTAAAGTTGAAGGACAACTTTCTTTGAAAAGCAATCAGCAATAGCATTATGTGAGGACAACCAACCTATCCCAATAGTGACCTCAAAATCCTGTATATTCAACTCTACTAGATTATCAACAAAAAAAAGCCCCACCAAATCTACAAGCAATTTACATTATCAATCTAGAGAACACATTTCTTAAACAAACAATCGGCAACTAAGAAATTGCTAATAGCAGTATCAATGCAGAAACCGCATTCAAAAAGCTTAGGCAGCACATCAAGCTTCTTGACAAATTTAGCAAATCTAAATGAATATATAGCACCCGGATCGAATTATGCATAAGAATGTCGCAAAGCTATATAACTATCATATGAAATAACTTGTTAATTATTGCCGCATCATACTCCATCATGGTAAAAACTTTCTCTGTCGCCCTGTCTTTGATGGTTCTCTTGTGGCCTATGAACCACAGGGGTGGGAAAAATTGCGTAATTTAACTATTAGCTGGAGCATTCGTCCTCATAAAACAACCACATGCCATATGTTCAAGCTCTTGCTAATGTGTACTCTATGCATCACACTTTAAGATGTCATGTTCTATTTTTGTTGCTCTCTCTAAGACACCTTTGTAGGTAGTCATCACATGAGGAGAAGAAAGCTTGGAGTGAAACTTTGAATTTAGCCCTCTTCTCAAAGTGTTCGGCTTTATCTTTCTCATCAGCCACAAAATTCTTTCAAAATCTACTCACTTGGTTGAAACGACCGGCATACTTTATAACCATAGACTCACCCGAAGATACCTACACAAGTCGCCTCTAATTTTCGCTTAATGGACTTTGGGAAAAACTGGGCAAAGTAGTGAGAGGCAAAGTCAACTTTACAAATGTGAGCTACTCTTTTCTCCCCAAAGGTCCCTTCGATTTGTCTGATTCGACAGTAGCCATAATTGGATATGATTTCCCATCATAAGTGGATGAATTCGCTTTTTTTAAATTGGGCAAAGGTCAATTGTCCATAATTCTCAAATCCATAGCTCTACTTCCACTTAATTCCTTCACTTGAGGATGGAAATCAATCATCACTTTGTAAACTTTAGTTAAATTAGGTTCAATCATAGCCGCATGGGGCTCATCCCTTACCTCTTGCGAGTTTGGACTTCGATCATAATGATCTTAAAATTTCCTTGTTGAAGCTGTGTTTCGAGAACCTTGAGGCACATCTCTGGTGTTAGAATAATAAATCACTTGCTTTTATTATTTTTATGAAGTGAACCAAGCATCTTTGAGCCGAAACCAATGATCTAGACGCAAAATGAAATATACACCTTAGTACCTAACAAAAGATTAACACATTATGATCACGTTAAGACTTCGATCATAATGATCCTAATGTCTTCCGGTTGAAGCCACATCTCAAAAACCTTGTGGGCACATCCCTAGTGTCAGAGAAATAAGTTAATTGGCTTTATTACTCTTATGAAGTGAACTAAGCATCTTTGAGTTGGAACCAATGATCATCTGGACCCAAAATGAAATATACACCATAAAACCTAACAAGAGATTCACGCGTTAAGATGCAACACAGATCCTCACGACCCATATAATCTAGACAATAACGTAGGCGCTAATACTAACAAACATCACATCCCAACTTTACTAATATAATGGAAGTGATACAACTGTCTTCCTACCTGATGGATGCAGCCTTACACACAACCAAAATTAACTTGTTATCAAATTATATCCATTTATATATTTGGTAAACTAGTAAACTAGGTGAGAGTTCTAAAGTCCACTAAAAGTATATATTAAACTCCAAAGATCGACAAGCTAAACCCAACAAATACCATTTAAGCATATATACAACTATATATACATATAAAGCCGAAAAAAAAAAAACTATACTGATACTACTCCCATCCTACTCATTGGTAGTTGTAGAACCTCAAAAAGAAGTAAAATGAATGAGTTGAGTAAAACACTGATCAATGAATAGTAAAAATCTTTTTCAAGTATATTGAACATCCATTATGCATATTTATGAACATTTCAAAACAAAACACACTTGTCCAAGAACCAATGTATCATATACATTAGAGAGCAAAGCATGTTTTCATAAAGTTTTCCATAAATTCAAATGCATCATAAACATCCAATTAAACAATAAAATCAAAGCAACATTAATGATCCGTTCTACTAACTAGTCTTATGATGACTCTTAATGCCATTTCACTAGGATGTCTCAAGAAAAGTATGCATGCTAACAATCCAATCCCTTGATGGTTTTAGATCATAGTGACAATAAGCATAAAACTACTAACTCATCCTTTAACATCCATAAAACTAAGCTAGGATTTTCATAAGTCAGATTCACATAGCATGACATATAACATTTCACAATTCAATCAATCAATGAGATAATTTCATGTAGCATTGGTCAAACCGTTTCACAAATACTATGCAATTTCCAACAAACAAAAGGATAGTAAATACCCGATCTAGTATTATGCAAACAATATGCTTTAAACATCACTTTCCTTTTTAATAAATATCATGCCATGCGATTTCTTTTCAAAGTTATAACATATTTGATTCTTATGATTTTTAAGACATGAGTTTCCAAATCACGGAAGAGATAAGCTCACACGATAGTGTGAAGCAAAACAATGAAAGCTATATTGAGCAAAAAAGCCAAAATGTGATCAATTAAGTGAAATACAGACAAACCATTGGAATTTGTCCTAGTGACTACCATCCTCACATGAGAATGGAGAGTTAAGGGTTTGAATCCCTACCTTCTCAGGGGGTTAGAATGGGACTATTTAGTTTTGGGAGTGAGTTTCGACTTCCATGCCCTACACAGAAGTAGGGCAAAAGTTTGAATGCTAGAGTATGATTAGAATAGGACGTAGAATAGGATTAACAAAAAAGAGAGAGTAAAACACGGATATTAAGATAACATAGATAACTACCTTAACTGAACTATGATTAAAATAAATTTGTCACATCCCAAATCCTACAAGAATAGGGTGTTGGAATATTTAAATAATAAAATATGTCTTAATCTAACATCTTAAATTTTTAGAACAATCAACAATGGTCATACAAAATCTTATATGGTATTAAAGCCAAAGGTCCTGAGTTCAAATCTTACCAAACTCTATTTGCCTTCCCAATTAAATTTTCACCTTTAGTATTATGCAAAAGATCAAACTAAGCGTGGTGGGGAGTGTTGGGATATTTAAATAATAAATCATACTTTCGTCTAATAACTTAAACTTTTAAAACAGTCGGTAGAGGAAGCATTGGAATATTTAAATAATAAACCATGTATTTATCTAACAGTTTAAGCTTTTAGAATAGTTGGCAGTGATCCTATAAAATCTCACATAAGAGAATGATACGACTGTCCTCCTACTCAAAAAAAGAAAAGAAAAATAAATATATATAATCAAATAGAAAGTTGGTTACAATATCAAAATTTCTACAATCCTAAAAAAGAATTTTACATTTCAGAAGTTAACTAAATCCAACTACTATTAACAGACGTATATACAACTCCTCAAACCATATCCAAAATCCAACTCCCAAAAATCCCTATTGATGACACTTTTGTTTTACTTGTCGTTAACCAAGAAACCTGAAAAACATTTAAGACGAATGTTATGAGCAATCACAACTCAATGAGTAGTACATCTTTTTTAAGCAGATCGAGTATCCATTATGTACTAATAAAGTAATGGCAAAAATTCATAATTTAAACCCAAGATATAATACGCATATCAAATCAAACATGAATTGTTTCATTGCAAATCAGAATTACTCATTTAATTCACCATCATAATCCAAATATCAATGGTCAAGCCCATTAATTAATCCCTATCAAATCACACGTTAATAGTCCATTCTATTAACTAAGGTGGTGCTCAACATTCAATTATGGTCACGATACAACGCCTAGTGATAAGGTGAATAAAATCCCCCTCTTGCCAAATTCTCATCTATTATTAGTTGGTGGTTGATCTACAATGATATTTTTTAGTATGTATACCTAGAAACCCTTAACCAAATTCACAGTAATATTGAGCATCAAAGCATCATCAACATATATTAGAAATTGAATCTAGAATCAATCTCATAAACTAGAATACTTTTTACAAACCAAACATATCTCTAATCATTTTAAGTTGATTTCATAAACCGAATTCGCAAAGTTATACATGCTTGATCTAGATTTTTATACAACAAAAATGCCATTTCATAACTCAAACCACGTATAATTCATATTACTTTTGAAATAGAAGCTTGAAGAAGAGATATCCACTCTCACTCGAGAATGTCTAAGACCAAACAACAAAACAAAGGTTACTCAAACCGTCAAACTGGCAATCCTACCAAATAAGTGAGAAGCAATGTCAAAATTGAGGAAAATGCTATCTCAACTACAATAAGCTAAATCAAGCTTACTCGCTAACAAAATGACTCATACGAATAAAGGAACCAAGGTTTAGAATTCTCACCGAGCACTTTGAAACACGATATTTCTGTGTGTCGAGATGCCCGTGGCTTGCACGAACCGCCTCTCCCTTCCTCCGTCATGGTTTCTCCTCCCTTTCATCTTATTTGTTGCTTTTTCCGGCTCTCTCCTTTCTCTTATTTATTTTCCTCTTTATTTATTTAGCAGCTAAAACAACATTAATAAATTGGCTAAGGATGTTGCTTCGCAACCGAGGCACCAAACTGAAAATAGAGAAATGTGTTTATAACTTGTAACTCATCAATTCAAGCAATGATGAAAAAATAAATCCTTTCCTGTCTTATAATAACACTTAGAAATTTTTCAGTTGAGCAATGGGTTTCATGAGTATATTTATATGATATAAGAGATGTCGGTGACCAACCAAGCAAGCTTAAACTTCCGAGCTCCTTAAACCAATCAAGCCATATGTGCAATAAAATCCCCTTATTAAAAGCTGGTTAGGTAAAATGGACAGCTCTCAGAAACCATAAAAACATCAATGTCAAGTGGGAATTTACATTAAATAATTCCCTGCGTATGATCCCGCTTTCATAACAATACAGTTGACTGAAATTGAAATTCAGGCCTCCCCAAATAAATTTTTTACTTTTGTGGCGGTCATATTCCAAGATTTCCAATTACGAAAATCATCCTAACAACCACGAGTTTTAGCAATTTCTGAACTATACTAATCATCTGAAAGTTCCATTCCACCAACTATTCGGTGCAGTAGCAACCCACAAGTAGCTCTCTCCATCTCTCTCTCTTTCCTTTAACTTAAAGAAAAATCTTCAAGGGAAGAGAAAATTTCTTCTCCTCTCCCGCCAATGAAAATGCCCCAAACAACTGGATTAGACCTTGAGGTTGCCTGTATCAATCATTGGCATGTTGCGCCCCAACCTCTTGCTGGAATAATTTAAGAAAGAATTGTTAATTAGCATCACCTTCCCTCACTTTCTGAGCACTTCTCATATAAAAATCCACTTCCGACACAATTAAGCTTCTAGGTTGCTCGTTTTGCTGTTCCAGCAACATCATTTCTTCACCAAATTTCTCCAGCTTTTATAATTATACTACCCCTTTTTTTTCCCTCTTTTTGGCTTGAAAAACTCGGATCAAAATCCAACGTCGTAGATTTTGCCAAGATGGGGTCTGTGGAAAGATCAAAGAAGAAGGTCCAGTTGTGGAAGAAAGCCATCGTCCACTTCTCTTTATGTTTCGTCATGGGATTCTTCACCGGCTTCGCTCCCACGGGCAAGACCACGACATTCGCCGGCCGACCCGTCATGTCCAACAAAATGGAGATCTTCTCTCCACAATCTGGAGAACTGTTGGACCCGCCACCGGTCACATCTTCGCATGTCAATTCCAATAGAAGCTTGATTTCTGAGGTGCCGCAGCAGGTCTCGGGGAAACCTGGCGCCGAGCCTGAAGAGGAAGATCTCTTGGAGAACGAAGATAATCGATTAGAAGAAGCCGAATTTCCGGAGGGGAACAATAAGCTTGTCCCCAGGAGGCTCCTGATCATTGTCACACCCACCACAAACCATCCATTAACGGATGTGCTGCTGAGAAGGTTGGCCAATACCTTAAAGTTGGTCCCTCAACCATTGCTGTGGATGATTGTTGAAAAGCGGTCGGAGTCCAACGAATTGTCGCAGATCATGAGGAAGACGGGGATCATGTACCGGCACTTGGTCTTCCGCCAGAACTTCACGGACCCGGATGCAGAGATGGACCACCAGCGGAACCTCGCTCTCCGGCACATCGAGCACCACAAGCTCAGCGGTATCGTTCACTTCGCCGGGCTCTCGAACGTCTACGATCTGGACTTCTTCCAGGAGCTCAGAGAGATTGAGTAAGAATTCTCGTCTCCGTTTTCTTAATCATGTCATTATTAATTAGGATTTCTCTTTTTTCTTAATGTGATAAGCTTAGGATGCCTTTTATGGTTAGTTCTACCAAACGACATGTCTTTTTATGTGGTTAAGTAGGAAAACGATTTAAAGTGCGGAGCTTGACGTGCCAAATGGCGAGAGTTTTCAAAGTTTTAGGTGATGCTTTAGGGAGATATTGCACTAGGATTCAACACTGTTAATAGCTCGATTATGTTATATAATATAATTCCCACCGAACATGGATAAGATTTGGCGATTGATACAGTTGAGGTCACTTGGGCCATGTTTTATGGGTATTTCCACGTGCATAATTATGAAATTTTCCCGCAACATTTGTATCACCTACATCTCATTAGTCAATTTTGCCATAAACATTGTCTATCATGCGACGGTCATCGTGATGTCATAGAATTCATGCTTATTTTGGGAATGTCCGATTCGATGTGACAGGGTGTTCGGGACATGGCCCATGGCAGTGTTATCAGCGAACCGGCAGAAGGTGAGCATAGAAGGGCCGGTGTGCGACTCGTCCCAAGTGCTGGGATGGCACCTGAGGAGAATGAGCAACGAAACCACGGCCACCGGCGAATCGAGCGATAGACCTCCCATTCACATCTCCAGCTTCGCTTTCAACAGCTCCATCCTCTGGGACCCCGAACGATGGGGCCGCCCTTCTTCCGGTCAACCCAACTCTCAGGTACCGCTCCTACCAACCACCATCTTACCATTAAGATATACAAGATGATGTTCTTTGCTCCCTTTGATGTCACCATTAAGTAACCTGTCCATCCATTTCATCGGTTCATATTATAATGCGTTGACAGTTGAGATTTGTCAAGACATCGATAGAGAAACCAGGTATATGATCCTTTTCCCACATATACATTCTTTGTCCAGTAATGTCTACTACCCTTAGGTTGTCGACACGTGCCATTGAGCTTGATCTTGAAATAGTCCCCCGGTCTCATTGCGCATTTGATAATCCTATATTACATCCGAGTTCAATGAGATGATTGTCTCGCTGTATCATTTGTGTTAGCCCCAATCGGCCCCCTTCCGAAAGTTTGATAATAACGGATGGGGGTGGAAGGTCCTTAAGCTCGGTGCCTTAAGGGTCATCGAACATTGAGACCGGACATTTCGACACTAGATCTCATCAGGGGTCTAGTAATCCGTTGAACTAATAGAAACCCGAAGCACGATTAGGGCGGATCTAGACAAGCAATCTCGTTCTTGGACGGGCCCACATAAATAGGCAAGCTTGGGCCCACCTAGATCTAATTAGCATTCTATAAAACATAGTTAGGCCTGGAAAATGACTGGCTGCCCACTTAATCATATTCATTAGGTAGCGGATGAAGGGACAAGGGACCTTCTTGGTGGGTATGTTTGTACCTTCCTGACCGAGGAGGCTCGTAAAAAGCCCATTGGGCCTTATCCATGCGACCCTAAGGATTAGGCCTCCGATCCATTGAATTTTTCATAGGTAGAATTCCCACGACCATCTCTAGGTGGGCGACTCCCGTGCACCGACAGGAACAAAGGTAAAATTCGAGGACAAGGTCTTATTATTTTTGTACGCATCGGTGGTCGCTAAAGGTGGGGTCGATTTCAATTCACAAAATAAATTTGATCATGTTCCCTTTTTTTTGGGCAAAAGAGCATGTGATTTTGTAATGACCCGACCTATTTCATGTGGGTCAAGCTATCAAAAAGAGTATTGTGAAAAATCTCACAAAATCATTTGGCGATGGGTGCTGAAATTGAAATCACACAGTAATATAGTCTCTTCTCTTTGATTAGAGACTTGGCAGTACTCCTTTTTATTGATAGAGAAAAATTGCTTTTCTTTTTTGCCTTAGCGGAAATCTACTTTTGGTTCAAGCTAGAGCTCAACTATCTAAAGTGGCATTTTGAATTATATTTATTTAGTGAGTACGCTTAACACTTATCAGACAAAACAAAAGTTTGCAGCTTCAAATGCATTACTTTTCACATGGTGTGTGTAACCGATACCATTAGAAATCCAATCAATTCTTTTAACATATTACTTTCGCTTAACGAGGGGGCACTCTCTTTTGGCTAAAAGTATGATGTACAAGACCCTAAAAAATTACTCATATTGGAATGACTAATTATTTGATTCAAGTCAAGTTACGGAAGAAATTTCTTTGCTAGAGTGACTCGTGTATGTATAATTAAACAATAATCTACATCATCATCATTCTAGAGTAGGCCCTCCTATTCTTTTACTCAATTAAGCTTTTCCCTCGTCCCCTTAGGAATCAAGTCCATTTCGTCATGCATGTGTTCACCGAGGGAAAAAGTGAATCTTTGTTTTTGTTTTTGTTTTGTAATGATGTGGTTGTAATCTCGAGTCAAGACTCAAGAGGAATCGATCACTTCTGCGATGCAGGACTCCATGAAGTTCGTGAAGGAAGTGGTGCACGAGGACGAGACCAAAGTGAAGGGACTTCCGGGAGAGAAGTGCTCCAAGATCATGCTCTGGCACCTTCGCTTCCCACCCGCTCGTCCTCATCATCAGCGTCATCCCTCGACAGCTCTCGATCAGACGCTGATTTCTCAACGATGAGAAGGCAAAACGCTAAGTGAATAATATGATGTTTTATTTCCTGTCGTGCTCTCAAATTTTTATCAATCATTCTTTTGAGTTTATTATACTCTCGAAGCGTGTTGTAGAGCATAAAATCGTTTCGGTTTTGAATCACTGGCGAGGTTGTTCAAGACCCTCCTCGAATTTAGGCCTCACAGGGCAATCGATGATCTAGACTGTTGCAAAACAAGGGCATTGATGCGTTCCTCTCTTAGTGCTGGGGTTTAAGTAGCACAAGCAAATTGCGGCGAGCTTTGCTCCTTTTGGTACGAGGCTAATAGAGCAAGCATCGATTAAAGTCACCTTCCTCTTTCCCAGTTGGATTCGTGTGCCGTTGGGTTATTTTCACGATCGACCCACACGACAATCATTGACCGAGATTGCTTGTCGGTCTGTAACAACTTTTACAGCTCAATTTCATAGCCAATTCACTTCGCTTGTGTGTGGATTTCAACACTAGTTTTCCTAATATTGCGGCTATCATGTTTGGAATGAGAAAAATTTGCAAATTATGCAAACGTGTGGTTTTTTATAATTGGGAAAAAGCCTCAAAAACCCTAAACTATTCCTATTATAACACATTTACTCTTAATCTTTTTTTTTAACATCAAAAATTCTAAACTTATACCTACATAACACATTTACTCTATATTAATATTCTACCAATGAGCATCATTAAAAATTTATGTTCATAGATGGTGGAAGACAAACTTGTTGACAATGGCGCCTACGAGGCTTAAGTAAAACAAAATGATGCCGTTTTAGTTGAAAAATTATCTAGTTGAATCTTGATGAAGGATAAATGTAAGGTATAAGTTTGGAGTTTTTGATGTTATAAGAAAAAGTTTAGGATAAATATATTATATTGAGTATGTTTCGGGGTTTTTTATATTACAAAAAAAAAATAGGCTAAGTATGTCATAATGGACATAATTTGGAGATTTGATATTTTTTTCCCTTTATAATTTCTTAAAACTCAAAATGTATACAAAAAGAAGCATCTTTTGTAAAGGACATTTGTCGCTTTACGAATATATTGTGACCAAAATATTTTACCAAGCAAGAGAAAATGCATTTGAGGTCCACATAATGGAGAACTCCAGAAGCTCCCAATATTTGAGGTTTGTCCCCATATTGTTGGGAGATTGATTTGACTAGTGTTTACTGTTTATGTCTTCTCTATTGATCATGATCGATTCAGCCAAGAATCTTTAAAGATGAGGCTTCCTTCAAAGATGGAAGATGACATCCTTGCTAGCTCTTTGATGATTTACTTTTGAGCAGATCGTGGTTACGTTTCATAATCATGAGATAACAAATGGGTTTTATGAAATCCCATGTATTGTACTAAAAGTGACTTTTGCATACTAAATGCACTAAATTTTAATGAAGGGACCCTTTTGTTCCAAATGAAAGTTTAACATTTTTTCCTAGAATAAGTGAACTTTTAGAGGAAAATCTCTTGAGAATATGTAATAAAGTCGACCTATGAAAACAAGAAAATGTTTATGAAAAGTTAAATAAAAATAAAACTACTAACACACATCTAATTGTAAGTAGTAAAAGTAAGGCGAAACTTATCCAAAAAATTATAAACCTATTGCACTTTTGCTAATTCAATTCTAAATTTTTTAATTTTGCCAATTGAGTCCTAAACCTTTTCACTTTTTGTCAATTGAGTCCATCTAGCCAATTTTGGCCGAAAATCGTTGACGTGGACATCGACTGTCCCATATAGAATAACCGACGTTGACGTTGATAATTTTAACAATACGTTAATATTTTTTTTTGAATTTTTTATCCCTTTTTCTTAATTTTCTCTTTTCCTTCTTTTCTTTTCCCCCTTGATCTTATTTTCTTATTTTCTTTCTTTTTCCCTTGGTTGGTCCTTGTCGATAGCTAGCGCAAGCACCGGCCTCAAGTGAGGGTCGCCCTCGCCAACTTTAGGTGAGGGACGCCTAGGCCTGGGTTGGTGAGAGCCACCCTCGCCGAATATAGCGAGGGCGAGGGTTGCCCTCATCGGCCTCAAGCAAGCATGGGCCACCCTTCATGGCAAGGTAAGGCCTAGGCAGGCAACCCTCGCCAGCTTAGGCTTGAGTGTCCCTCGCCTGAGGTCGGCGACCTCCATTAATTGTCGACGTGGTCTAGCAGTGGTTGGTGGTGGGAAAAAGAAAGTAAAAAGAAAAGAAGAGAAAAGGGGAACGGAAGGAAGGAAAAGAGAAAAAGAAAAAAAAGGAAAATAAACAAATAAATAAAAATTTGAAAAAATTTGAAAATATTATTAAAAATGTTTACATCAGTGTCGCCTGTGCCACATAGGACAGTTTGCATGGATGGACTTAATTGGCAAAAAGTGAAGTTATAAGACTTAATTGACAAAATTAAAAGGTTTATGACTAAATTGACATAATTGCAATATATTTAGGATTAAATTGATAAAAATGTAATAATTTTAGGGCTTTTTGGACAATATTCCCTAAAAGTAACTATACAAGGCCAGAAAGTAGTTATATCTATGATTTCGCATAAATTTGACTTTATTATGCATGACAGATGATATTACATGTTTAATAAAAATATCTGCTCTATATATCTAGAGAAAAACATGCATAGAATAAGGCTTCGTTTGGTAACGTTCATATTTCTTTATTTTTTTATTCTTTTGTTCCCCGGAATAGAAAAAGAACAGAAATCCGTTTGGTAACGCCAACCGATTTTTTTATTTCCGGGAATAGAAAGTTGTTCCCGGGAATAGATTTGTAGTAGAAATGAGAAGTAGAAAAAAATAGCTTCTTATTTCTGGGAATAATTTCTAGAAACTATTTCTTGGAAACCACTTGCTGCCCATAGCACGCCGCCGTTCGCCCAACACTGCCCGCCGCCTGCCCCCGGCGGTCATCGGTGACTTGGGGCGACCGGTGACCCGGTGCGATCAGCGGTGGCCACCCGGTGACCGGCGGTGGTGACCTCGCGTGACCAAAGTGGTGGCGACCCGACGGTGGGCAGCGATGGGTGGTGACCGGAGGCGTGGTGGGTAGCGATTGGCGGGTTGTGGGTGGCGGCGAGAGGTCGGCGGACGAGGGCAGCCCGGCGGCCGACCGGCGAGAGGTCGGCGGACGGGGGTGGCCAGCCGCCGGCGATCGACGTCCGCCAACCGATGTTCGGCGGTTGTTGGCTGCCACTCGCCATCGGTCGTCGGCCGCTGTCCGCCCCGTCCGCGACCTCTCGCCACCGTCCACAGCCCACCGGTTGCCGGTTGCTACCCGCCGCTTGCCTCCTGTCGGTCGTCACCACCATTGGAGAAAAAAAGAAATAAAAATTTTATGTCGATACCAAACGCATTTCTATTCCCTTTCGTTCCAAGAATAAGAAATTTTTGGAGTTACTAAACGCCTTATTTTACTTTGAAATTATTCCAGGGAGTAGAAATAGAAAATAACTATTTCTCAAAAGAAATTGTTTCTAGAAATAGAAATATTACCAAACGCACCCTAATTGATTTACACGGTTGCAATATAATACAACATATAGAGTAAAATTACTTCAAGCCTATCCAATATAATATGCAGTAAAATACAACATTAGAGTTAAAGTAGTTAAAGGATAGTAATTACTTAAGAAGAGATGACTAACAATGGAGTCGAATTCAATAGAATAAGTTCATGACATATTCAATTTTCATGAGGTGCGACCTATGGGATGTTTAATAAGTGTACAATGTTAGGCAAATGAACCCATTATTTTCACTCATCTGCCAACTGATGAATATTACTTTCTAGTAATATTTCTTTTACAATTTCATATTATCGTGATTGCTATAACTCGAAAAATACAAATATTATGTAAATTAAACTTGCAAGAGTATATAAACATTTTCAATAAACATAAATTTTAAAAAGGAAAATTGTGCATAGAACCCAACTAAGATGAGTAAATATACTAGTAAAAAACTAAGCACAACTAAAGGTGTCTATATTAAAATGAAGTTAATGATGCCTTCTTCTTGGGAGATTGAGTTGTATTAAATTCATATTCTTTTAATACATTAGGTACAGCATTCTGTGTGGTGTGGTAGGTACAATCTTCTATATGATATGGTTTACTGATCTGTATAGATTAACTATTCTATTTTGGTGAACTTCTTCTTTTTAGTATCTTCTACTATTATATAAAATCGGCTTTGTTCTGTTATTAAAAAAATTGAGTAAAATAATCATTGTATTGTTGTGAAAATTCCGCCCCTTCCCCCTACATTAAGTTTCTTGCCACATCATTGATTATGAGAAAATTATATATCCGTGATTTTACATGTCAATATTAGTATAGTTCGAAAAAGATTCTCTCGTATGTTTATTAAAGATAATGACACAAATGACCATTAAATTTTGGCTTAATGTGCAATTTGATCCCTAAACTATAATTAAATATACAATGTGGTTTCAAATTTTTAATTTGTTCAATATAATCTTTAGATTTTTGGTACATGTGTAATACTGTCTCTAGATTATATGGAAATATTTAATGTTCTTCTTTTATTAATTTAAATTCATGGACAATATTGAAATTTTCATACAGCCCAAAGACTAAAACATATATCAAAAGTCCAGGAATTATATTAAACAAATTAAAAAATCAAGAATTACATAAGGATCACATTGAACAAATTAAAAATTTAGGGATCAAATTACACGTTAGACCAAAGTTCATGGATCATTTGTATTCTTTCCCCTTAATAAAAGTGAAGTTGAGGGCGTTCTAAAATGCACAAAAGATAATGTAGTTAAAAGCAGGGGTGACCTCAATAGACATATTGCTCGACCTTTTTTTCTGCATACGGCCAAAGATACTCATCAATTTTCCAATATGACGAGCTCTGCCCCTTTCGTTAATTGGTTGCTGCATATCATCGTTGCCCATAACATAATAATCGCTTACATATTTCTCCCGGCAGGAGAACCGTCTCCATCATTTTCTTGTGCTGTGAAACATGAGCTCGACATATGCAACCTCTCCCGCGTTTAAGATTGAGTCAATGATGTTGGAAAGCAAGAGCGTTGGGGTGCTCATTAAACTTGGAAGTAAAGAAGGCAATTATAAAGAGGCAACAAAACAAAAGCTAAAAACGAAGTGATTGGCCAATGCAAATGCGATCGTTAGTTGGTCCATCGCACTCAAATTCAAACACGTTGGCGAAGCATGATTGGTAATGCATGGACGATGAGCTGCAAGTCGTCACATGATGTGTTCCAATCAAGTAAATACTATACAATAATGTGTTTACTTACATGGCAATTACCCAATAAGTTGAAGTTTCGCTTTCTCATATATGTACTACAGTCGCTCTAGACTCATTCCATCGTCTGAAACGGAAGTACTTGTTACTGCTATGAGAAATATTACCTGCTCAATGACAAGAAATGAAAAGGGAAACTCACAATCTAATCCTTGTAGTTTTGAGGGATTTCAGTTTGGGATAATGATATGAACGGTCCATGAACTTTGGCCTAGTGCAATGTGGTCCATGAACTTTCAATTCGTTCAATGTGGTCCTTGGACTTTTGGTAATTATTCAATTTAATCCCTAAATTATATAGAAATGTTTAATACTATCATTCCTTTAATTAAGTAATATATTGAACATGTACCAAAAGTCCAAAGTTTATATTGAACAAATTAAAAATTCAAGGATCACATTACACATTATGCTAAAGTTTATGGACCATATTGAACAAATTAAAAATGCAAGATTATATTGCATGTTGGGCCAAATTTCATGAATTATTTGTATCATTTTCTCTTTTAGTTTTGATTCTCATAGTTTGTTTGGTTATAATTTGGTTCTCGTATTGTTTTTAGATACCTTCCATCAAATTGCTCATCCACAAAATGCCAGATATCGAGAGTCAGCATCGGTAATTGACACATGGTGTCTTTTTTTTTTTTTTTGGTCGAAACAAACACTTCATTAATTTAAATCGACGAAGAGAGGCTCGGGAGATGGGCTTCATTACTGAGTAAGTCCCAAAGGCGATAAGGTGGAGATGAGACCAAGTTTGGAGGTAGGCCCTTTTTCCGATGGGTTCTAATGTGCACAAATAACTATAGCAAATCATAATCTCCCTCCCTTGTCTTTTGAAGTGTTTAAATGTAGTATTTTACTTTGTTTTTGCAACAATACTACCTCATACCATTGATTGATGAGATTTTTAAATTGGATAAGTGCATCAGAAGTCTTGAAATTCTTCATGAAAGTGCAATTTGAGTTTTCAAACTCTATTACAAGTATAATCAAGTATTAAACTTATCAAATCGGAAAGTTCTCCTATTAGGTCCATCCAAATTGATGAATGGACAATGATGACCCAACTTTATTTATTGATTTCTCCCTTCAACATGGCCCATGACTCAATGAATTGGTCCTCAAAAGAACTTAATGTAATTTTTGAAGAAGGCCAAAATTTAAATGGACCAATTGAAATGTTTATAACTTGATTGCATTTTATATAGAAAATTTAGAACTTTCCGTGCAATTTTGCCGATCTTAAGGGAAGAATAGTTCTAAGAATTGGCCGTGAGCAAAATAACAAGAGGAAGCTCCATTGAAAGAAGACGAGAAAGACAACTTGAGTTTATGGAAATGTCTCAAAAGGGTTCCTTATGAAGAGGAAAACAAAAAAATAGAGACAAAGCAAGACAAGAAGAAGATTGTATGGATATTTGTCACTACATTGAAACTTTACCATAACATATATTTTAAACATGTTATAAGACATTGCAAGTTTAACACGTCTAAAAATGTATTTAGATCTGGATAATACGTTTCGATATAACTGAACTTGTCTTGTTGACATCAATAACATGTTGTGTTAAGCTAGATAGCTAAACATAACTAGACATAACATAAATGGAATCTACATACAATATTTTTATTGTCTGGGTATAGAAGGATTGATCTGTTTATGATATGAGCACGCTTATATTTGACATACTTAATTATCCATCGTATTTATATATCATATCGATAATTGTAAAACTTGACTATGACAGTGTTAATACTCCAAAAGCGTAAGACTTTGGTCACTAGGGTATGTTAGTCGAGTGGCCTTGATGCCTTGATAAACTCAAGCTTGATATATTTATTTTTTGGTCAGTTCTCAAGCTTGATTTGACTTGCATAAATGGTCTCCAAATTCGACTTGAGCTTGATTAAGTATTATTAACTTTCTTACTTGAGCTCAACTCAACTGAAAATCAAGATGTTTGAACTTGACTATACTTCAGTCTACTTATAAATGAACTCAAGCTCAAGTTCAAACTTGACTTTAATAAGCTTTGACTATGTAATTTTAAAAACTTCTACGTCTATTTTCGCAATTGCTAAATACTTCTAAAAAATAATGGGAAGTTTGATTAAGCTAGATTATATCTTGTGAACTTGTCAAATTGAGTATTGATGAGCTTGAACTCGAGATTAACTTAACAAGACACTCAAATGGTGCAGGCTTAAGTTTGACTCGAAATCAAGTTAGTTGTGATTTTGAGTAATCCTTAAGCCATGCTTAATTTTTTTTTTGTGGTCAAACATGCTTAATTTAGTGGCTAGTAATTTCACTTAATTTTAATTGCACTGATTGAAATATGTGGATTATGCTGTGACTCCCATATAAATTATCCTAATGAAAGGGAAAAAAAAAGAAGCTTAGAAAGTTTATGATCAACCGATGTAATTTACTCTCATTTCTATTACTGCCTTCTCCAGGATCCCAAGAACCCCGTTGAATTTCAAATACTTCTAAGATAGATTACTCAATAAAATACTGAGAAGTGTCCCTTTTTATCATGTTTTCACTCTATTGTATCGAGAAATTTAGAAAGTGTATTAATCAAATGGTTTTGCTAGCATGATAATTTTTTAGTTATTATGAAAGTGCAACATGTCGTGAATTATAAATTCTTGAAGGAATGGGCTCCATGATAAGATTTAATTATTATTAATATTTTTAGTGTAAAACAACCTATTAATCTCGTACTGAATCAAGAATAGTAATATAAGTATTTTTCTTGATTGAGAGGGCTTATTTGGTGGTGGTAAATAAATAAGGAAATAAAACAAATAAGTGGGGCCCACGCCCTAGCAAAAACCAGCTGGAGCAGTGGAGCATAGCAGGTCTCTCTCTATCTAATCATTGCTCTCATTCCTCTCTCTCTCTCTCTCTTCACATCCTGATATTTTCCCCTTCTCTCTCTATCCTCTTTCTTACTTTTCTCTTCTCAAAGTCACAAATCAGAGAGAGAGAAAGAAAGAAAGAGAGAGAAAGAGAGAGGGCCATATACCGTTGCGTCTCGTGAAGAAAAAAGGAAGGAGGCTTCACTTCGAGATCTGCATCCCACTTCTCCTCCTTTCTCCTTCCTCACTGGTCCGCTTCTTTCCCAGGTAGCTCCTCTCTCTCTCTCTCTCTCTCTGCTGGACCCCTGTTGACAACATGAGATCTGCTCTCTTTTTGCCTAGCTTCATCGGTCGTTGTCCACCTCGTTGTCTCTTCTTCTTCCTCCTCTTCGTCCTGCTTCGTACTGTCGTAGCTCGCCCTGTGGCATTCGCTTTTGCGGCTCCCCGTTCTGCTTCCGACGTTTCGACAAACCCACTTTCGCTTTTCCCCGGAGCAGCGAGTTTCGCGTGTCGGTGCAGTGCCAGCTGGCCAACGCTTCGTCTCCGGTTGGTTGACCGAATTGTAGCGTGCTTAGACTGAGTTTCTCTGTGTGGATGCAGTTCGTCCATAGGATCCGTTGTTTTTTGTTCCGGTTTTTCTTTCTCTGCGTGCCTTCGTGAGAGTCGAGGAATTCGGGGATGGTAATCTGGGTTGGGATCTTCGTATCTCCCGTTTGTCGGGCCACTCGACAGTAAAAATCGAGTCTTTCGTGGCAATTGCCAGATTTATACATCTGAACAGAACACTAATTTGGTTGGGTGAGTTTGGTGGAAAATGCTTGTTAAGTAGAGGGCTTTTTGAATTCCTTTTTCCAATTGGGTTCTGATTACTGTATGCATTTGGATTTGCCCTCCCACCCAATTCACCAAATTAAACAGATGATAAGGAGATGGGGAAAGGGAACTGGTTTTCCTCAGTGAAGAAAGCTCTCAGCCCTGACTCAAAAGAGAAGAGAGAACCGGTACCGAGGCTCAACCCGATGTTTAATTGCATCTTCTTTTTCTTCTTTTGTGATCCCTTTTTTGTTTTGTTTCCTAACGAATGTATGAGATGTCTTTTTCCAGAAATCTAGTAAGTCAAAGAAGAAATGGTTTGGCAAGCAGAAAGACCTTGTATCCGATCTGAGCTCCCCTGTGGTGGTGGCGGCGGTGGCAGTGGCGGAGCCGCCACCTCCGCCACTTCCTCCTCAGACTGAAGAAGTGAACTTTACAGATGGGGCGAAGGAAGAAAGCAGGCCTGTTCATGCCGTTGCGATTGCCACTGATTCCAGTTCAAATACAGCTGCAGAGGCTGTTCAATCAAGTTACTTCGTTCAGTTTGCTGGCAAATCAAAGGAGGAAGCAGCGGCAATTAAGATTCAGAAATCATTCCGAGGATATCAGGTAGATCTTTTTTGTCATGTGGAATTTGTTATTTGTTTTGCTTTGATGCTGTCAAAGTCCCAGCTGCACTTCTGATTTTGTAAGCCATGTATAAACTAGAAACCTTTTTATAGGCTGCTTTAAAAAGAAAGATGCTTCTTTTCCATTTCTTCTATTGTTAAGGAACTTATCTACTAATATAGTTTTTTTTTTTGGGTAAGGTATCTACTAATATAGTTGTTGCTGACTTACACTGAAATTTCTCTACGTTTATATAAGAAAAGTTGTTTCTTGCCAAAATGCTTGCTGTATAGCTGTGCATTTAATTAGTAGCAATGCCAAGCATCAGCCGATCACCAATAATCAGTTTGCCAGTTGGCTTGTGGGCCAGAAGTTTTCCTATTTTTACTCTGCAAAAGTCATACTTGATAGAATCATTCATTCAAATCCCTATTTTGGTGCTCTCTAAGAAGAGCTGTGGACAAATGTTTGATAAGTGTAGGTTCCTACGCAAGTGAACCATTATCGGTTCCTATGTGGTAGCATCTCCATGTGGGAATAATCTTTGAACAACCACACGCGACAAACACTACTTAGGTCATTATATCTTGAGGATAGCACATTCCTTGCCAAATGAAGTTGGCATGGTTCTGTAGGGAAATTAAATACTAAATTATTTTCTAAAGCTCTAAGATGTGTTTCAAATGAAGTACAGTAGCCGGATCATCAGATATCAGTTCATTAATCCTAAGAAAATGGAGTTCGGACTATAATATCCCCAAAGCTTTGGATGAAGGCAGAGACAAAAGGGATTAACTAGGTTCAGACACCTGAGGCTGAAGTTCTTGATATGAAAATTCAACATCGAATGAAACTATTCAATAAATTGGTTAAGATGAGTACCATCATGAATTTTCTTATGAATAGAGATGTCAAGTGAAATTCTGATTCTGGCTATGGAATGAGTTTTTTCTTGAAGTGTATCATTGACATTGTCAATTTCTATTTCAAGGCAAGAAGGGCAATGCGAGCTTTGAGAGGGCTAGTCCGGTTGAAATCATTGGTTGAAGGGCCAACAGTCAAACGCCAAGTTGCGAGTACCCTAAAGTGCATGCAGACTCTAGCTCGTGTACAGTCTCAGATCCATTCTAGGAGGATCAGAATGTCGGAGGAGAATCAAGCTCTTCAGAAACAACTCTTGCAGAAACGTGTGAAGGAGTTGGAGAATCTCAGGGTATTTTTCATGTATCTTTCTTGATACTCTGAAATCCGTGTGCAGCAGAGCATGTTTTCAATTGAAATATTGATGCCATTAGTGTGATTTCTTTATTAAAAGTTTCTCAATATTAATAAATTGATTAGAATATTATGTTACGGATTATGTTTGTGTTTCTTGGAGAAGCTAATCTGATGATAAGATAATCCAAAGCAAGCTTAGCGAATTGTCTGAAGAGACAAAGGCTGCTTAAACCTTCTAATATATATTTAACCTTTGGACAAGAGATGAGACCCATGTGTTCCTTCATCACCTTGGACAGGTTATTGGCATTTCAAATTAATTCTCAAGGAAAAACTAGTTTATTATCTCTCTAAATAGATGCATTGATCAAGGCATGTCGCTCATCAGCTTTGGCATCTTCTGGCTTCGCCGCTCAAGGATCTTGTGGCTAGAGACCAGGTTGACTTTGGCTGGAGTAATGCCGCAGGCACATGAAGGATTTCAATATGTAGGGACATTGCAAAAGTTGAGACATTGGGGCCTATTGACCCCAAAAATCCAATAGGCATAATGTAATTCGCCCCATAAACCTGCTTTGGGCCAGCGTGAACAGACCGTGGCTGAATCCTATTTTAAACTTACTTTGAACCTGGGTGAAGATACAGTTTCCTTCCTTAAGCACCAACTAGCACAATGTTGATTACTTCTCACAAATATCATCTTGCATGAAATCTTTGGTTTTTTTTGAAGACCTCTTGCTTTTACTGAATATGACCCCTTTGACAGCTTGGGGAAGAATGGGATGATAGTCTGCAGTCAAAGGAGCAAATTGAAGCGAAGCTTCTGAAGAAATTTGAGGCAACTATGAGAAGAGAGAGATCCCTTGCTTATTCATTCACTCATCAGGTGGGATATGACGTTGTTAATTTATCTAACAAATCAGTTGCTAAAGTAGAAATGAAAAAACGTATTATTTCTTGAATTCCTATAGAAGCCAGTTTTGCAGCTCAACTAGATATGCCTCTCAGCTGCCTACATCTCATCCTACTTTGCCCTTTGTTTATTTCTCAAGTCTTGCATTGTAATTTTCTTGTTAATGTGCTTTTTTTGTTATTTGTCATTATGATCTGATTATATCAGTGCATTGACAAAATTAGAAGGATTCCAACAAGTTTTTGTGCCCTTTTCTGCATAGTCTTGATTCTTTCAATGCATTTTGTTCACTTAGGTACAAAATGAAGTGTGTTCAAATGCTGTTATGGGATGGTAACATGAGCCCTAGATAATTGAATGGATATTTGCTTAAATTTGTGTATTGTTAATGCTTCTTTAGCCCTAATAGGAAGTACGCTTTGGGTAAACTTTACTCTTATCGGATCTGCCTAACACTCTTTACTGGCGCCTACTACTTTGTCGGAAAAAATATCATTTGCAAATCTCTGCTTCATTTCTTTTTCTTTTTTTAATAAAACTGTCTACTAACATAAATAAATTTCAACTCGGACTCGGCTTCCTCCTGTACAGCAAACCTGGAAGAATCCGTCGAAGTTGACTAATTACATGTTCTTGGATCCAAACAATCCCACGTGGGGTTGGAGCTGGTTGGAACGTTGGATGGCTGCCCGACCTTGGGAGAGCCGGAGCACTACAGATAGAGAGCCCAGCAACGACCTGAAAACTAGCATCACCGGAGGGGAAGTTACCACATCTTATGCTCGCTACCAACTCAATTTGGATAAACATTCTCCAACAGCCAGCCAGAAGTCTAGTCAGACAAACGGCTTCCAGTCCCCTTCAACTCCAAAGCCAGCCTCATCAGTTGTCTCTCGGAAAGTGAAGTCAGCGACTCCAAAGAGCAGTGCCCGAGTTGCAGATGACGACTCTGAAAGCATGGTGAGCATGCAGTCTGGTATGAACAGAAGGCATAGCATAGGAGGGACGTCAGTTCGAGATGACGAGAGCCTGGGAAGCTCCGCCTCAGTCCCTAGTTACATGGTAGCCACTAAGTCTGCGAGAGCCAAGTCCCGGTTGCAGAGTCCGTCGGGGATAGAGAACAATGGGACCCCAGATAAAGGAACCGCGGGACCTGCAAAGAAGCGGCTCTCTTTCCCGCCTTCACCGGCCAAGCCGAGGAGGCATTCGGGTCCTCCAAAGTTCAACAGCAGCATTGTCTCTGAGAATAGCGTGACCAATGGAGGGGCAAGCTAAAGCTAAAGCTGGAGTTCCAATAAAATGAAAAGATACGTGAAGAAAACTGGGAATGCAAAGTCACTGCTCTTCACATCACATTGATTTCTTTATTGTCATCGTGGGAAGAATATTGTTTGATTGAAAAGTTTCGTTCCTCGGGTTGGGTTATAGTTGGTGGGAGATCCCTTATTTGTTATTATTTGTTCACACGTTTGAAATACTTTCCTATTGGTCCGGTTCTTGACATCTTGATGAGCGTGAGGAACCGGACTGCCAATTGTCAATGTCCTGTTTACCCAGAGGGTGATGTGTTCTCACAGTTAAATCGAATAATTTGTCTGTGTTTACTCTAGGTCATGTCCAATTTTCCTAAGTGACGCTTGTGTTCACCCTATAGAGGATGCTTACTGTATCACTCAAAAAGCAAAAATTCATAAATTATGGGCGGCCTTTTGTCACCCCTTAAATAACTAAATATACCTCCACTTGCGTTGAAAAGATGGATCTGCGCCCAATCTTTGAATTGCAGTTTAATGTGATGGCGCCACTCCTTTGCTTTTTCTTTTTCATTTTTTCTATCATTAAATATTTCCTTTAGCATATTAAAGAAAAGTGCATTTTGGATATTCTTATATTGTTTAACGTGCTCTATGTAAAATTATCTAGTTAATAGGAAGGAAAAATAACATTCTTTGGCATACTATAAAACTGAAAAGTCTCTTTTTATTATCGATCTTATAATAACTTAATTGTTTTTTGTCCCTCTTATCTCAAAAACTCACTTTCATGATGAATTTTTATTGAGTCTATTAGTCTAAAATATATAGCAAGCCTCTCTATTTACTATATCAAAGAATTTTTCCCCTTATTATATTGGTGAGATACTTTTATATAGAGCATGTAAAACATTAGATGAATATTTAGGAATACACTAAAACAAGTATGCACAATGAGGTATCTTGCTTTTTTCATAAATAATTCATAAATATATTAATTTTTGTCAATCCAAAGTAATAATATTCCACTGGCATTTTCAAATGGAAATTCTTACTTTGTGCATAAATTTCATCTACTTAATAATTTATCCATAAATTTTGATCGACAACATAGAAAAGAACTAGATTTCTTGGAAATTTTCTCTTTTTGATAAAACAAATTTTTATGGAAGTAATATCTAACAATAAAAAAACACATACTGTCTTTAATGTACATGAAAAATCTACAATAAACAAAAAATAAATATATATGAAGCTATGGTAAGTAGATCCTATATATATATATACAGAAAAACTACAAAAAAAGGAATATATATGAATTTGAGACCACCAAATTGAATCGCAATTGAAAAATAGATGGTAATTTTGTCTTTTTGATGAAAATTGAGTGAATTTAGTGATATAGGGGTGGAAATAGCGTCCATCTAAATTATTCAATCAAATTACACTAACGCTTTGTCCTCCATAATACTTTCGACATTTTAAAATGCTGGTGCAATGGAAGAAATGGCAACATTTAGGGATGTGGGTGATACCGAGTGAACCTAAACAAGGATTCCGGACAAAGCCAACTAGGACTTGGTGAACTAAGCAAGGACTTGACTCGATGAGATCAAAGCATATCAGCCTTGGATTTTGTGTTGTCGAAATCTAATCTTTCCCGAGTTTTGACCAAGTTTTAACCAAAAGTGAACCTCATCCAAATTTGGATAGAGGGAGTACAGCAGTCATGCTCTGCGAGATATATCTAGTAACACCAAATCTCACTGGATCGGACAGTAGGCTAGTGGGATATCGCAACTTTTTAACCGGGACCATCCCATGTCATGGGAGTTGGGAAAATTACGATTTTTGCAGATCAGGCGATGAGATCACGTAGACATGGCCGTAAACTTTTGGACATCTTGAGGATTGCTTTGACAGGAGTTTCCTCGAGGGAAATGTCATGACATTTACTGCAATTCCTTGTTAGGACTGATTCTTCAAAGTTCGTAATCCTGACAGATTGTCGGAAATTTGGCTGCGCCTTTGAAAATTTTTGATCGCGAGCTTTCCGGGGACGCAAGAATGATGAGGCTTCTTTGGCCCGGGGCTGTGTTTCCCCTCCCTGGTGTATTTTTTTGGGGTCCACTTCACATCGTTTCTCTTCTTGGTTGCAACATTCCCCTAATGATGTGCATTATTTCCCCCGTAAGGCGAGAGTTGCCTATAAACAGGCTTTGGATTTCTCATTTCACTCATGGTAAGTTTAATCGAAATTCTCTCTTGTGACGTGAGTATGTTAGATAACTAATTACTGATTGAATTATTTCAGTAATTTATGCTTGGACAAACAATAACTTGGCCAATCCATTCATTAAGGAATTCTAGAGAGGTTGAAGTCCGTTGACACCTAAATTTTGGGGTCTCATTTTTTAATTCATTACATAGAAATTTAGGGATCGATCCTAGCCCCTAGCACAAATATTAAGTTAAAATTACATGTAGATATTATGAGCATTTGCATTAATAGTTACACTTGTATTGGACCAGTGGTGAATAGACTTTGGTGAATGGTTCTAAGCTTAATTGAGTTGAGTCCGTAACGAAAATTTGACCCAGCCCATTAACCCTCGTGGCCGAAATTCATTAGGATGTTTGCCGATTGGGAGATTGAAGAAAGGAAAACAATCATGCAAGATTTGAACAAGATTGTGCCGAACAATTTATATGTCAATGCTCAATAATCTCAAGTACGTCGAAGGCATGTATTGAAACATTAAAAGAAGATTGGATATGGACAGGATTCGGTCTATCAAGAAAGTATTTGCTCGAAGTTAAGGAAAATTGATTTGAAGCAATCGGCACAATCCTCATTATAATTGTGCATAATCGGCTATTTGAAGAAAAATATATAAAAAAAAAAGAGCGGCGAATATGCGGCCACCGATTGCATATGAAGAGCTCATCCATGTGCGCTTGGTCATTAAAAGATTCAGACCGAATCTGGCCTTAAGGGAAAATAACGTGATTCGTGGGTTCGCCATCATCCGCCATATCCTTTCCTTCCACATGTTGACTCGTACATCCTCATGATACAGAGATTCCTTTGAGTGAAGATCAATCAAGAAAGGAAAAGAATCAATGGAGACAGAAATCTTCGGAAAACAATTGGAAATTCTCAACTATGTAAAGGCTACGAAAGGAGACGGCCACACTCTCATTAAAGAGGGAGAGAATTTCTTCTTCTTTTTTTTTCTTTTTTTCTGTTTGTCCTACTCTTACTCCCCGCTGCATTATCACAGCTGAGTCCCAGTCAAGTCCAGCAGATCCCAGGCCGTCGAATTTCCAGAGCGCTCAACAAAATTTTGAACCGAGTCGAAGTGAATTTAGCTGCCACCATCGTGCTCCTGTCATGTTCGAAGTGCTAGAATTCTGTCGACAGAATACGTTTGATCCAATATGAATTATTTGCAGGTTTGTTTGGGTATTGCTGGAAGTGCAACAGATTCCCCCTTGCAACATCCCCGTCACGGTTTCTCCCGACTTGCCGCCGAGAGCAGTCCCCCACCGAGCTGCTTTCCTTGGCCAAGACACCGCCGGGCCAAGCCCCATCACCGTGAGCACCGCCTTGTCGAGCCACTACCGGCTATTGTCGGTCTGTAATTCCGGTGCTCCGTTGCAAATTAGGTGAAAATTTTCATTAACTTGATTTTTATGTTGCCTAATTTGTGAAATCGCAATCTTGTTTGAATTGTATTCACGAAATTCTTGAGTAGCTTTTTTTAAATTGGGAATTATTTTATAATTTTGTAACGTGTAATGATTGTCAATCCGATCTTATGCTTGAGATACGATTTGTGATTGCACGATAAATTGGCCAATTCGATCTCATGCATGAGATACGATTCGTAAATTTATTTTTGAATGAAATAAATATCGATGATATATTGTGTAATTTGATGCCGTGCTCAACGTGAATTTGATTTTTTCTATCTTTATTTGATTTGATTTGATTTTGTTTTAAAGAAAAAAAAACTAAAAGATTAGATACAATTAAATAGATTAGTTTTTTGGGATATATTGCATATTTATTTTGGTTATTTTCTAATTTCGAATTTTCATGAAAAAGCACAAATTTTGTTTTTTTATGCATATCATGTAGTTTAGGTTATGTCATTTTACTATGTCTTGTTAGATTAGCAGCATGCATTGTATAAAGCATGATTTTCATTAAGCAATAGAAAATCTAAAAAAATGAGTAAAATTAACGTCTTAAATATGATTAAACGCGTAATTTTACTCAAATATTTTTTCAGGTTTTCTATTATTAATGAAAATCATGCAATGCACGTTACTAATATAATATGAAATGCAACATGACATAACCTACATGTGATTTTTTTTTTTTTGTATATTTTTTATTTAAATTTGGAATTAATTAAATTCCCAATCTAGACATGCAATCCATCCCAAAAAATAACCTATTTTAATTGTATCTAATATTTTTTGGGATTTTTTTAAAGCAAAATCAATTCAAATCAAATAAAAGTAGGAAGAAATCAAATCCATATCAAACTCGGCATCAAATCACACGAAATATTATCGATATCCATTTAATTTTGGAAATTGATTGATGAATCGTATCTCGGACATGAGATCAAATTGGTCAATTTCTCGTGCAGTTGCGAATCATATCTCGGACATGAGATTGGATTGTTAATTATAGCATGTTACAAAAATTAAGAAATAATTCATAATTTAAAGGTTACTTGGGGATTTCATGCGATAATATCTCTGGTTCAAACAAGATTGTGATTTCACAAATTAGACAACAAAATATATAAAAACCAGTGAATGTTGCGATATGGCTCGGGATGACCAATAGCCAACAATGCTTCACGGTGGCCGGCTCGCGGAGGGCGGTTCACAATGGCACGGCTATGCTCGGCGAGAGAGCTGCTCATGGCGAGGTGGCTTGGTTTGCACTAGTTCTCAATGCTGTGGGGTGCAGCAAATTGTCGCCCGGAAGTTTGCTGGGCTGTTGCGACACCTGGCCTGGGCACATTGAGACGCCTGCTAGAAAACTTGGTTGAAGATTAGGGGTGTGCAACCGGACTTGGTTTACCTAGGAACCAGATCGGACCACCTGAAAAACAGGGTCAGGAACTGGTTCCCGATGAAACCGGTCCAGGAACCGGTTCCAATTTTTGGGAACCGGTTGTAACCAGTCTGGGAACAGGTTCCAAGCGAAAACCCACCCGGACCGGTTTTCTTTAAAAAAAAATTGGAAAGCCCCTAGCTTAAAAAAGGAAACACCTCACCCTCTCAAGTCTCAATCATGGAACAAATTATCATTGGGGGAGCAAAAGCCGATCTCCCTCCTTCCCGTGGGAGGAAGGGGGGGAGGAGACGGGGTGGGAGGAGGAGGCAGAGGGATTGGCCAGATCTGGAGTAGAGGCAGGGGGAAGAAGTGGGGATGAGGCTCGGTAGTGGAGGCGGATTGAGCTAAGGTGAGTGGGCTATATCCGCAAGCAAGTGTCTTCTCGGCCCTGATGATTGCAACTGCTTGTTGCCGTCGATGGATGCTTGCTGCTTGTTGCTTGTTGCCTTAGCTCGCTATTCAGTCACCATAACCAAGCTTAGACCACCGCCAGGCCTGCTACCGCTCACTGCTGCGGGATTGCTACCCAAAATAGGTCCAATGGAAAACAGGGTAGACCCTGTTCCAGGACCGGCTCGGACCAGAAAAACAGGGTCGGGTACAGGGTCCAAAAAAGCAGAACCGATTATAACAAGGTCGAGTACAGGTTCTAGGTCTAGACCCTACCCACCCTAGACCCGATCACCCCTATTGAAGATGGCTGTAATCATGGACATCAAACCACAACGTTAGTGGAGTTGGGGTGCCACGAAGTTGCCGGACTTTCGCCGGAAAATTGTGGAGCTTAGCAAGACGTCGTTGGGTTCTCCAGAGTCGTCGATTCCGTCGGTACTGAATCAGAGCAGCGGTCGCTGGCTATCGCCGGAAAACCTTCTCTGCATATTTCTTGTCGTTGTTCCCGGTTCTCGTCGGTGCAAGGCTCGGACGCTTGCTGGGGAGAGCCGCGACTTGGTTGGAAGCATGGCAACGAGCATGAACGAGGAGTGCTGTCATGGCTTTGCTTGGTCTGCTGTGTTCACCGGCAAACCTACTAAATAAATCGACCGAGATCACCGGACGGACCGGCGATGGCTACTTGTGACGGGCTTCAGAGATCGCTAGGTGTGCTAGAGCAGGAATTTGGACTCGGCGAAGAAGAATGCAAGGTGCCGGTGTGGCACAACAGGTCTCGGGACAGCACCACCTTGTCTCGCGGCAGGGGGGCACTGTGAAGCATGGTGGTGCGGCTGGCTAAGCAGGTTCTGGTTGCAGCTCGGCGATGACGTCCGGCCATTCAAAATCATGGCTGTTCAAAATAACTTCGTGACACTCTTTTCCTCGTTCATAGACACAACTTTGATAACACATTCAAGATGAAATTGCAAGAGAGACATTGATTAATTGCTTAACTTGTTTTTCTGCGACTTTGATATATATTCTAGAGGTATATTTGTTCTAAACTTGATAACATCAATAGTTGGGGTAAATAATACTTTAAGAGCAATGATCATCACGCATCAAAGCATTAAATATCTATTAAGTACTGCTCTATATTACAGTCAAATTTCCCCAACATCACTACACTAAGATTTGACACTTACCAAACAACTTTAAGTCGGTCTCCCACTCGACTGTCTCTCAACAACTCTTGATCTGTAGATTAGTTGACCAGTTTTATCATGGTAACCTTTATCGTATATTGGTAACTGATAATGATAAGTGACGAACACAGCTACTGAGAAGGATTCTTATAGCCGAAACGGCCACCAACAAAAGTTGGCATGCCTTGTGCCTCATCAGTAGTCATTCCTCCTCTTAGTCACCGGGTCCGCTCAAACTAGCATCATGCTGATTTAAAAAACTTCATTAATTTTTGGAGCAGACAACTACACATCTCCTCCCTAAATTTATTTTCTAATTTGTTCGCATCTGGGCATGCCGGGCATAATGGTTCGATCTTTCGCCATTCTGCCACCTCTTTCCAACGTTGACTCATCTGGGTCTGCAACGAACAGCCTCTCCGATGCCGTTTCGAAGTCATCCCCGCTAGTGAACGGTTCACGGTCAAAGCCGCTACGACTTCCTTTGTCGCTGCAGCTAGTGCTGTACTGAATGTCAATTTGCGGAGGTTGTGAATTGATAAATTTTTAAGCAAAGGAGACCATCATCATCAGTGATATATTGCATTGAGCTTTATTGTCAAAAGACTCATGTGTTATTTCTTTCTATATTGTTATTGTCAGTACTCTAAGTGACGAAATTTGATGTAAGGTTGTTTTGATATGGCCTTGCTATGAGATCTTAGTGTGGACTCTACATTTCAACTTAAAGAATGACTATCCTTTGTTTCGAAGTGATTGGCTATTGTTTATTAGATTAAAAGTTGTGATATCTTTCCTATGTATGCATAGTCGTCGGATGATGCAAAAGAATGTTGCTCATATTTATTTACAATTATATCAGGCAATTGAAACAATGAATCTTCATTTGCAATTTTTTGCAAAGCTCGAGCCGATATGCATTCGAAAGTTCTAGCTATAGGAACTGCAACTGCATTTCCAACTTGAACGTACCTGGTAAATTTTGGAGATTCAAAGTAAGAGCATAAGCACATACATAAATACTTAGATGTGCATATAATTGTGAAGTACATCTTCAGTAAGAATTTATTCTAGTGGAATGTATGCTTACATATCTAATTTCAACTGGATTGGCTACACATCTGTCTAGATTTTCTTGTGAGCATAAGGAAAATGCTCGTACCGAATGTACATTGTACCTGAACTCTAGCACTAGAAATCTTATCCTGTCAAGCGCGCTCTCCAAATCATTTGTTCAATATTGTGGATTTTCAATAGAAGTTTAAAATCCATACGAACATTTCTAAGAAAGGATGGGTGTTTGGCGACGGTGAGGGAACATAGATGCCAAGCAAGTTTGCCTGGCCTTAAAGGCAATTTCAAATTTGACAGTTTACGGGTCGGTAAAGCGGTGCATGCCGGTTGGTGAACCTGGAAAACATTTTCCTTACTAGACACCGGAAAATACTTTCAGGGAATTTTTCAAGTTTAAGCTAAACACCGAAAAGTATTGTTATTTTCCTAGAAAATGACTTCTAGAAAAACATTTTCCGAAAATGATTCATTTTTTGCAAAATGAACGGAACATTTGTGAAGGTGAAGGTTGTTTGTAGCATAAGACAATAGGACCTGCTAGAGTTCCAATACAAATTAGAGAAATGGTACATGGTGGGATAACACTTGCTGGAGTGACTCAAGCAGAAGTTAAGACAAAGGAAGAGATGGCATTTTATCTATCTCGGGGTTCTTTGTCTTGTGCTACTAGGAGTACCAACATGAATAGTCAGTCCAGGTAACATGTTTATATATATATATATTTTTTTTGACTGATTTCTTCGAACTTATTATACATGAGTTTGTGTATTTTTTGAAATATTGCAAGACTTTGAGCCTCGCTCGAACTAACATTGCAATCCATTTCTAAAGTCTCTTCCAATTGGGATGGTTCGAGTAATGGCAGAAATTTCCCTAAAAAGCTACCACTAGTAGGAGTGGAAGCTATTCTAGCTTGCCTTATCTTCTAGATTTTTGACTTGTAAACCCGATGAAAATATTGATGACCAATTCTTTTCTTGGCCTCAAAGCGATAACCCTTTGTGTAAGTCCATGACTAAACCTACATTACGGTCCCTTTTAGAAGACCTTCTTAATTGATCAAATTATACTCATTGCGAATATTTCCAAAAACCTTTGACATAGATTAGGTGAGAGATCTCCAATGAGTGAAATAAATCTCCCACATTAATGGATGGGAATAAAATCCTTTCGAGAGCTATTGTGAGAAGACCTTTCTGATTGTGGTACCTCAACTTGGCATATTTGATGGATTCTTCAAAGTTTCTTCAAAATTTCTTTCTTAAGGATTTTGATAATTGATAACATTTACTAAAAATGTTTGAATGACATTCTCCATGTCATGATTAGCTTTGTGCATTCTTGAGATCTTCTCAAAAACCAACTTTCCCTAATAAACCGGTTTTGGGTTATCCTTAAACTATAACTTTTCATTAGGTTCTTGGTTATCCTAAAACCATGACTTTTCAAATGATTCTTGGTTATCCTTAGACCATGATTTTCCAAACGCTTCTTGGTTATCCTTAAATCATAACTTTTCAATCGATTTTTAGTTATCCTTAAATCATGATTTTTCAAACGGTTCTTGGTTATCCTTAAACCATTAATTTTCAATTGGTTCTTGATAATATTTAAACCATGATTTTTCAAATGGTTCTTGATTATCCTTAAGCCATCTCTTTAGAGTCAAAGTCCGTTTTTATAAGGTGAAACTCTCTTTCCCTAGGGAGTTGAAAATTGTTTTTACACTACAAGACTCACTTGTTTTTACACAACAAGACTTTCTTTTTCATCCCCTTAGAGTTAGAGTTTGTTTTTACACAGTGAGACCCCAATTTCTCCCAAAAATTCAAAATTCAATTTCCTTCATTCCATACCATGAGAGAAGACAGGAGAGAGTGTGCAAATGAGCCAACAATGTAAAGGTTGATGGCAAGCATTCAAGGTATGCCATTGATCAAATGTCATTTTTCTTACTTTCTTTTAGTTCCTAAGTGGAGTCGATTACAAATTGCAGATATCAATTAATCTTTAAGTGAAAGCTCTCTGAACTCCCACTCAAAGAGGGATAATTGTTGACACCTGATTTTTAACTAATATGTCAATAAAGGTAAAAACTCGAGGTTAGGGTTTTTGATTGCAATGAAACTCTTTTCTCAAGCCAAAAATGTCATTTTTCATTTTTGCTTCTTTAGCCTATCATATGTAGGTGATTACTAGTTATTTTTATTAAAACTCTAAAAAGTCAAACGACCAACTTTTGAGTTGACTTTTTGATCAACCTTGTGACCAAAAGTTAACTCCGTGAACAAAAGTCAACCCTGGGTTAAAATTTGACTTTTTCCCAAAAAAAGTTTCTAAACAGCTTTAAGTTCATTTTGGCCGCAAAGATTTTTAGAAAAATTAAAGTTTTGATCATAAAATCAACCTTTTAGTGGATAATTGACTCTCTTTTTTGGGTCAAGTGTGAATAATTGACTTTTCGTCAACCTTTTAACAAAAAAAAAATAAAAAAAAATGCAAAAACTCACAAATCACTTCATTTTAGCTTCAATTTGACTTTGGCATCGAAATTTTTTTGAAAATTGACTAAGAACCTCATTTTTGGCAATTTTCGATTTTAGGTTCAAAATTGACCAGCAATAAAATTACTTTCATTCTGTTCATATTTTTCTTAGCTTCTTTTATGACATTTAATCTAGAGGTCGTTGACCAATTTCAAGGTTTGACATGTTGGGATAAAGGTTGTCATTTTTAGTCCTAATCAGAGGTTCGAATCGATTCTTCATGAGTTGCGTACTCATACTTTGAATCGATACATTTCTTAAACTGAATCCAAACAGGGGGTCAATTTAGAGAAGTTTATTTGGGAACATTCTAATTTGGTCAATTTAACTTACTTGAATCTTAGAAATTCGAGCTGATTTGTTCCAATTAAGTCAATTTGACTCGATCCATTCTAGACTAACATCCAAGCTTCAATTTGGCAGAAAAGATTCCAATCATAAATGTAAGTTGGCCTTGTGCTCACAATTTAATAGAAATTGATCCAATCTAAGACATTTCTTGCACAATTAGGTACCCCCGGGACCCAATTTTCTCTCTCTCTCTCTCTCTCATCTTCCCTTTGTCGTGCTATTTGCCGGACCCCCACCAGTGGTGCGCCATCCCTTCTGACGATCCTCAATCCTCCTGAAGCCGTCAATAGCCGTTTGACGTCTAGACCATCGCTGGATTCTCCTGTCTAGCCGCGAAAACCAGTCTACTTGAAGGATTGGCTTGTATGCCGGTAAGTTCCATTGGCACTTTCAACCGCTCAATTGGTGTTCCAACGACCCCAACGGTCTCTCCGACCTCAACGGCGACATTCCTCAACTAATCTTAAATGTGATGGTGATCAAAACCTCCTCTAATCAGCTCTAGTGAGCCTCTAAACCAACGATCACCTAATTGACTCAACTAGCACCGGTTGTAGCCCTGGCGAGCTTTGGAGGTTGTCTCGAGCTATTCTATCGATCTGCGACATTCTATGATGTCCTTAACTCACACTGAACCCTCTCCCGATGTGTCCTGGCCCCCGCTTGTAGAGAAACAAGCTCGATCGAGTGTTCGTGCAATGTTAGACCAAGGTAGATCTCTCTATATTGAGCTTGATAAAGCGAAATTGCCTTAGGCAATTGGGGTTAGAGCTTGACCTTACGATGATGTTCTATGCTGGTATGAATGATTTTTGTCGCTTAGGATGACCATAGATGATGGATGATAGCCTAGTATGGTCTGCATTGATGAATTGCTTGACTGATTGTCTATTCTGTAATTTGGATGGCCCGACTAGACTAATTGTCTTATTGTCTTCGTTTGAGCTAGATAATGTTGTTATTAGGTTTAGAGTCTCCACGATATTCGAAGCTGATTCCTTAAGCTTTCCAATGACATATTATGTGTGTGGATCCAACATCATTTGCCTTGCCTAATGCATGTTCTAAGTTCAATGACTGATTGCTAGTCTGCTGCAACATTTTTGCTGATTGACCTATTTGGTTTGATAATTTTGTATGATTTTTTTTCACATCGATTTTGGACTGAGTATCTTCATGAAGTTTAGCCCTAATATTTAAGTCTAATCATGTAAAAAATTTCGTGAAGTTTGTATGTCATCTAGATAGGTTTATTGCATGTGAATCAATAATGTTTTGTAAACTTGGGTGCTAGATTGAACCTCTTTGACGAATATCTTTGTTTGAGCTAGAAAACGACCTCAAATGCATTCAAGCCTTCTAGAGATTCAAAGTATGCTTCAAGAGCTTTTATTGATACCTGATTTGTCCAATTCGGTCAAGGATAGCTAGGTCTAACGATTTTCACAAGCTTGAGTTCAGTTCTGGAATCAAGATTGCTCTGCTTCCATGACCTTTAGTGCATGTCGATATTGTATGAATTTTTGTGTGCTGATCTTGAAGCCAAGTCCTTGATGAAATTTGCTCATAGATTTAGGGCTACAACATATAAAATTCTCAAAATTTTTAGACATCATCTAGATATGTTGATTGCTTTCTCATTATCCATGTTCACTGCTGTAATGTCACAATTTTGATTGACATGTCATGGTTGTGCGATTTTTATAAATTCGTGCGGTTGGAATCTTGAGATGTTTCTATCATGATAGTTCCGTTTCACATGTTGTTCTGCATGCCATACAATTTCCATGCTGAATTGATCTCTGGTTTAGGTTCAGTTAGACCTCCAATGCACAATTGAATTCTGTGAAATTTGTCCGGGTTGATTTACCTTTGTGTATTGTGTGATTTTTATAAAATCATGCATGCTGAATTAGATGATGGTGTCTTCTTGAGAAATATTTGTGACATCCTATTTTTCTTGTCAAAAATTTTCAGATAATATTAAACACATTTGGTATTTTTCACAAACCTCCCAAATTTGCAAGATTTGTTGAAAAACCTTTTTCCAGAACTGACCTTCGGTACTTCTAAGATTTTTATAAAATCTTGGGATGTGAATTTCAAAAAGTGTTTTTCTGCAAAGTTGTTCGGTACATGTTAAGCTTTGATTTGACACTAATTTTATTAAAATTGAAGCTCATTAGAATGCTTTAAAATGCCTGATCATAGTGCACTATTTCTAGTCTACGTCCAGATTCTTTTGAACATCTGAAGGTGTTTATAATTTTGATGAAGTTAAGGTCATTCCCACAAATTGTTAAAACTCAAAAGTTGTAGAGATCAATCTCAGCTTTCTTTTTACACCAATTCCATTGAGATTGATTTACATTTGGATTATCAATGGAACTTGATCAGAGTGCAATATTTTTAGTCTGCACCCAAGTTCCCATGGATGTCCAGAATGGTTTCATAATTTCAATGAAATTGAGATCCTTGCTTGCGAATTGTAGTAAACATGAATTGTCTCCTTTAAGGACTTGTTTGCAAATTTCCTAAAACTGTCCTTCTTTGTACATTGATCAAGATTGACTTTTGCATCACATGAATCATTCCCCTTATTTGATTGTCACTTTTATCACGCAACAATTCGCTTGACCATCTCATTTGATTTGTAATTGTGTGCTTGGATGTATAAGTGATCCATTCTTAGCTCACTCATCTTGATTGATTGATTGAGAATCAAGTTCTTATGGCCTAAGTGCATGCCTTCCTATTAATGCATGAGATTTTTAGAATGGTTTAGGTGCGATGCATGCTTGCGAGATTACCTTAGAGTTTCATACAGAATCTAACCTAGAGACTTTACAATATTAATCACCGCTTGTGAATAAAATGATTATTAATTACTATAAGTTATGAAATGAATCGGAAAGTATCTTAGAATGTTTTGATGCATGAAAATCAAAGGCCGACCCGGCGGCCATTTGTGGACATTTGGATGCTTTTCTTGGATTCTTTGAATGCGTTGATTTGAATTTTTGTGATTGTTCGATTGGCTTCTGTAGATTGTTTGCGTTATTTGAATGCTAGTTTAGCATTAGCTTAGAATTAGGATAGTCCAAAGATGGTCCATGAAGGAAGCAGTCATGAAGGCTCAAAGACGGTGGAAAAGCCGATGTCCAATCCGGCTTTCAATTCGTACCATTCATTCATTCCCCAGCACATGTCTCAGTTTTCTCTAAGTGTTGCATAATTACCCGATGAGTTGCGGGTTTACTTTTTTTCGCACTTAGACCTTTTGTTTTTTTGCACTAAGACCTATTTGATTAGGCTGTTCTTGTGATGTGTTTTTGAACTGTTTGGGTGTTTACTTTCCCGTCTTGTCTTTTCAATTACTTGCTTGGTTTCGTTTCTTACTCTAGTTAAGTGGAGTAGAATGACATGAATAACCAGCCATACATGATCACCTATTGTCATAAAATGCGCAAAAATGTAAAAAGATACACATGGACACGTTAGGTAATAAATCAACGGTTAGATATCGAAAGGACGATAATAGAATTATTAGCATCACCCAAGTCACTAAATCTATGATCTTTGATTGCGTAGAAATCGAGGGACTTCTCCCAATCCTCAATTGGGCATTCTAGCCAACCCCAAAAATGAGGTTAGTGGTGACTCTTAGATCCTCATTTTATGTTGTCTAAACAACTTTTAAAAATGAATCTTGTTGTCATGCAAAGTATGACCTTGGAAAAGCTCATGTCTATGATCAAACAAACTCAAATGGTTGATCCCAAAAGATAAGGTGATGACATCTTTTGGAGTAATGTACTTTGAGGGAGATCTCATGGACAATACCTCTAAATCCTACCTTTATGCCTGTGTGGCGCCGAGGTCGGATGCGATGATATGCAGTTATCTCCCCTGTTTATATTACAACACCCCAAAAGGTCTAATTCAGAAGTTATATCTTTCCCTATTTAATCACCAATCTATGAGGGTAAATTTGCAAGGTTAAAAATTTAAAAATGTGATGCAAAATGATTGATTAGAGCATGGCCTTTAATTCATTGGAATTTTAAAATTAAACTTTGAGAGGACACACAAAAATAATTGATGCCAATCCAAGCTTAATATTTTTTGTTGGGGGTTGAAGTACATCGTTATTGATCAATTTGACTCCTAATTATTATGGAATGCATAAATGACTTATATGAAGTGTAAAATAGTTATCTATACTATAATGCCTCTAATTTAAAAATGCATAGAGATGTCCCTTACTCTAAATGGCCAAAAAGATTCGAAAAATTCCATTCTTGGTTAAATACTCAATATATCAATACCGAAAGCCTGTATGACATTCTCCTTGAATTTGTTACAAGATTCACAGGCAGCCTAAAGCATTGGTGGCAATCCGCTTTAGATGTCGATCAAATGCATTTTTTGCTACTAACTGACCTTTCCGAAGTCATGCAGATTATTTATCACTTTTTCATAGGAAAACCCGAAGATCTTTTTGAGCTCAAAAGGAGGGAGTATTTTGAAAGAAAATGCTATTCTCTTAAAAAAAGAGACCTTGATTGGCATTATTGAGAAATGCTTAAGCTCTTGGGGTTGGGACATCAGGAGTGACATTACTTTCGTATGGCGCTCACTTTGGTGCTAAAACTTTTTTTTCGCTCACTTGAGTGCCAAATCGGAGTGAAATCGATCACTTGAGTGCCACTTTGCCGGAAAAGCTGACGTGGCCGCCGGAATGCTGACGTGGTAGCCGGAAAATAATATTTTAATTAATTTTTTATTTTATTTTAAGGCTGGCGAGGGCCACCATTGACCCTCGCCGGCCGTCGAACTCTCCTCCAGATTGGGTGAGGGCCCCCTCGCCGTCGGCCGCGAAGGCCTTGGGTGAGGCCGGCGAGGCTGTTGAAAGCCCTAGGTGAGGCCGGCGAGGCCGTCAACGGCCTCACCCGCGGCGGCGACGACGAAGGCTAGGCGGCCCTTGCCTAGATCTGGTCCTGGGCAAGGCCGCAATGGCCCTCGACAACCGCAGGGGAGGCTGCGACGGCCTCACCCAAGGCCTTCGCGGCCAACGGCAAGGGCCCCCTCGCCCAATTTGGGCGAGGGTTCCGTGGCTGGCGAGGGTCAACGGTAGCCCTCGCCGGCCTTAAAAAAAAAAAAAAAAAAAAAGAAGAAAAAAAAATCAAAAAAAAATCAAAAAAATCAAAAAAAAATAATTAAAAAATTAAAAATTATTTTCCGGCTGCCACGTCAGCATTCCGGCGGCCACGTCAGCTTTCCGGCGAAGTGGCACTCAAGTGATCGATTTCACTCCGATTTGGCACTCAAGTGAGCGAAAGAAAAGTTTTGGCACCAAAGTGAGCGCCGTACAAAAGTAATGGTACTCCTAGTGTACTTACCCCCAAGCTCTTTTATAACTTTGGAGCTTATGCAAATTTGAAGCAAGTTTTTTTAGCCTCCATTCCAAAGGAACTTTCCTAGTAGGTTGAAAGACCCTTTCTCAAAAAACAAAGAAGGATTGTGGACATTCCGTTTCAAGAAATCCAACAGGAAATCCATCTTTGTCTAGAAGAATTGTGCCTCAGACGCCAAATCATAAAGAGTTACCTCAAAGACAACCGAGAACTTGATGGTGCTTGCTCCAAGTAGTACCTCAAAATCAGGTGCTCAACAAAGGATTGTGATGGTTTGTGTGGGAAATATTCTCGAAAGAAGAAACACTTTTAGAAATACAAAGTGAGAAGATCCAAGCATGGATCCAAACATTTCCAAAGAAATAAAAAATGGCAATTCTTGTGAAAACGCCAAAAAGACTGTCTAGATGGCAAGAAGTCAACTTGTTGCTTCATTTACAACAAGAAAGGTCATTTCACCGAAAATTACTCTTAGGAGAAAAAAAGGTTAGAATCATCAAATTCATCACATTGAAGCTAAAATAGGTATTTCACTCAAAGACGATGATGTTGAATCTTTATTCTCCATTGATGAAGAACCATCTGAACAGACTCTTTGTGTCATCCCTTACTATCAAACCCCCAGTGAAATAGAATTTGATTCAAAACATGATGATTTTGAAGACCTCTATCATCTATCCTCAAACCTTGCAAATCCATATATATATTCAAGCCTAGTTCATTGTCCCCATTTCTTTGTAAAAATCTTCACCTCTAAGTTTGCTAAACCAATTTTCATTATTGCTCTCATAGATATTGGTGTGAGTGCTTCGATTCTAGACACCAAAAATCTCTCTGAAGAATACTAGACTTCTTGTGTTCGGTACTTCAATTCTGCTTAAGGAGATGTTTTTTCTACAAATGTGCGCACTATGCCAGTCAGTCTCCAATAAATTCCCAGTGTTCTATAATCACAAAAATCCTTGGATCTAGTCTTCTCAACAAGGACCTAATTATTGGTTGGAACATCTTGACTTAGATTTCTGATCTAAGAATCATTCTTGGAAAGACAAATTTTCTGAATTTGTCAATATCCAATTACTCTTTTCAATCTAGATGAATATGCTAGATCCTATCATGCAAAGGTAACTAGAATCCTGTTTAGAATCCCATTTAGAATTCTTCCAAAAATGTTCCAATCTTCAATGGAGAAATCTGGAATTCTATGTCCTCCTTCCTTTTAAGAAAAATGAGCATATCAAACCTATCAGGGCAAGTCATACCGGGATGAATCCAGAACATCTTATTTCTGCTCAAAAGGAATGTTAAGAACTATTACAGTAAGACCTCATTGAAATCTCAGATTCTCAATGGGCTTGTGAGGCCTTTTATGTTAACAAACAAGTCGAGCAAAATAGAGGAAAGATGAGATTGGTTATAAATTACCAATCCCTTAATCTTTTCCTCCAATATGACAAGTTCCCTTTACCCTCTCGAAATTCCCTTTTTTTTGGAATAACCAAAGCCAACGTCTATTCCAAATTTGATCTCAAAGGTGGATTTTGGCAACTGGGCATCCATCCTAAAGATAGGCCCCAAATTGGATTATGCATTCCAAACCAGTATTTCCAATGGAAAGTTCTTCCTTTTGGCCTCAAAGTAGCTCATTCACTATTCCAAAAAGCTATGTGTCGCATTTTTTCAGCCAATCTTGGCTAGTGCAACTGTCTATATTGATGACATATTGCTTTACAGCCCATATGAAGAATCTCATTGCCAACTCCTGGAGAAATTCGCAAAAATTGTAAAAAAACATGGCATCATGCTTTCCAAAGAAAAATGATCATTGCCCAGACTGAAATTGAATTCCTTGGTATGCACTTGAGTAAAGGTACATATTATCCAGGGCCACACATTGCAGAGGAACTATTGAAATTTCAAGAAAAGAATTTCACCATGAACAAGTCCAACAATTCTTAGGGATAATCAATTATCTCGGAGACTTTGCTCCAAACATTGCGAAAGCGCTAATCCCGTTGCAACATATGTTGAAAAAGAAACCTCCACTTTGGGGTAAAGCCTAAACTCAAGCAGTGGCAGAATTGAAGGAAGTCATGTAGACCCTCCCTCCATTGAATATACCCTCCATAAGTAAAAGGATTCTCCAAACTGATGCTAGTGATGACTATTGGGCAGCCTTACTGTTTAAAGAAATTGAAGGTAAGTGACATCTTTGTGCTTACAAAAGTGACAAGATTTCTCAACTCGAAATGCACTATCATTCTACCTTCAAGCAAATATTGAT
Source organism: Corymbia calophylla (assembly GCA_014182845.1). NCBI lineage: Eukaryota > Viridiplantae > Streptophyta > Magnoliopsida > Myrtales > Myrtaceae > Corymbia > Corymbia calophylla. Next base: position 13,115,580 of record CM024693.1, read on the forward strand.
AGTTAAGAATGGAATAAAAAAATCAAATTCCATCTTATTGGCCATCATTTTCTAGTAGAAATGGATATGGCATCTTTTCCTCAGATGACCAAGTTCAAACAGAAGCAGATTCCCTATCCCCAACTATTCCGATGGGCTAAATGGTTTTCAAAGTACTCCTTCAAAGCCAAACACATTACAGGTAAGCAAAATGTACTTGTCGATTTCCTCTCTAGGACAAGGAAATCCGTCTTGTCCATCTCTATGTTCCAAGGAACATCCTCATCCACTCTAAATGGAAGGCTCCACATATTCAAGAATTACATAAGCAAGGAGGGTTTCACATGGGATGCAAAGAAAAGATGTGGGCAATACCAAAATGAGATTTTTTGAAAATATGGAGAGCTCAACCTTAGACCATTTGGCATGAGACATGATTATCCATTTATTCATGTGTTCACCTTGAGTTCAGACATATTTCTCGAGGAACTCAAATGGTTTTCTAGTACATCTTTCACAATCTCATTGTGGCAATTGAGTTCCCCATAGCACGGATTTACATGATGGCTAGACAATGGGAAGAAGGCCATGAGGACCCATACTTCATGCACTTAGTAGAAATGCTACTATGGTTCTGGCCTACATGTTACTGGCGAGTTCAATTTGAGATGCAACTCAAATTCCTACAGAGGAAATATGGCTATCCAAAAGAAGTAATCCAGACGACTGTGATTTTTCATAAATCCTGGTGTTACTTATCTCCATCAAATAGGAATATAGCTCATCGGTCCTTAAAATTAGAATACCTCAATTTTATAGTCTCACGAGCAACAATCCATGATTCTTATGGATGTAGTATTGCAGACCTTGATGGGTAGTCTAGAGCAATCTAGAAAATCTTCTGTGAGAGAAACTAGGTGATTCCTACTGAAATTTGGCCAAGTGCCTACAATGAAGAAGTACCGTGAGATTATGCTAAGGCTCAGGAATCCACCAGAAACGCTCTCAAACAAGCTCTTGAGGAGTTTTATGCAAATCAGTCACAGCAAAATTCAGAGATAAATTTAGACCCTTAGGGTGGACCTTTATCACAACATCTGTGGGATTTTGGCATGCACCAGCAAACATGATCATTGATGCCCCTCAATGCGGAATGCCTAACACCTCCACCTAAGCCTAGCTAGTTTTTGCAGAAAACTAGGGACAACAATACACCTAGCCCTAGTAGAGCATCCAATGCCCCTAGACCTAGCAAGAAGAAACCAAAGATCACTTCAGACAACTTTGGAAGTGTTTTCCTCGCTTTGGAACTAAAGAAAGCAAAAAGAGAAATGTTCTCTCAGGAATGCAATGTTGAAGACCTCATGTCATTAGACAAGTCCCTTGAGGATGATTAAGCCTGTGTAGTAGGGTATTGTAGCAATGGTCACTATAGCAGTACTGTAGTAGTACCGTAGCAGTACCATACTATTCGTTGAAAGTTGTGGAACTTGTAATAATAATGGCTTTGTTTGTTTCTTGTTCAGGGTTAGGACCCTGTTTGTCTTGTGATCCTAATGTCCTAGGATCCTGTATAGTTTGTTTGCTTGTTCTCTGACTTGCCTATAAAAGGCCGGAGTCTGTATTGTGCAAGGGCAGAGTCCCTTGAAGTAAAAGTGCGTGCTTCTATCTCTTGCAATGTCTTTCTAAACACTTCCTCTTCTCTAGCCTAGAGGATCCTCTAAGAAATGCAGCTCGACTAGTTAGGAATGTTATCATCCTGACATCTCTTAGTGTCTCTATGCTATGACTAAATCTTTGGGTAACGTGCAGCTAAAAGGCAGTCTCTGAAGGGCTTGAACAGAGGTTCGCCTATGTGGGATAGCATACTTGTCGCAACTTGACTTGGTTTTTCCTAGTTCTAAGCATAGGTTCCATCGTTGGTATCTTCAAATAATTTATAATTGATAATAATTTATGTTTAAATAATTTTATGGATGATGAAAATATTTTTCACTTATTCATTTTAATAATAATATAGGAGATCATTTTAAGAAAAATATTTCTTAAATATTTTATTTCAATGGAATAAATCTATTGCTAGATATCACGAAATTCTCCATCCAACATGTTTGGGTTTTTCTTTTTTCTTTTTCTATAATTAAAATCATTAGGTTATTCTCTCTTCATTTAGATAACACGGTCAATAGATGATAGTGCGCAAAGGAGATAGGAATGTGTCGGCCCCGCCTCCCCTTGCTTCCCTCACCTAATCAACTTTCTGTCCTTTCTGGATCTGAGCAGGTCTTTAAAAAGCTCAAGAGGAAAGAAATAGGCGGAAGATCAACCATGGGGTGGGAGACCTCGCAATGTCATCCCACCATATTCCTTCTCAGTCAAGAAAAAAAAATTGACTGGAAATTAGGGTGCACTTCGATGGTAAAGGTAGCACTACGTCAGGATTTCGATTTTAGTTACCGCTGGGTAGAAAATATATAATAGCCTCTTGCACTTGGGATGAAAAGGGATAGGTGAAATGCCCACTATTTTTCATTTATTCATATTTGTAAACAATATGAGAGATCATTTTAAGAAAAATATTTCTTAAATCTTTTATTTCGGTGAAACAAACCCATAGCTAGATATGGGGAAATTCTCCGTCCGACATGTTTGGGTTTTTCTTTCTTTTTCCTATAATTAAAATCAAAAGGTTATTCTCTCTTTATTTAGATGACACGATCGGCAGATGACGGTGCGCAGAAGAGATAGGAATGCGTCGGTCCCGCCTCTCCTTGCTTCCCTCACCTAATCAACTTTCTGTCCTTTCGGCTGGAATTGTTGAAAGGACTCTCCATTTGCACACTCAAAAATGCTATCCTTCCCTGAAAAATGACTAACTCAGAAGAAGAAAATTCATTAATTCAACCGTCTAGAAAAATAAATTAACGGGAAAGTATTTTCATAATTGATAAAGTATTTTTTCAAATTTTGCACGGGTGATACATGTTCCTTCTATTTGCCATAACTTTCATATTTCATATGGTATTCACTAGAATGTCATAATTTGTTTCAACTAATTGAACGTTATGACTTATAAAAAAAAGTCAATTTGAATGTTATAACTTTCATCAATTATTTGAGCATCATGACTTTTAAAAAAGTTCGCCCAAGTGTCAAAATCCAACATGGCATAACATTTGTGAAGAATGTTTATAAAAAATTATGACTCTTAAGTGATTAATTGAAAAATAATATGGCACTCAAGTGATATAAGAAAAAGTCATGGTGTTCAAATGAGCACCGTACATAAGTTAAGTCATGTCATATGATTGGAAAAAAAATTTGTGGTACTCAAGTGACTGTCGGCACTTGTAATGTCCTCTTTTCCCTTTTTTTTATTCTAGTTTTCTTATATCTGCGCCTGCGTGTGTACGAAAGCAAATGGATGAATTATAAGAACCTAAAACTGGGGTGCATGACAATGGTGCAGTTGCGTCTCATTAATGTTTCCAGCCCAACAAATTCCTATCAACACACCTTGCATCTCCCTGCTGTGCATGATGGCGACGGTTTCACTCGCGTCAGAAAGGTGAAATTCAACCTCAACCGTGCTCTTTTCCGTGACCCCAACGCTTTAAATGTCGCCTCCATCCTTTCTTCTTCCTCCGCCCAGTTCATATATACGTGCCATCTACCCAAGTCCAGCACGAGCATTGCAGTATAGCAGTCTCGAGATTGATCACAAAGGTCGCGAAGACACCCATGGAGGTCAAATCTGCTGTTGCAGCCGTCTTCTTCCTCCTCCTCCTCTCTTCGCCTCACTTTTCCACAGGTCTCTCTCTCTCTCTTAAACATCACAACATTTGCATGCACACGGTGATCGGTAAAGGCCAGAAAACACGGTTTATAAATATAGTAATTTACATCGAAACCGGGCCATATTCTCATGTGCAAGTTTCTTTATTCTTCAAGTATTTGGTAAATCTCAACGAAGTTCACTTATTAAGTTTTTGGAAGTGGCCGTGATGAAGTTTGCTGGATATAGCCAGTGACGAAGTTCACCTCCATCTTATAGTTCTTAGATCTGGACCCGCTTGATTAGCTAATATGGACTTACCTGTCTCTACTTTGTGGAACACTCGTCTTTATAGATGATAATATCCAACCGAGACTTTGCAATTATTTAGCGACAGTCCTCATCAAGAATGGTATGGTTATATTTTGTTGTGTCGCCATAGGGAATTTGAATGGATCGAACGAGTCGGAGGTGTATGACATCGACTATAGAGGTCCCGAGACTCACTCTTCTTCGATCCCTCCGCCCACTCATTCTCGCCGGAGGCCATGGATCCACCAGAGAAGCCCCAAGCCACCACCTAAAGTCAAGAACTCAAAGAGCGCCGATACAAATGGACGTGTAAGTCCACCTACGTCTGATTACCAATTTCTAATCACGCTTTTCTGCATTTCATGTAGAAGTCATTCTGTTAAACGAGGAATTGCAGCAATTTGAATGCCATAAAAAAAATTGGGATTCTGGGTGCTCTTAGTTTTGTTCGATGTAGCTCTGGTTCAACCAGAAATTATCTTTCGATCTGTACAATTTTGCGTTACGAGTTAAACTGATCTTGGGAGCATTCACTTCTTCCTGATACCAAAACTCAAGATCTACCGTGCAAAATAATGCTACAGTAACAAAGACTATTTTTTTTTGTCGATTAACAAAGACTATTTTACAAAGCGTATTTATTAAGACATATGCCAAATTATTATCGTCCTTCAATATGTTCATTTGTTTAAAGAGCATGTATAGCCCGACACGTCACTTCATATTCAAATTCGTAAACCGAACCTAATAAGTCCAGAGGAAACTCTTGTTCCTTTTGGCTCTTCCAAAGGACCTTTTCTTTTTGGCCATGTCCCCTAAGGGATGTTAACAAGTATCTCGAAATTGCCCGTTTATCTCACTTCAATAGATGAATTTCAACTTCTACTTATTACTTTCCTCCAGATGAAATAGACAAAGTTGGAATATACATTAGCAAAGAATACTCTAAAAATTGTCATTTTCTTTATAAATCATGTCGAACAAAATATTTTGATCATGATGCCCGTCAACAACTCTCTCTTTTTTTTCTTGAGTAGCATGAGGGCTGTGGTGAAGGTACCAAAGAAATTAGGAAAAGTACAGAGTAGTCCCTCAACTTTTATTCACATAATGTTTTGGTCTCCCATTTTAAAATCCAATTTCAACTTGAGTTTCGAGTTACACTTGAAATCGTTCAAATTGCATTTTCTTCCCCAAATGCCCTACCACATTTCTAACACGTTCAAATAGTTTGTTCGTTTAAGCTAGTCTAAAATTGTAAAGAAAAAGAGGGCAAAAAGGGGCTAGTCAAAGACGCAAAATTTTCGACCAAAAAAAAATGTAATTTGGAGTTTAATCACTAAAGTGTATCTCGAGTAGTAAGTTCTTTCACCTCATTCCAAGTTCAAATCATCACACTTGTATTCTCTTAGGACCACCCTTAAAATAGATAAATATGTATATCTCTAATAATTACGTGATCTGTATGGGAGGGCGACAGTGATACGCTGATTGAAACTAAGAAAAAAGTCGCGAACACTACATTGATATCAATAAAACCACTGGAGTTTTAAATGCTACGGATGCAAAGAGGTAGCCGAGTGAATTTCAGCAGTGCTTTCAGAAACTTTCAAAAGTTCATTATCTACCAATTTTCGAATACATTATTTGCCATACTGGGTACGGTTGTGCTCGCTTATTAAATTCTTGCCGCATTTCCTTTGCAGACTTAAAAACAAATTATGGACTTTCATCATGTGGCGAGTGGCAGGAAGTCTTGATTGTGGGGTATGTAAATGCAGAGGGTTGTTCGGAGACGTGGAGATCCAAAAAGTTACCTCCCTCCTGGTGTTGTTCTTAAGAGATGTAAAGACAGATGAATATAGTATTTCAAGAATTGTTTGATGTTTCAATGAGTGGGTTTTGGTGTGGTTATGGATTTTGTACTGGGGAAGCTATAGGTTCAAGGAATCCTTTCCCTTAAGAAACTCTGCAATGTAATTTATGAAACTCTCCACTAGTTACTCATTGTTAAACTTTGCATTTTCCCCTCCATAATTAGTCTCTTCAAGTGCTTACTTATTGCCAAATTGATGTGGCCATCTTGTACTATAAATCCATACACAGATAAATAAATAAATAAAACATAGCTATTATCATGGCTTCTTTATGGTTGCTGAAAGATTGGCCACCGGGCCAGCAAAGCTGTCTCATTGAGATTTTTGGGTGTTTTTCATTTCGTGCTTCGTGATTGGTTAAATGTCCATATGACATAAAATTAAAGTGAAAACGACCTGCACGTTATATGGTATTATCTATCTAGCCATTTTGTCATCTAATTTATTGTCATATTGCATGTGATCATTGTCGTGCTATTATCGTCATCTGATTTTAGACCCATTAACCTTTAAATCTTTGTGCAAATACCAAAACCATATTTAGATTATATTGTCAGTCCCAATCAAGCAAGCATTATCCTTGGAAGGAGAACTCATCACAACATTGTTAATGTCAAAGAATTAAGATGAAGACTACCAAGGGTAGGAAAGATTTTCATTCCACTTAACCTGTTTTAATCAATTTTGATGCAATACTAATATAGTAGCTCATACTCGACCTAACTATTACCCAACCTATACTCAACAGAAAAATGACCAAATTTTTTTTAAATCTATTACAATTATGCCAATTTAGTCCTAATTTTTTCAATTAAGCCATAAATATTTTGCAATTGTGCCAATACAATTCATTTGACCAATTTTGGCCAATCGATACTGGCCATTTGACTAATGCTGACAAGGATAATTTTTAATAATATTTTATTTTATTCGAAATTTTTTATTCTTCCTTTTTTTTTCCTTTTCTTTTCTTTTCTCTTCTTCCTTCTTTTCCATTTTTCCCCACAATTGTTAGCAAGGCTTTGGCAAGGCCTAGGGGTCGCAAGCGAGGCCATGGCGAGCCTAGCCTCGCCCAAATCTAGGTAGAGCCACATTGCTCATGGCCCCCAAACCTTGCCCAAATCTGGGTGAGGCCAAGCAAGGGATCCGATGACCAATGAGGGCTTCTTGCCCCTCACTCAATGGCTCACGAGCCTCGTTGGAGGCTTGTCGGACACTGTGGGAGAAAATGGAAAAGAAGGAAAAAGACAAAAAAGAAAAGGAAAAATGAAAAATCAATAAAATAGATTCAAAAAAATAAAATATTAATAAAAATTATCTACGTCAGTATCGGTTGCACCGACCAAAATTGACTAGGTGGGCTGATTGTCACAACTACAAAATGTTTAACACTTAATTGACAAAAAAAATTATGATTACATTGGTACAATTGTAATAGATTTAAGACTCTTTTGGTAATTCTTCCCATACCTAACCTGACCCGACCCGACCCGTAGTATTTAAACATTTCAATATTTAATTAGATCTACGAAAACTCATACCCAAACTGAGGGCGAAAATGCAGAGTAAGTAAGCAAGATTGAATGAGAGTGAGAGAGAAATAAGAAAGAATCGCATAAATAGGTTTGGTTTAAATGAGTTATAAATCCACGTATGACCCATTTACAACCAAATTATAATGTATTTAACACTTATATTATTTATAAGCCCATTTATGACTCATTTACTAAATATAACTAACTCAGATAATAACTCGGTCTATTATATATAGCTTAAGAAATAGGCTCATGATCCATTTTGACAGATTTAATTTCCATTGTGAATACCTTGAACCAATTGTGAGATCTTTGGTGAGAGGATTATCTTTGCGAAATCTAAAGTCTTCTTCCCTCTTGGGTGCATCCATTGATCATTTGAGTGCCATCAGTGATTTGTCTCGCCAAAAACTCCGACGTGGACGCCGATCACCCGGTGTAGCTTCATCAACACTGACGTAGACAATTTTTTAAGATTTAAAGATTTAAAGATTTTTTTATTTTATTTTGCTTTTTTTAGGCCGGCAAGTGACCCTCACCTGCCATGAAACCCCTGCCCAAATTGGGGGAGTGCAGCCTCACCCTCAACTGCAAAGGCCCTAGGCAAGGCTATCGCAACCTCACTGGCTCTAAGTGGTCATGGGCAACTTCAGCTAGAGCTAGTGAGGGCCTCACCCACAACCGGTGAGGTCGCAAAGCCCTCACCCAGGGCCTTTGCAGTTGAGGCTAGTGACGGTTGCTAGTGACCCTAACTTTAAAAGAAAAATAAAAGAATAAAAAAAATTCACATAGAATGATTAGCCGAAATTGAAACTCAAGTGATTGATTTTACTCCAATATGGTACTCAAGTGAGCAAAAAAAAGTTATAGCACCAAAGTGAGCGCCATATAAAAGTTGTGGCAGTCTTGTTGTTCCTACCCCTATTTTCATCCTTTGCCCGGATTTCTTGAGTTTTTTAAGGCGAAAATAAAACAAATGATTCATGAACATTGACTCAATATGCAATATAGTCCATGAATTTTTAATTTATTCAACGTAGTCTTGGTCTTTAGCCTAATATACAATGTGTTTCCTTAACTTTTAGTTTATTCAATATAGTCCATTAACTTTAGATACACATTCAATCTAGTTTCTAAACTATAGAAAAATTTCAACGTTGTTCTTGAACTTGAATTAATGGAAGATAATAATTAAAATTTTCATATAGTCCAGGGATTAATATGAATATGTATCAAAAGTCTAGGGACTACATTAAATAAATTAAAAGTTCAGGGACAACATTACAAATCGGGTTAAATTTCATGGACCACATTGAACAAATTAAAACTTCAGGGATCACATTGCACATTAGATCAAGGTTTAGAGACTATTTGTATGATTATTCCTTTTTTAATAAAGAGAATGAGGGAAGGAAATGTGGACCCCATTTTAAAATTCTTGGGATGGCCCCCAATTCTTGTATTTCCTTTTGGGTTAATACAATGAAAAACTCAAAATTGATACACTTTTGACAAATTTACTCAAAACCTTAAACTGGTACACTTTTGACAAATTCACCACAAACTAGTATATTTATGACAAATTTACATTCCGTTAGTTTACATTAAATTTTACTGTCGAGAATGACATATGACAATTAACTGGTATACCAATTTGGTATTTTACTCTCCATTTGTCATAATTGTACCAATTTTGTGATTTTAATCTAATTTAATAATAGGTAAATTTATCACAAATGTGCTAGCTTGAGATTTTATTAACAAAATTGAATTTATCTCAATATCAGTTTAGGGTTTTTTGTGGTCATTTGGGTAAATTTGGCACGGGTGTGGCAGTTTGATATTTTTTATAGTGGAAAAATTTAGTTTGAGTAAATTCATCATAGGCATAGCAATTTAGAATTTTTCATGGTCAAAATTAGTTTGGGTTAAATTGATCATAAGTATACCAGTTTGGGGTTTTTCATAGTATCAACCCTTTCCTTTTCGTGGATGATCTGTTCTTATTTGCCAAAGTGAACGACATAAGCTGCATTTCCACGGTGAATACCCTAAGCCAATTGTGAGATCTCTTGTCAGAAGATTAACTTTGCGAAATCTAAAGTCTACTCTGAGAATATCTCTGCTGAGATAAGAACCATTTCTCCAGGGTTCTTGGTATCAATAGTACCTGGCGAAATGTCCTGATTATCCTATTAAGAATGGTATGGTGACTTTCTGAAGATTTTAGATTTGTCATAGACAAAATGAGAAGGACACTGGCTGGCTGGAGGAGCTAGTAGAATGCCCACAGTGGGTCGATGTACTATGATAAAATTGGTCAATGAGGGTGATACCAAGCTACCCATTTGCAAAACTGGAGTGCTTCCTGTGGACATGTGCAACCAGACTGATAAATTCTGTGGGGGATATTCTATGGGGCTGTAATGAAAGCGAGAGAGAGATGCATCTTATTGGATGAAATAAAGTTAGAACAGGAAGTAGAGGAGGTGGTCTTGGTCTGAGTATGGGTAGACCGGAAAGAATGGCATTACTTGGAAAACTTAGATGGTGAATGACAAGAGGAAGGCCAACTGGGCCGGGGTATTGCGTGCAAAAATACTTCAAGAAGAGTTATTCCAGGAAAGAGTTTCCAATGTGATAACTTCATTAAATTCAATATTATAGGAATGGAAAGATCACTTCTTTTTTTATTGTTGTTTTAATAATCAATAATGAGCAGTTTTGTTTTCAAACGAATCATTTTATATATGATTTGGAATGAAACTGTTGGCACCAAAAATAGTTTACCTAGCATAAATACATGAACAGCACATGAATATGGATGATCATGTGCAGAGCGTGCAAGTATCACTATAAATATGTCAACTCGTTGATAAGTATAGGGATCAACATATGTTGATTGACATTAGTATTTATTGATGCCATGTGTTCGGTTGTCAAAACACATTGGTAGCCATTAAAATGAGCATTAGCAGTGAATATTTATTGAAGATTGAAGCTTGAAATCAATGAAGCTGTTGTTGAGGCCAAAGACACATATTTTGGGAGGGAATGGTACCACCTAAAAGCAAGATCGTGGGGGCACATATAGTTGCAAGAAACCACATCATGGAACAGTTTATGTAACCATTTGGGAATTGTGGAGGTAACTGACAAAAGTTAATGAAGAAATTAGAGAAAATTTCAAATAATGGCCTAAAGTTGGGCATTTTCTCAAAAGATGGCCCAAAATAAATATTGTTTCAAATAAGGGTTTCAAATGAGCAGTTTTCTTTTAAATAAGAACCTCAAGTGGTTAATTTTCTCTTAAAAAATGATCTGACCTCACCAACTAGCCAAATTTGTCCAAATTGAGGGACATTCCCGTCCAAGTATATTTTTTTATATATTTCTTTTTCTTTATTCTCTCTCATTATTTCCTGTTTTTGTTTTCTTTTCTCTTTTTCATTCGTCATCTCCCTCTCGCCTCCTTCGCTCTACCTCGGCTCCATCTTTACACCATCATCAACCCCTCTCTCTCTCTCTCTCTGCCATCTGATCGTATGATTAGGACTAGCTTTTCTTCCGAGCAAGCTATTTTAGCATAGCCAAGCTTGTTGGAGATTCTTAGTGTCACTCCTCAAAATGATTTGTAAAAGGTTCCACGAAGCCAAAGCCAGTGAGATTACAAAAATTTGATTCCTTTATCTCCGGATTCATCGCAGAGCCCTGTCTGATGTGGGTGGCTACCTTCGAGGCACGGTTTGCGCCCTAAAGTTGTTCGATGAAATGTCGTTGATGGGTCTGTTTCTCTTTAACAACGGATAATTTCACACTTCTTCCTTTCTGATGGGATACCACTGTCCAGGGCTTCAATATATCAAATCGCTGGGTCCTGAGAAGGTGTTGAGCAAAGGAGGATGGTTACTATATTGGCGGAAGACTTAAGAGTACATGGAGTTTGATGGTTTTCGGAGGTGAGATAAGACATGTCACTAAAGGGAGTAGTTGTGTTGCTGGAGAGTTGGTGGTTGCTGAGTCTCGACAAGAGCAGAAAGATGTTGCCAAGGCAGATGAACCAATTGGTTATATTAGCCAGAGGCTTAAGAGGAGTTACAGTGTTACTGCTAAGAACAAGAGTGCATAATCATATGAACATAACATTGACAATGGCTTGTGACCTCCTATCTTGCTCCATCAATGACTTCTAGAAATAAATCAGAAAGGATGTAGGCTGTCCGTCGGAAAGAGTTCTGTGAAGATATCACCAATTTTTCATTTGTTTAGTTAATGTAATAGAGACAAACTCACTTTTTCTCAAAATGTAAAGCTTGGATATCGATTATAATCAGTTCATTGTCTCTCTTGTTCGCGATTCATTTTCTCAAAGGGAAGAAAAATCAATGTTGAGTACAAATCTCATAATTTGATTGCTGCTAAATATCTCACCTTAGCTAGCACTGAAAATCACTACCAGTTCAAAATTCCTGTCTATTTTAGTATTGTGGTTTGCACTAGTAGTCCAAGCTTTTGTGGCCTCCAAGACACTTAACACGTATGCTTTCTAACACTTAATCTTTGCATTTGTTATATTGCGTAAATGTAATGTTGGCAAGCTAACTTATTGATGAAGCATAATTCTCAAGAACTTCCTAAAGCAATAGCATGATACTGGTTGATAGTGACTGTAATCTCTTTTTATTAGTTTAATTTTTACAAAAAATTTCTCAGCTCAATTGGCAAGGCTGTGGCCAAATAAGTCAAAATTTAGATGACATCAACGAAGTTTTATTAATAGCAATGATTTCAAACAAAGCAAAGACGCGGAAAGCTAGGTAAGAGGCCAACAAAGAATGCTCAAAATCAGAAAATTCAATACTACCAATTTGGTCAAACTGATTTTGCTACATGTTCTCAAACACTCCTAATTCACTCAATATCATACAAGTTTTGTTGGAGCTCCAAAATGACTTTCATTTCTCATCCTTAACCACAGCTTATGAGCTTCTTGCTGAAATTTCTTGTTCTCTAGTTACAAGCATCTTCATCAGCTTCAACAAAACCCTTGGGCCCAATAGTTGTGCCGATAACACCTCTTGTAATGAACTCTTCCGTGGTTCATTTATCGCCTAGATAAATTGTTGCTGCTCATACAAGTTAGCGAGGTCTTTCTTTTTTGTCGGCTAAGGCTTTAGCGTGCACCACCCTAGGGGTGATGTTTCGTTGTTGAGCTACACGATGCCAATGAGCATGAATTTGGCTAGCAAGGCTTTGCATAGCTGCTTCCAACGGTAGTAGTCCTCTTTGCCCATTCCTATTTTGCTCAAACCCTTGTAGGCATCGAGCGATTTGATACATTGAAGCCCTGGATAATGGTATCATCACATCAGAAGGAAGGAGTGTGAAATTATCCATTATCAAAATTAAACAGACCCATTCAGGCATTTCATGAAACATCTTTAGGGCGCATATGAGGGGAAAGTTATCAAAACAGTCCTAAATTTATTGCAATTTTTCCAATTCAATCCTAAACTTTTTTTGTTTGGTCAATTCAATTCTAAATCTTTTGCAATTGTGCAAAAACTGTTTATCCATTCAAAATTGGCTGGCCAAGATCGACATGGATGCCAGCCGATGCTAACATGAAATTTTTTTAATAATATTTTATTTTTTTCGAATTTTTTATTAATTTTTTATATTTCCTTTTTCCTATTTTTATTTTATTCTTTTTTCTTCTTCTTCTTTTGGTTGGCGAGGTCTTCGCTAGCCATTGGTGAGGCCTCACCGGCTAGGTAAGGGTTGACCTCGCCATGATCTGGGCGAGGGCAAGCCTCGCCCTAGCTGGGTGAGGCCTTGCTAGTGGCTGGTGAGGACCTTGCTGTCCATGCCCTCTAGCCAGTTCAGTGATCGGCCAAAAGAAGAAGAAAAAAGAGAATATAAAAAATAAAATATATTATTAAAAATTGCCATATCATCATCGGTCGATTGGTCGGCATCCACGTCAGCGTCAGCTGGTCGGCCGGTGTCCACGTTGGCGCCGACCAATCAAATGTGGTCGGATAGATCGAATTTGCGTAATTACAAAAGGTTTAAGACTGAATTGGCAAAAAATAAAAAAGTTTAGAATTGAATTGGAAAAATTGTAATATGTTTAGAAATGTTTTTGTAAATTTTCCCCTTAAAAAGTGTTCCATTCCCGCCAACTGTAGGTATAATATTCCTGAGGAGTAATACACTTTCAGGAATAACAAATACCGCAATTTTTTTTGTATGACATTATTTTTTAATATCTCCAAATGAAGGAAAGTTAAGGTTTCGAATTTGGTTAATTAGCCACCAATAGCATAATTCTGAAAAGGGGATCACATGAATAAACACATCAGTCTAATTTCGGGCCGATAGTTATAAACTCAAAAACGTGAGATTACGAATTTGGTTATTTACCCTCCGTTAGCAAAAGCCACAAACCTATGTGCATTTGAACATTCCTTCATAATTATTTCAGAAATTCAAAACAAGTTAAGATAAATCCCAAAAAAAAAAACACAAAATTTATCTCCGGGGACTCAAATTCTCTGGATATGAAAATATTCCCGAAAAATGAAATTCAGTGTCGAATTCTTTTATTTTCTAAATTTGCCAAATCTCGAGCGCTAATCCTGGACTTTAAGTAATAAAGGCACTTCTCCTTTTTCCTAAGCCTAGCAAGTTCCTCAAGTTGGCAAGAAAATACTACGCATGACATCCGAAGGAAGAGGTGAGACTCCACACCATATGCAGTTCTTAGAACCTGTTACTGAGCCGGCAGTCCACAAAAGTATACAAGCATATAATACTCGGTACAGGAACCATGAGTGCAATGCAAACCATACATTCTTATATAATGTGTTCAACGTACAACATCGATCTTTTCATCATCATCCCATAAGACAAAACGTTTTTTCCCCACTGTAATCAACCATACGTCATCGCAAACTGGAGCTTTTGTAACTTCGACAATTTTCATAAGCATCGCCTCACAAGGAATACAATAATAGCCAACAGAGCCGACCCCAACGCCATGTAAGACACTCCGGGAGCCGGTCCAGCATTTCCATTGGTGTCCGAAGACGTCTTCTCCGCAGATGGGAAACTGAAGGGGTTAGGGAGGAAGCTGGATATGTTGCTAACCTTCTCCTTCGCCATAAGCTTGATTTTCTGTAAGATGGACATGGATCCATTTTCATGGCCACCTTCAGAATTCTCTCCAACCTTCCTTGGCGATGAAAGAGTTTCATCAGCAGATATCTCCCCTTTTGGCTCTGGGAACTGAGTACCTGCTTACAGAACCAGGAAAATATTTCGAGGCAATAATCTAAACGTGAGAGATTCACTCCCACATAAGAGGCCGGGGCGATATGTAAAAACCGGATCATAGTGCAAAAGGAGACGAGGGATATCCTTACCGTAGTTTTGTGATTGGACAAAGTCTATGAGAGCCTCATTGTTCATAATTGCATGCCAGACATTAGGATCATTAGCAACTGAATCAACAAAGGTCTGGGAGACAAGAGGAAAGAAAAGGAACTCAAGTGACTGCCCCATTGGTGAAATGACATAACAGCAATGCTGCTTTTGTTTATCAGATAGCTACGTCACATATTTTACATATACAAGCAACGTTTCGCATTTGTTATTGGGGAGGGTAACTACCTGAGCAGCAGGACTTTGACTCAGCAGTCTAAAAGCCTGGACAACATCTTCAGGTCCTGGATAAGTTGCCAGAGCCTCGCCCATAACTGAAGATCGAGTCTCGCCAGAATTTGCGAGCAGGGGCAGTAGCAGACGACAGGCCTGGTCTGCTGGAAGTTGATCTTCACACTCAGTGATGTTTGTAGATGACAAGTATACCCTGTATTACCAAAAGCATAAGATCCAAGGGAAAAGTGACGATTACAGACAAAGACTATTCCAACGAACAGGACAGAAACCATCATCAATATGTGTCAACGACCCAAAGATCATAATCAAAACTTCCACGCAAGCCAACACTCATAGTCAGCTATTAGAACTGTATGTTATCCTTCTTAGCAATAAATCCGACAGAATAAGCGCGATAACACAGCACAAACGATGCAGAAACCCAAATCCCAAATCCACGGACACATAAACGATGGAAGTACACACTGGCAAATAACAGTCATCAAGACACACCACATCATATACTGAAGTTGTTTTAGATTTAAATCCGAACGTACTTGTCAATGACATCCTTCCATTCAGCAGTCTTTCCCTTGACCTCTTCATAGCTCACCTCTCCGAACACAATCCTAGCCATCGGCTCACCCACCGGCATCTGAGCGGTCGCCTGGGGGACGTCGCCAGCTGCGACCTCACTGCCCTTCGCCGACACGATGTTGGGTACCCTGCCGGAGCGGGAGGCGCTCCGGACGGACTGCAGCGCCGCGGAGGCACCGCGAAGAACACCAACGACCCTCGCGACCTTCGTCGCGGCGGACCATATCGGTACGACGGCTAGCATGGCGTTTGAGGAGAAGAGAGAAGCGATCGAACGGACTTTTGGGGATCGGAGAATGGCGATGTCTGGAGTTGAAGGAGAGAGATTGATGATGGTGGAGTTTCAGCTTCTTTGCCACTTTTATGTTGCCGATTGCTTAGCACTGAAGCTGGAAAGTAAAAGCTGAGAGACAGGATTTTATCATCAATACTTTTATGTTGCTGACTGCTTAGCGCTGAAGCTAAAAATTGGAATCCGAGAAACAGGATTTCCTCTCCTTTAGGAGGTGATTGGTGATTTTTCTATTTTTTTCAATTTCTAATTTTTTATTCTCCTCCAAAAAAAAATCCATTTATCAACATCAATTAATTTTTCCATCATTCAGAATAGAAAAGTGGACAGGAAATTGAATTAGAATATAAATAAGAAGTAGTAGAAAAAAATTATTTTCTATTATTAGGAATAATTTCTAAAATAAGTCGTTTTTTTTTTTTTTTTTCTTTCTTCTTCTTCCTCTTCTAACCAATTGCCGTCGCTAGTTGCCAGTCACCAGCCACTAACTAAAGGAGGAAGAAGAAGAGAGGACAAAAAAAATCTAAAAAAAATATTAAAAATTAAAAGAAATTCCTCATCACAAAATAAAATTGTGGGTTGTACCAAGCATATTGTGTTCTTTTTCTATTCTAGAAATAGAAATTTTGTACAATTACCAAGTACGTTCTTTTACTTAGAAATTGTTTCAGATAATAAAAATTGAAAAAACTATTTCAAAAAAGAAATTATTCCACAAATTAGAGTTGTTATCAAACACATTCTTAAAGACACAATAAGAGCACTTAAAGTGGTAAAACTTGTCAATGAAAATGCAATTGAATCTTAAAAGTTTCAAAAAATGTAATTAAATCCTAAAAATTATCATATTGGTCCAATCAAGTCGTTCCATTGACTACACTCTTTTATAATTTTAGAATTCGATTGCATTTTTGTGTCAAGTTTTATGACTTAATTGCACTTTTTGAAAGTTTTAGGACTTAATTGGTCTTTTTCAAAATTTTAGGACTCAATTACACTCTCATGATAAGTTTTAAAACTTTCAGTGAACTTATTCCGTTTAAAGATATTCGCCAAACAAAATCCAACCGTTCATTTCGGATGCTATTGTAGTAATTAATTTTTTAGATATCTTGGAAAAGTTAGGAAACTTCCGCGGGAAGAGGGAAAAAAAAAGCATTACTTTTGTTGATAAAGGTTTGTCGGATAGAAAGATCTCTCGGAATCTTGAGTTTCAGATTTCCATTTTTGTTTTTCAATAATCTCTGTTCTTTATTTTGAGAGGTCGAAGAGAAAGACAAGGTCTTTGGAAAGTGCCGTGGGGTATTCGGAAATTGTTGGAGCAGTTGAGTAGGAGGGTCCATGTAATTTGTTATCTTACATCGTTCGAAATCGGATTGGGGGATAGAATGAAGCGCGATTTGATATTTTTGGAGTCATCTTCCGAAGTTTAAATATCCTCTTACTATCCCACTAGCTCTCTCTCGATCGCAATGGAGATAAGCCACAGGAAGCTCTTCTTGAATGCCTACTACGGTAAAATATTCATGTAATATCTTTTTCAAATTTTGGCCCCTTTGACAAACCAAACCGCCTCATGTCTAGACTATTGTGACCCGCCTACGCCTTTCCTGCCCACTTCGCCCTATCGACCTCCGTCTATACCATTTCTTGCCTACGGCTCCGAATCCCCACATCTCCCCCACACACTAAGCGCCTCTCTCGGTTGCCTGTCAATCATTGGCCCATCCCTCTCGACCATGTCTCTCAGCGTCTCGACAGCAATGACAATCGGGCGGAGCAGGCTCTCGTCGGCTGTGGTGAAATCAACAAGGCAGGAGGACTAGAGGACGGGCTTCAATCAATTAAGGGAAACTAATAACAACAGATTGTCCGAGGAAATTGAGGGGCAATTGGGTTTGTGGAGGAGGAGGAGGAGGAGGAGGAGGAGGGGTAATTCTGATGAGAATGCTGATTTCAATCATTTTCTTTTTTTGGTTGGAAATATCGATATGCATTACTATCCCAAAGAAAGGTTACTGAAAGTACTAAAATCAAGACATAAGATTAACGAAAGGGATTAGGGGATTAGCAATCCAATTCTTCGGGAGGAAACCACCTTGGTGGGCCTTGACAACCCAATCGGCGACCTTGTTTGCATCTCTTGGAATGAACTGCAACTTAATTCCACCTAACTGGGCCAGTAGAGTGCAACAATCCTATGCAACTGATCAAGCAGCCCATGGGACTTTTGCCCGGCTCGGAATACCCTCAACTGTTGTTAAGCAGTTCGAACAGGTTGATATACAAATCAATTGAAAGTAGATCAGTTGAGAGCACTTCAGTTCGTTTATCTCTCTTCTATTTCAACCAAAGCAAAGCCTCACGAATCAGTAGCGTTTCGACGACTAACGTGGAAGGGGCGAAAATCTTTCTCGTGCAGCCTTTGACAAGCACACCCGTCTCATTTCTACAGATCCCAGTTGCTGATCCTTCATTTTCTATGCCATCCCAGGAGCAATCAATAGTCATCGTGCAATCGCACGTGGAATCAAGCAACCTCAATCCACTTCCCGGGTTCCATCGAAAACAATATCCTCTTTGCTGCTACCCTTGTTAGAATTCCACTTCCCAAAAAGTTTAGTTGTGGACAGAGCATCTTCTAACATTAGACTTTGGGTTGGGTCTTCATGCTTGGAATATTAGGGCATTCTGAGCTTTCCAAATAGACCAGATGATTTCCGCAAACAAAACTTTAGACTGTGGGGTAGATCTCGATGTAAGATTATAATATACCCATTTATCCATTCAATTCGTGTTTGTTGGGTTCATATCGGCTGCTACTCTTGGGGTCTAACCAAATTGCTTTTGTCTAGCTACATAGAATGAAGATGTATTTCGTAGATTTAGGGGTCTGACCACAAAAAGGGCAATCTAATTCAAATATTATCTTCCTCTTATGTAAATTTTCTTTTGAAGAGCATTGTTACATGCACTCCACAAAGGAAATCTTACTTTGGGAAAATCTTTAGTTTCCAGATTTCCAACCACAATCTTCTAGGAACCTGGTATGATGCAGAGGCTTGATCTGCTGTTTGGAGACTTCCCAAGGTACGGATTTTATTATATCCATTCTTCACTGAATAGTGTTATAAATATGGTTAATGAATCAACGAATACAAACAAATTAAGATACGTCTTTTCTGTTCACGAATTTATATTTATTGAATTCATGAATATATTGAATTCACGTATCTCTTGAATTCATGAATCTCTTGGATTCACGTATCTCCTGAATTCATGAATCTCTTGGATACATGTATCTATTTAATTCATGTATCTCTTTTGTACATGAACTTGAAAGTTCTATAAATAGATAAGAGCATAAAGCTTCTTCAGAAGGTTTTTAGAAAGAAAAATTCAAGAATACAATTCCAAAAGAGATTTGAAAAAACTACTCTACTCTTCTGATTTTTCCAAGTGTACTGGTTTAATTAAACAGTTCGACTGAGTCATGTTTGCATAGTGCTAATCCAAATAGATTCGAGGTGTTGTATCTTAGAATGTATAGTTCGTGAATCTGTGGAGCACTATTGGCAGGAACTAATCGCCTTAAGGAGATTCGGATATCCGTACTTTACCTCCAATTTTGTGCTATTTCTCTAGTGATATCTTATTTTTATCTTCTCCAAGATTTGTAAGTTTACATACAAGTAAGATATTATAAAGTTGTCATCGTCTTCTTTTCATTGATGTTCTGATTACAACAACAAACAGTTTGTTTTCTCTGGATTATATTCCAACAATCTTAAGGCGATTAACTCACTCATTGTTTGTTGTTCTGGTCAGACTATTGAGATGGCTAAAAACAATCAAGCGCCCTTTAATGTCCAGAATGTTTCAGGAGACGTTCCTATGGTCGATTCGACCGTTGCTATGGGAGATGTTTAGCCCTCGGGGCCTGAATTTGTAGTTGTCAATGTTACGGGCCCTTGGGCCAACACCAACTTTGGTGGTGCGGGTACAAGTCTTATGACTGGTATGCCCAGGACTGTTTTTCAGAACAGTACAAGCCAAATGGCTTTTGGCTTCGTTTCTGAAGGGATGGTTCGACGAACCTTGCCTACTGTGATGGCAACACCTCCAGTTACAGCTGATGAGAAATCTGAGAAATTCACCGGAGTGGGCTTCAAATAGTGGCAGCAGAAGATATTCTTCTATCTAACCATGCTAAATCTGATGAAGTATTTATCAGAGGTGTGCCCAATAATTAGTCCAGATGAGCACGATGTCATGACGCTCGGTGCATTGGAGACTTGGAAGCATAGAGACTTCTTATGCCGAAATTATATACTTAACTGTTTAGTGAATTCTCTATATAATGTTTATTCTAATATTGAATCTGCTAAACAGTTATGGGAGTTCTTAGAGAAAAAATACAAGACTGAGGACGCTCGCACCAAGAAATTTGCGGTTGCCAAATTCTTGGACTACAAGATGGTGGATTCTAAATCTGTCATGAGTCAGGTTCAATAATTACAATTAATTCTGAGTAACATCTCTGCTGAGGGAATGATACTTAGTGAATCATTCCAAGTGGCGGCCATGATTGAGAAACTGCCTCTGGGATGGTCAAACTTCAAAAATTATTTGAAGCACAAACGGAAGGAGATGAGCCTTGAAGATCTCGTTCTGCGCATCAAAATCGAGGAGGACAATAGAAGGAGTGCGAACCCTTCTTCTGAGCCAAAGGCCAACGTTGTGGTCAGCTAGCTGATTCTAACATGGCAATTCTTTAATAATATTTTTTTCGAATTTTTTTATTAATTTATTAATTTTCCTTTTTCCTCTTTTTTTTTATTTTTTATTCTTCTTCTTCTTATAGGTCATCGAACCGGCCAAAGGATATGGTTGGCAAGGCGTCGCCGGCACTAGGCAAGGTTGAGCTTGCCCAGCCATGGCGAGGGTCGCCCTTGCCCAGATCTAGCAAGGGCGAGCCTTGCCATCACCATGGCTAGGCGAACTCGACCTTACCTAGTGATGGTGAGGGGAACCTTGCCCAGCGCTAGTGAGGCCTCACTAGTGGTTGGAAGAAAAAAAGGAAAAAGGAAAATTAATAAATCAATAAAAAAATTCAAAAAATAAAATAAAATATTATTTAAAAATTTGTCATTTCAACATCGGTTGATCAATGTCCACGTCAGCACCAGCCGGACAAATTTGGTCTAATGGATTGAATTGGTACAATTGCAAAAAGTTTAAGACTGTTTTAATAATTTTTCCCACATACGGGCCTCGAAGGAAGGCACTCACATCAGACTGGAATTTGCGATGATTCTTTGGTTAAAGGAATCAATTTTGTGAGCTCACCTGCTATGGCTTCGTGGATTCTTCTACGGATCCAACTAGAATTTCCAGCAAGTTCGGTTCTGCTGTAATAGCTTCCTCAGCAGAAAAGCTGGTCCTGGTCATACGATGAGATGGTAGAGAGAGAGAGGAGCTGATGATGGGGCCAAAGATGGACGTAAGGCAGAGCGAATGAGGCGTGAGGAAGATGAAGAATGAAAATGAAAAAAAAAAAAAGATAATAAAAAACACAGAACAAAGGGAGAAAGAAGAAAGAAAAATAAAAATAAGGAAAAAAATGTATTTGGATGAGAATGCCCCTAGACATGGACAAGATTATATTGATGGGTGAGTTTAAGCCTTTTTTGAGACTAAATTAGTCACTTGAGATCCTTATTTAAAATAATATTTACTTCAGACCCTCTTTTGAGAAATAGTTTCACTTCAGATCTTTATTTGAAATTTTCCCAAGAAATTATAATTGCCGCGAATTGTTAGAAGGTAGTTATCACCAGCCATTATAAATACTGACAATCATTCATCAAAAAGCTCCCTCACAAAATCAAACCAAATGTTATCTTTCAATTATCTTTATCTTTCTTGCATTTACGTTAAATTTCTTTAGTTGTAGCTCTCATGTTCACGACGTCAATTGAATTTCAACGTGTATCTTTATCCCAATGTTGCGTCATTGATTAAATTCTAACATTGTATCTTTATGTTCTTAAGTTGTGCCACCAAGTAAATTTTGACATAATTTGTCCACATCCTGTTAAGTTATCTAGTCTATAATTTCCGGGCCTTATTGTCGATTAAATTTCAACTCAGTTTAGGATTATACAGTGTTGTTTGAATTGGAGAAGTTGATCCCCTTTACATGAGATATTCTCTGTCCGAAGTTAGCACAGAATCTTGGTCTCCTTAAATAAAAGCTGAAAAACTACTTTCGGTGAAAGAAATTTCATTTGCGGGAACAATTCAGTGAAACAGCACCAAAAAATTGCCGATCTAGGTACTGACCAAGCCAGATCTTGAAGAGAAAAAAAGCTCTTCGGGAAGGGGGGATGTGAATTCGACTGGATTGGGATCAATACGACAGTTAACAAGGCCCCTCGAATCGAAAAAAAGAACAACTCAAGGTTAAGCAATGTTGGAATGGATGTGGCGATTGGCATTTTAGCTCTTTATCTTTTACTTTTCTGAGGATGTGGTGAAAGCTGCAGAAGCGACTCGGATCGATAGTATTATTAGGCTTCTTTTCTGTTGCGAAGACTCGGGATACGCTATTTTGTTCTGTTGAATACCTGCTGTACCTGATAGTATTAGGCATCTTTTGCTTAAAGACATGGCTGATAGCTCTTCTTTTTGAGCTAGAGATGTAACCCTTAGACATTATACCTTACTTCTCTTTGTTTATGTATTTCTTTGAATTACCGAAAAAGGAACGAAGAGTCCATTTTGGCTCTCCCTCACTTTTACTCTTAACATTTGGGGTTGATCGAAGTGAGATCATCTAGAGAAGGAGAGGTGCTATGAGCATCGAGTGATTCTCTGTCAAGTTTGTTGTCAACCCTTGTGGAAAGGAAACGAGTTTACCTAGTTGTTTATGTATTCCTAGTTGATTTCCTAGCCCTTCGAAGAATTTCGGTTTGCCCTTATCTGAAAACCCTAGTTGATTTCCTCTAAAACCTAAAATTCTTATGATAAACTTTTAGTTCCTTTTATAGTGAAAGTTAACATTTACATGCTTAATTTTTGTCACGGATCCAATCATGCATACTTCAGTTCACAAAGTCAACATTCTGATATTCTTGGAAATAAGAACAGACATATATTGTGGTATTCAAATATACATTTGAAGTAATTATATCAACATAAATCAATTGAAAACTCGATGGTTGAACGGAAGTACTGACCTTAGATATTTTTAAGGGTCAATTTGAAAGTTAAACAAAAGCATAGAATTTTATGATATTCTTATTTAGATTATGTTTGGGAAATGATAAAAATAGAAAGAATGAAAATTGAAGTTAAAATATACCGAAAATTTAGTATTTTTGTGAGAATGAGAAAGAAGAATAATCTAAAATTACACAAAATCCCACTAAGATTTGCCTTCGAACTTTTAACTGTTACACAATAGCCTCTAAGCACCAATAAATTAAGAAAATATTTTTTCTTTTCTTTAATTGCTGTAAATATGAAAATATACAAAATGTGAAAAAAAAAAATCAGCTAAAGTACTATAATAGAAAAAATATTAATAATTACATTAAAAATAATAAAAACCTGTTAAAATGTAATAGATATAGCCACTCAATTAAACTAAATAAGAGACTTTAAGAAAAAGAATAAACACAGAATAAATAATATAGAAAAAGATCCCAACAACAAAAAGGTCAAATTACAAAAAGTGGGTTACTCATTATGTATATTCAAAAGGTTAATTAATAAGAAAGTTGATTGATTAACAATAGTATTTGGAAAAATTTTAAAAGGGAAAGATGTCATCAAAATGATCAGCCATTTGAGGTGATCTTCTTTTGAATAATGTTTTAATGGTCTTGCTATCATTTTCTCTTTCTGTTATTGTAACTTTTTTTTTCCTTTTTATTTAATTGCGTTTCTTTTCCCTAAAATGTCTTATCAATTCTATTAATATTTTCATCAATTTTTTTACAATTTTTATCAGCTTAATTCTTCTTCTTTTTCATTATTCACATAAATCAAAGATAAAAGAGAGATTTCTACAGAAGAAATAATAAAATGAAAGTGTACACCCTTAAAAGCCGACTGTAAAATTATAATAGATAATGGCACAAATGATACCCAATGTAAAATGTGATAGGTGTGGGCATGGTTTTAGAGTAGAATTAGACTAGTGGGAATCCATCCAATTCTAGATTCCAAGATAGGTTCCAAGTTTCGAAAATTAGGGAGCTTATTTCGATATGTACATTTCAATTTGTAGGTAGGTAGAACTTGGAACTTAAAATCTAGAGCAAGTTTTCATGTTTTTATTGGTCTACGTATTCGCATGATCCTATAGTAGTTCATGGCGTCCGATGATAAATGTATAATATGTAATTACTAATCTAAACCTCCATTTTATAATTGAGAACTTTATTTTGTTACTATTTCATATTCTTCATGTGTCTTAATATAAATTATGATCAATAGATTGTTGCAATAAATAATAGTCATTAAAGATGATGATTTATTGCAATTGTTTAATTAATAATATAAGCGGAACTTGGGTAAACTTCAGAACCTATGATAGGGTAGGTTCCAAGTTTCAAAAAGTAATAAATTTGTTTCAATCGGTAGGTTCCATGATCTCTGTATGGAATTTGGAATGGCACTGGACCTAGAAGCGTTCACCTCTATAATATAGTTTCTGAACTTTTAATTTGTTCAATATAATCTATGAACTTTAATTCAATATGCAATGTGATCCCCGAACCTTAATTTGCTCAATATAGTATATGAACTTTTGTTGATTGTTTAAACCGGTCCCTAAACCATATAAAAATATTCAATATTATTCTTTCATTAATTTAAGTTCAAGAGCAACGTCTACATTTACATTAAGTCCAGGAATTAATATGAACACAAACTAAAAATTCAAGAACCAAATTAAACAAATTAAAAATTTAGGAACTACATTGAGTTGTAATCTAAAGTTTATCCTTGTCATTTTTCCAAATGCAAAATTCACAAAATTGCGCTATGTATTCTAACGACTCCGCCCGCTTCGGGCAAGTCTTGTAATCGAGGGTACTTGGACAAGCAATCAGTTACAAAACTTGGGCAACTTGTCATGCAATGGGTATTTCATCCATCTCTTTTCATTCTAAACGCAAAAAGCTATTATATTACGTGGAGTCTACCTTCTCCACCAAAAACCCTTTAATTCCCAGTTAATTTAATAAGGAATTAGGAAAGTGACATTATGAGATCTTTCATCTTAAGACGGATATTCTGTCTATTTATTCTTCTTTGAGCCTTTTAAAAATCTGCTACGATCTAAACTATATTGAGATATAATCTGAAATTTATCCCTATTGTTTTTCCAAAAAAAAAGAATCACAAAATTTGCGTTGTGAACTCCGACGACCCCGCATCGTAGCCGGCGTGGATCTTGGGCTGGCATTTTTGTCATTTAATAATGATCTCTCTCTCTCTCTCTCTCTCTCTCTCTCGTCTCGAGTGGTCAAAGTCCTCACGCGGCTTGCCCGAAGAACCCTCTCTCTCTCTCTCTCTCTACAATCCTTTTTCCCTCCCTGAAAATGGCAAACGCCGACAGAAGACCGGCCACACGACCAACGCTGCAAACGGCCCTGCGCCTGTTCCCGGTCGTCGGAAGCGGCGGAGATGATAAAATGATAAAAATGGAAAGAATGAAAATTGAAGTTAAAATATATGGAAAATTTAGTATTTCTGTGAGAATGAGAAAAATGAATAATCTAAAATTACAAAACAATCCCACTAAAATTTTGAATTTGCCTTCGAACTTTTAACTATTACACAATAGCCTCTGAGCACCGATAAATTAAGAAATTTTTTTTCTTTTCTTTAATTGCTGTAAAAATGAAAAATATAGAAAATGTGAAAAAAAAAATCAGCTAAAATACTATAATAGAAAAAATATTAATAATTACATTAAAAATAATAAAAACTTGTTAAAATGTAATAAATATAGCCACTCAATTAAACTAAATAAGATATTCTAAGAAAAAGAATAAACATAGAATAAATAAAATAGAAAAAGATCCCAATAACAAAAAGGTCAAATTACAAAAAGTGGGTTACTCATTATGTATATTCAGAGGGTTAATTAATAAGAAAATTGATTGATTAATAATAGTATTTGGAAGAAATTTTAAAAGGGAAAGATGTCATCAAAATGATCAGCCATTTGAGGTGATCTTCTTTTGAATAATGTTTTAATGATCAACTAGTTTTTACTAATTAACCATTGCTATCATTTTATATTTCTGTTATTGTAACCTTTTTTTCCTTTTTATTTAATTGCGTTTCTATTCCTTAAAAAGTCTTGTCAATTCTATTGATATTTTCATCAATTTTTTAACAATTTTTATCCACTTAATTCTTCTTTTTTTCATTATTCACATAAATCAAAGGTAAAAGAGAGATTTCTACAAAAAGAAATAATAAAATGATAGTGTACACACCCTTAAAAGTCATGTGCATCATATATTCTAATAAAAAATACAACAAGATAAAAGCCGACATGAAAATTATAATGGATAATAGCACCAATGATGCCCAATGTAAAATGTGATAGGTGTGAGTATATTTTTAGAGTAGAACCTGAAACCAAAAAACCAGACTAATGAAAATCAATCTGATTTTAGGTTCCAAGGTGGTAAGGTAGGTTGAAAGTTTCAAAAATTGGGAAACTTAATTTCGACATGTACATTCCAAGTTTTAGGTAGGTGGAGCTTGGAATTTAAAATTTGGAGGAAGTTTTAGTAATTTTCTTGGTTTATGTCTTTGCACGATCCTATCATAGTTAATCTGTAATCACTAGTCTAAGCTTTCATTTTATAATTGAGAATTTTATTTTGTTACTATTTCATATTATTCATGTATCTTAATATAAGTTGTGGTCAATAGATTGTTGCAATAAGTGGTAGTTGTTAAATGTGATGATTTATTGCAATCGTTTAATTAATAATATTAATATGACTTGGGTAAACTTAGAATTTGTGATAGGGTAGGTTCCAAGTTATAAGATATATATCGTAGGTTCCAAGTTTCAAAAAGTGATAAATCTATTTCAATCGATAAGTTCCATGGTCTCTGTACAGAATTCGAGACCGCACTAGACTTAGAACCATTCACCTTTGCTATTAAGTTTTTGAACTTTTAATTTGTTCAATGTAGTCTCTAAATTTTAATCCAATATGCAATATGATCTCTAAACTTTTAATTTATTTAATATAGTATATGAACTTTTGGTGAATGTTTAAACTAGTCCCTAAATCATATGAAAATATGATATATTATTCTTCCATTAATTTAAATTTAAGAGCAACGTTAACATTTTCATTTAGTCTAGGAATTAATATGAACACAAATTAAAAATTCAAGAATCAAATTGAATAAATTAAAAATGTAAGAACTACATTGAGTTGTAATCTGAAGTTTATTCTTGTTATTTTTCCAAATGCAAAATTCACAAAATTGCAATATGTATTCTAACGACTTCGCTTTGGAAAGGTCTTGTAATCGAGGGTACTTGAACAAACAATCGGTAACAAGACTTGCCTCGAAGAGCAGCTTGTCACGTAATGGGTATTTCACCCACCCCTCCTCATATACTAGAATTAAAGTTTTGGTGTGGGGTCTATCTTCCCCGTCGAAGGGCCCCTAATTTTCAATTAATTTATTTTTCTACCTAACTAATAAGGTATTAGTGGGATGACATTGTGAGATCTCTTATCCCAAAACGAATTTCTTAGGTTTAGAGATCTGTCCAGATCCAAACTGCATTGAATTGTAATCTGAAATTTATAGGTGTCGTTTTTCCAAATAAGAAATTCACAAAATTTGCGACGTGTGTTCCAAAGACCCCGCATCGTAACCGGCGGGGATCTTTGGGCTGGCAATTTCGTCACATAATAATAATAATAATAATAATAATAATAATAATAATAATAATGTCTCTTTCTCTCTCTCGTCTCGAGTGGTCAAAGTCGTCACGCGGCTTGCCCGAAGAACACGAAACGACGACTTTCCAACCTCCTTTTTAGCCTTCCTCCTTCTCCTCCTCCCGAGCCAACACCACAAGCCATTCTCTCTCTCTCTCTCTCTCTCTCTCTCTCTATCTAATCCTTTTTCCCTCCCTGAAAATGGCGAACGCCGACGAGAAGACCTGCCCTGCTGCCGACGAGGAATCCAGCCCTCTCTTGAACAAGGAGGTCGCCGGCGACGCAGAGAAACCCGCCCGGGCCACCGAGAAGGTCGCCGACGATGCCAAGAAGCCCGGCCACGCGACCCACGCCGCGAACGGCCCGCGCCTCGTCCCGGTCGTCGTCGGCGGCGGCGGACGATTCGGCTGGACTGCCAATGGCTTGCCGCTGGGTCACGGCAGCGTGATGGGCGAGCCGATGGAGCGGAATCAGTGGAACTCCGGCCTCTTCGCTTGCCTCGGCCGCAACGACGAGTTCTGCAGCAGCGATCTCGAAGTTTGTGAGTCTCTCTCCCGATTTTTCTGGATTAGGGGGTTTTTCTTCTGTGATTGCTGCATTTCTGGGGTTGTATCTTGCGGTGTCTGGGGATGAATTTGGTCATTGAATAGTTGGTTTGGTGGTTTTGATTAGTTGTGCTTTCGGAGCTATTAGCTTTGGTAGCTGGGTTTCTTGTCTAGGTGGTGTGACTTATTGCTGAAATTAGATCGAATTGGCCTTGTTAACTTGGAGGTCCTTGGCTAGTAATTAAAAAGTGGTCCTAAGGGCCGTTAACTAACAGTATCGGCAGCCACCACACCGCATCGGTTGCACATGGCAGTCGCTGTGCTAATTTAATTCACCACAGTAGCCTTATGGCCATTTCGTAATGGTGTCGGGACAGCCTGACAGGGTCGTGGCGTCCATTATCCATGAAGATGCAGAGAATATAGGGACTTTCCATTGGAATTTCACTTTGGATTTTCTCTTTAAGTGGCCAGTCTTGCTCAAACAAACTTAAGATTGAAGAAGAAACAAGTGTTCGGAGCTCTCAAAGGCTCAGATTTCAGATCCAAATACTTGTATTCTTCAAACTAGGCCTAGGTTCTTTTAATATGCATATCGAAGTGAAAATCATAAAATATTTGTGGGTTTTGGATCTTGATCAGTCTTGGTCTGCTTTTGAAAGTTTTTTGGGTTTTGATCTGATCAATGGGATCTCTGTTCATCTATGTTTTCTTAGCACAGATCTCTCCATCAAGAGAAACAAGAGAGGGGGGTTATTGATTTTCCGTTCCTACTCTAATTAAGCTTATTCAATTGGAAATTTATATTAGTGTTTAATTTGTTTATGAAATATATATGTAGATATTATATAGTTAGAATTTTGCAATTTTTAAATAAAACAATCAATTGCTAATTTTTCAAACATGATGTGCAAGCATCAAGCATCACAAAATTGACACCGCAATGCCTGCAACCCTTTATATAATGTCTGTCACACCCCACTTCCACAACAACCACTGTGCAACTGTGACACAAACCCATGTCTGCCCTATAATTCCTTGCACTTGCATGCGAATTGTTTTTGTTGATTTAATGAGTATCTATTAAGGGACATGATGCATTGTAGGTCATTTCCAACTTTTAGACGAGAGAGAGTTTTATTGTTTTTTTTTTTTCCTCCTTTTCTAGGCAAGTTTTTAGTCTGCGTTCTATTGAGGTTGTTCTGAACTTCTGAAATTGTAATCTTGTTGTGATAGATTTCATTGATGACTTTAGGAAAACTAAAGTGGAAGGAAAGAAATTTTATTATCTTTTTTAAAGAAATAAAATAAAATTGTTAGGTTTGAAATTTTCAGTGTTTAAGTGGTGGGGACTATGCATGCTGGAAATGCTATTGAATATACCATGTATGCTGATTCTAGATCAAAAGTTAAAGCACAAATGGAGGTTATCCAGTTGAATATATGTTAGCAAGGGATTACTCAGGCTAACTGTGTTAAGCATTTAGATATTGGTATCAACATTAGTTTATTTTTGTTAGATTGAAGGTCATTCTACTTGTATTCCTTTTCTATATGCTTTTGATATCATGAATCCTTTTTTATCATATTTTCTTCATCATGACATGACTAGGTCTTCTTGGAAGCGTTGCTCCTTGTGTGCTTTATGGAAGTAATGTTGAGAGACTTGAAAACACTACTGGGACTTTTGCATCTCACAGCTTGTCTTATGCTGGCCTTTTTCTGATTGGAAAGTTCTTCTGTGGTGTCAACTGCCTTGCACCCATGTCTTCATTTTTTAGCCGCACAGCTATTCGTCACAAGTATAATCTAGAGGCAAGTAATTCTTTCACCTGTCCATTCTTCACTGGCACTTTTCTCTTATTATCATGAGATAAGTTTGTTGACTGAGTAAACCACTAGTCACACATTCTGGTGAAGCTACTGGTATAACTTCTGCCCTTTCGAAAGGCACCAACGTCTCATTTCTTTTCTCCAAGGAAAGATGTATAATTGATACTTGTTTATTTATTTTTCATTTTTAACAGCGGAAGCAATGTTAGATTCACAAGGTACTCACATTGTAGTTGGTTGAATTAGGAAATCTCGAGATTATGACGTGAGTTGACATGTCACTTCATGTTTGGTTAAAGTAGTCAATCTCAACAGATTAATCTGATGAGTGCCCTTGATTTGTGAAATTTCAATTGATCCTGCTATGACTCTTAGTGTTACCAACGGGTGGGCAGGGTTTAGGCCCTGCAACTGTGCCTCAACCATGCCTTCCGTCCTCTGCAAATACATTCAGTATTTGGCCCAATCTATCACTTCCAACCAATTGAAAAGAAGACTCATTTTTCTGTGCATTTTATACTATAGCGGCTAGTAAGTATATTAAGGGAGGATCTGTGAATATACCCATAAATAGAAATTGTAGTCATCATGAGGATCTGTTCACCTTTCTCTGGACCATATTGCAAGTCAATCATGCAATCTGTCCTCATGCTGGCCAAACAGGTTCTTTAGCATTTGTCTCTTCACCACCCTTGCAATTGCAAGTGAATTATGCAATTGGTAGTGATCCTCATCCAACAAATTGTTTATCCCCAATATATCCCACTTGGGATGGGCAAATGCTGGTTCTGGTTAAGCCCTTTTCCTCCTTATTGGCTGATCGCTACTTTCTTCTTGAAATTTATGCTTGAACTTTCTTGCCTTATTTTTTATGATTACTGTCCTGTAAATATGACTATAATTGGCCATTTTGGGGAACAAAATTAAATTTGTGTAGTGTTTAATAGAATAGATTTACTTATAGTCATAAGTGCAAAACTTAACATCCTCAAGTAAATTTGCATTTAACAGTTAAAGGAAACTTTTGATTTTGAAGAGCTGTGACAACAAAAATTGTAAAAATACGCCTTAGTTATTTTCTGAAAATCAGCTTCACTTGTTCAACTGTATCTATTTCTAAAATGTCACAAGACACTCCATTGGAGGTTCAATGACTTTCCAAAAGTAGAACCAAATTTCTTAAAAGAACTCTTAGGCAATAACTTAGGATGTTTGCTTACATCTAAATATGTTTTAATTGATAAACAATAAAATCATTTAACTTGTTTTTTGTTAGTTTAAAAGTCTTGTTATAAAAAATAATGTTAGGTTACGCATACTGAT
This sequence comes from Corymbia calophylla, assembly GCA_014182845.1. Taxonomy (NCBI): domain Eukaryota; kingdom Viridiplantae; phylum Streptophyta; class Magnoliopsida; order Myrtales; family Myrtaceae; genus Corymbia; species Corymbia calophylla. Next base: position 13,147,312 of record CM024693.1, read on the forward strand.
AAATGTTTATTTGACATCATTTTCATTAAACAACGTTATTTGTGTCTTACAACCAGTTATACGTTTTAAATTTTTATTGCTTTGTGATGTTTTTCCCTCGTATAATATTATGCTCTTGATTTGTTTATTCACTTAATTTTCTGGCAATAAGAAGAATAACCGAATCCAATATATTTAAATGAACTTAATTTTGTCTTCAACGTGGATTATAATTTGGAAAAAAATCATTAACCACCCAAACCAGAATTTCTAAATATGAAAAAGTGCTATGAGTTTACAACATTTGTTCCTTATTTATATAATTGAAGGACAAAAATGAAAAGGAAAAAATTCAAAGGAGTAGTACAGATGGGTAAAGTTCAGCACAGCGCATATTAAACTTAGATGAACTTTGGTTATTATATAAATCTTATCATTTACTAGACCAGCTTTGAATTTAAAAAATTTTGGCACCTCTGAGACAGCATTTTCTTCTGAGTAATCTTGAGGATATGTTCAAGGAATCGCAACTGATTACGAAGATGAAGAAAATGCTTTTTTTTTTTTTTAATAGAAGAGATTCGCCACCTTGTGGTGTTGAAATTTCCTTCCATTAATTTGAAATTGCAGGTAAGTGGAATTACTTTTCTGATTATGGACAAATAATTATATTTGCTTTCAAGATAACAGTTTTGTTAATTTTTGTTTTTGAAGTAACTGATTTTTTTTTAATTACTTTGACCATCATCTCAACAGTGTTTTCATGGGAAAAACTGTTTCTTAGCATTGAAAATAAAAAAAAAAAGATTTACAAACATAATCAAATGGCCTCTTAGTTTATGATTTTATGCTTATTCTATAAATTTGTGTTCTGAAGTTCTCTGTGTGTGTGTGTGTGTGTGTGTCTCTCTCTCTCTTTTTTGCGTGAAGGCATTCTATGCTGTAGAAACGTTTATTATGTGATATCTTGCTGAGAGACACTTTGTATACATGTCACACTTACCTACTTATAGCATTTTACATATGCATTTCTTACTGCTGCTCATACATCTGAAGAGAACCTGGAATGACTATAGTGGTATGTCAACAATTATCATCTATTCTAAGCATTTTGAGTATGTGAAGAGGTTATAAAGTGATGGTCAAGACCTGAAGGCTGTTGTATCATAGGGTTTTTCTTTGTGCAAGAAACTAATGTGGAGATTTTAAAACGGTTAAAGGACTTCCTGGATCAGGTATTTGGTCTGGCTTATCAAAAATGGAACTGAGAAATTAGATGCCTATAAATTTGAAAAAATGGGATGAGCCCTAACGTGTATTTACTGAAATAAGTGTAAATGGGTAATTTAGGTTTATGGGGAAATATAGTGTAATAAAATTGCTATGTCAAATCTAATATCGAATATAACCAGTCACTACAACATGTTTTCTGGGGAATGGTTCGGTTTACGAGAGTAATTTGGTTCAGTTTTTAAGGAAAGTTAAGAAGAAAGCTTACCAAAGTTTTTGGCTGTGTTTTGTTTAGCATTTGGACCATACAGAATGAATCTGATGGACTGCAGCTCTAAATATGAGTGGCTTGAGGTTGGGGTAGCGAGAGCAGACCACCTCATAATGCAGAAATAGATTTTACTTTTGGATGCAGCTTTATTGGGTCTATACCTACGAGATTGGTTTACTTGAGCTCTTCCTTGTCTTATAGTGAACTGTGCAGAACAAAGCGATGACTGACTATATGCTTCGTGGGTCTTTGCTGCCTAAACAGGGTAGCTGTGAGGCACTTCACAGGTCATGTGGATGCTGTGGAAGTTGTGTGGAGGATGAGGTGCAGCGAGAGCGCTGTGAATCGGGCTGCGACATGCTAACTCATGTCTTATGCCACCCCTGTGCTCTCTGCCAGGAAGGACGTGAGCTCCGCCGTAGGGTACCTCATCCTGGATTCAATGCGCATCCAGTCTTGGTGATGATTCCCCCAGGCGAGCAGACTATGGCTCGCCGGGCTTGAGTGTTCTACATCTATATGAAAACCAGCCTGTATATGTGCAAACCGTACGTCTGATTTCTCCAGTTGTGGACTTACCAGACCTTTTATTGTACTAAAGAAATGGTGATGAAATATAGTGCTCGGTCTTAACCAGCTATAAATAAATGCTCTGTATATGATGTCTTGTTTGGATACAGCAACATCTCTTTACTAATATATAGTTACACAGTTACGTTTCTCGCTTCTGCTTTGCTTGTCTCTTGGTGGAAATCGGGTGCTTGCTCACTGCTTGTATGTTGGACTACCCAAAAATGACGTGACGACTTTGAAGACGAACGAGAAAGTCCATTGAAATTCCTAAATCTCTTTGCTGATTGCAATCGAGCCACGAGCATTTCTTTTAATACAATCGAAGTCCTTTCAAATGAATTAGGTCGGGACTAGCTTATGTAAAAAATGCCTGATCGGTAAGAATCGAATTGTACCTTTTAAAATAGGTTTGAGACATGATACATGTTCGAAGTTTGACTATACCAGTTGAAAGGTATAGGATTCAATTATGATTTTTTTGTATTGCGCTAATTAAAAATTTTGAAACTTGATCGCATATGTAATATTTAACTTTTTTGGTCTAATTTACGAAGATCAATCATGAGTGGGATTCTTTATATGGTATAACCTAGTCTAAGAGTAGTATGAGGGAGAGTCTCCTTTTTAGTGGCAGATCACCATTTAGATAGCCAGGAGGATAAATAGCACGGGAGAGGATATATATATTTCGAACTTTTAGGAGGGGGTGCAACAAAATCTTATGTTGTTATCATTCAATCAATAGTTTACTTCAATGAACCTCATGGAAATTTTAAAAAATTGACCAATGTTAAAGATATTAAGACTCGTCTATCACATTGATTTATTAAATAATTATACGCACCAAAAGTGATTATATAAGTTGGTAGATTCAATTAGCATCCAATAGAACTAGGGACTAAGAAGTACCGACACTTTTCAGGAGCCTTCGTGTCGTGTCCGACACTCTGATACGTGTCCAACACTCTTCGACACTTGGTCAACACGTGTCGGAAAATCCGACACTTGGTCATCTTTCCCCAATCTTTCCCCAATACTCTTTGACACTCATGTCGGAATTCTAAGACGTGATTTTGACATGCAGGGGGTCAATTTTAAAATTTTTCAATAAATGATAGGTCAAAATATAAATATGTAAATGAATAAAAATAATAAAAATGAAAATCACAATCTTCTCTTCTTTTCTGACTTTCATGTCTCGTGACACATAATTCACCCATTCAAGTTTATTTTTTTTCCTTTTATCTTCTAACACACTTTGACATGAGAGTCTAGAATATTAATTATTTATTTTTTTCCTCTAAATTTTATGGTTAAATTGAAACAATGAATGATATCAACAATTGGTGGATTAATGATTTTAGTGTAAATTCATTCTATAGTCTTTTTTGTTATTTATTTATTTATGAATTTGAATTAAATTAATTTGATTAAAATAATCATAAAAATGATAATTTATCATGAATATATTAAAATATTTATTTAATAAACAACATGTCCCAACGTGTCGGAATTTTCTATCTTTTGAGAAACAACATATCGATGTATCGTGCCGTGTCGTGTCACATGTCGCATGTCCATATTGGTGCTATTTAGACTAGGGATGTTACTAAGTAAAAAATCTAACAGATGAATATTAGTATTCCTTAAATTATTCTAAAATAATTGAAAAATATTGGGCTTGGACAGCTCAACAATATTTTTGAAACTTCCTTTGTAGAACTCTACAAGTAGAACACAATCGTTACGTACATCTAAACAAAAAGGAATGCAATCATATATGGGAAGTCCTAAATTTTATATAAGGAATGCAATTAGAAATCTAAAAATTTGTTTAATCAGATCCTACATGCTTTCCAAAAGGGTCATGTTTATTTTCCTTAATTCCTAGTTAGAGGAAAACTTCCTCCAACCATTCCTTTGGTTATAAGATTAGAAATATGGATATTACCCGCTTTTGTTAATAGTTAAGCTTATATGTTGGTGAGGTCATAAATCATGACCCAACAATAAGAGACAAGGTTGGGGGAAATTATCTCCAATTGGGGATGGGGAAAAATTTAACTCTTTTTGAAAAAGTACAGTAAAATTATTTTGATGAGCAACACAATAATATGCACGTGGCACTCAAATGCTATATGAAATTCTTAAATTGCATATAGGGGGTTGGCCATATGCTTTTTAGGCTCTTGACCCTTTTGGGCATTTGGCACTAGATCAGTAGGAGGAAAAGCTTCTCTTGGCTTAAGTGGTTCCGAATCACAAGAGGAATTTTTCTTAATCCACTTGCAAATGAATTTGTAGAATGAAGAAATGGGTTGCTATTTGGGCTTTATTTTCTTAGGCTCGGGCTTTGGTGGTTCATAAGGCTTATGGTCAAGAGGTAGTGGTGGAGAAACTGGAGAAAATGTAGGAGTGGGGTTAGAAACTATGTAGGATACCATAAACTGGTACCTTTCACCTTCTTCACCTAGAGACCTATGGATGAATCACCATCTAGATACCTCTAATAGAAAGGATCTCGAGTCTTTTTCTTTCTTGTGAAGGGCGATTATCTTCATCTTTTGGAGGGGCCGTGCAAAGTTCACACTGACAGTCCACATCCTAATAACAATTTCTTGTAACCGAGTCTTTGAAGTAATAAATAGGATTACCACTTGCATCAAAGGAAGAAACCGGAGGACCTGTATGGGCTTTATGACTAGGTCTACCTTCCCCATCTTCTCGGGGTTTTTAGCAAGTTGGACAATAAGAAGAGTGGAGAAAATAGAGCTGGACAATTCTGTGTTCTTCTCCACTCGGTCAAATTTAATAACCACACTGCCATCTTTCTTCTTAGTAAAGTTTGGCTTAGTACACTAGACTGGACGAGCATCCTTGTGAAAATGAACTTCCTTGTGCAACTTTTCATAGTTGGTTACCCAAGTTTCTAGAAGAAGTTTAACCAACTGATCCCAAGAAATTTGTCTAGGAATATGAACACAAGATATTGTATTGTTATTGTCTATGGAGATCAGTAAGGCTTCTTATGATGCTAGCAAAGAAAGATTTATGGCATGGTTCTAGACCCTATACACCCTTTGGTAGTGCAAAGTAGAAACAATAGAATTTGCTACTTGGGGAGCACTAGTAATATAGAGTCGGACTTTCAAGGCAGTAAAGAGCTAGGGGTCAAAAAGTGCCATATTGAAATTTAAAAAATCAATAAGTCTTCTTTTGATGCTAGCAAAGAAAGATCTATGGCATGGTTTTGGGCCCTATATACCATTTAATAGTGCAAAGTAGCAACAATAAAGTATGCTACTTGAGGAGCACCAGTAATTTGAAGTTGGACTTTTAAGACAATAAAGAGCCGGGGGTCAAAAAGTGCCATATTGAAATTTGTGAAAAGGGTGACAAAAATTGTACAAGCGTTCAAGTTAGCCTCGACTATTCCACTATAGGTATGTTGGTAATCAAGAAACCTTGTGTCTAGAAGAGTCATTTGGGCAACAACTAGAAGACATTTTTACCATGGAAAAACAATGTGAGACAAATTACACTATAGTGCAAATGGGTGTATCCTTGCCGAATTCACTGTTGAAGGAATTCAAGAAGGATTTGGAGAGTAAAAAGCTATTCTTAGTGGGTAGCAAGAACAGGAAGTTGATCAAACAGAGTAAAATGTACATACTCCTTGACTTCTTTTGGAATGTGATGAATTTATTATCTAATAGAATGGATAGGAGAAAAAAGAGGAAGGTTGTCTAGCAAAAGCAATATAGGGATTTACAAGGAGGGTAGTAAGTGAGATATTTTCAACTTCATTAATGCCAATCGATGTTAGAGGATTCAGATCTACGAAAAGGGCTTGATGGAGTTAAGGTAACTGGAATATCCACCATCGGTGAAGAAGTCTCGAGTTGGGTGTTTTCACTCACAATAAGATGATGGTTTCCCTTCAAACTCAATTAGTAATACAAATCTTAGAAGAATAGTATAGCATGTGACCCTTAGCTCTAATACCATGAAAATGTCTATGTTTAATAAAAAAAGTTCTAGTAATTGTAGGCATACAGTCCCCTTGCACTACCTCTCTTAGGCCTTATCCTGTCGGGACCAACTTTTAGCATCTAGCTAAACTCCCATTCCAAACATAAAGCTCCATGGCCTAAGTTTCTGATGCACAAGATCCATATGAAGGCGAGTGTAGAGAATACTACCAGGATATGGTACTGTCTTACCATTCTAAGATCTCTAATGCCTGGATAGAAATTCGAAGAAAAGAATGGAGGATTAGCCTTGCATGGTTTAAGCACACAAACACTCTTTTATTGATGGAGGCTACCCTTACCTTAACATCTTACAAACTATGCCTTTTTTATACCATGAAAGGGTCTATGTTTAGAACAAGAGTTTTAGCAAATCAAGTATTCAATCCCCTTATGGTGCCTCTCTTAGCCCTTACCCTATCGAGACCGATTTTTAGTATCCGACTAAACTCTCATTCCAAATTTAAGCTCTCTGGCCTCAATATTTGATACACAAGATCCATTTAAAGGCAAGCGCATAGCATACTACCAGGATATAGTGCTATCTTACCATTCTAAGATCTCTAATACCGGATAGAGATTTGAAGAGAAAAAGATAGAATTAGCCTTGCATTTTTATTGATGGAGGCTACTCTTGCCTCAACATATTACAAACCATGCCTTTTTATAGGCATAAGGAAAGAAAAGACAAGCAAGATTATATCATCAATGATACAAACATAATAATGCCTAACTAAGACACCTTGGACCATGACTCATCACCATGACTCATCATAAAGCATTGATTACATCACGACCCATCACCATGACTCATCTTTAAGCATTGATTACATCACAATCATAACCACGACTCAACTTAAAGCATTGATTACATCGTGACTCATCTTGAAATATTTATGACACATGACATTTATGATAGCACGTGACTTATCCAAAAACTATCTATGACTCATCAAAACACCATTGATCATTGTCTAAAGATGAAGGAGATGAGCATCCTATCTCCATCGCCTTTTCTGAGTGACGCATGGTAGCTTCCCGCTCCTATCTTTTCTGTCTTTCTTCCTTACTTTCTTCTACATATCGCAAAATCCTAACGAGAGGAGAGGAGTTCGAGTTGCAGCTTTTTAGGAGGAGACTAGTAAGAATTTGGTGGGACATCACTAAGTCCTAATGAAATATCCGTTGGGTCCAAGTTCATTTTAGAATCTTGCACGTGGAGCATTACTAGCAAAGGCTAGTTGTCCACATTCATCAATGATGAGGAACTCCCTAAACCTGATGACTATCTAAAGTCAAAAATGATCTTGAAAGAGCGATACACCCCATGGGTCCTGTGATGAGATGGTTGGTCTAGATTTTTTTTTTTTTTTTTTTGAATTCCACTAAAGCAACATTAACTAGAGGTTTAGTCTTGAGATAATCCCCTGAATAATCTCAAGGTAAATAAGTGTTATCATCTAGCCAAACTCCTTTAGGAATGATGTGACTAGTCTCACAAAGGAATCATTGGATTTCCCCGTATTCTCATAGATTGGCTCTAATACAACATGAAAGCGCTTTGTAAAGAATGGGAGGAACATCTTGGGCTTTATAGATTGATACTCCTATGTCTACCATGTACTAAGGATCATTGCTATCTGGTTTGACAAATACCCATAGCCTATGAAAGAAAATGATGGTATGTAGCTCTAGATCTAGCTTGTATGTTCTCAGCTATTCCATGAAAAAAAAGCTTTCCATGTTACTAAGGATTTAGACAACAAGGCATTTATGCAAAATGGAGGTACTTTCCATAATCACCGATTTCTCATATTGCTTGATTGATAATGCTTGGAATTTTTGCCTGTGGGAATTGAATGTCAAAAGTTTGACAATTAAATGAATACTAGTAAAACCATTTGAGTTCTTCTAGAAATTCATCATCTGGAGAATAAGTCAAAGGATGAATATATGGACAATTTGGATGCATGCCAAACGATTGAAGACATAGCATGCCATATTTCCTAAAGATTTTATACCGATATTCCCATATGAGGTGTTTGAGATTATCCAAGAGAGTATTGGACTTGATTAGTTCTAGCACTTCAGGAGGATACTTTTTACTTGGGAATCTGGGCTTCATGTCTTATGTTCGAATTCTACCGGTTGGACTTCTGAAAATGCACATAAAAATGAGGGATCTTCTTTGGGTTTGGAGAGGAGATCTGCAAGGACATTCTTATATCCTTTAATATGCTTAAACTCAAAAGAGTATTTTGAAAACCATTCGGCCCATCGGAGAAGTTGTGGTTGTGGATGAGGCAACTGCTTTTGTTTGAACTCATCCTCTAATTAAAGGAAGAAATTTCCATTTCAAAAAGAAAATCATAAACAAAATATGGAATTTAAATTTCTTGATTCCATATTTAATAGCTAAAATTTCCTTAAAAGTAAAATAAAAAAGAAGAGACGGGAGCTTTCCCTCTGCTACAGTAGACCCCACTTATCTTAGGGCTTCACTAAAGCAATGATCTTTGATCTACTAATTGGAGATATGTGGATGTCCTATTTTCACACCAAGCTTTTATGTGCTTGTCGTACTGTGACGTTGAAGACCACAGCTTGAAGACAACGTCTCTCTTCTAATTGGGTCCGGATGAAGGGACTGACGCTCGAAGTGGCTCATGCTTCCAAGAGTATGGTCCTCAACGCCAACATCAATTTCTCATCTCCTTTGTTCGCTCATGGCTAAATTGGTATTTTAGAACTCTTGTTTCTCTTTTTTTGGTTCACTAAAGTAGCATTGTTGTGTTTGCGGACTATTAGAATTTTGGGACAGAGGTCAAAGTAGCCTGTTGGTGCAAGGTGGCCATCTTGCCTTTTACCTTGTGTGTTTTCAAGTGTTGGGTGACGTTACTTGCAATGTATTGGTTTAGTGGGTGTTGTTTTATTGTCATTAGGAGCGTTTTTGCTAACTTAACCTCTGAGTACTGAAGCCACTCTTCCTGCTCTCTCTCCTTTGAACCTTACGAAGGATGAAAGGGATTTTCTGTTAGGATACACGTGTGAGTTGTGTTAGAGAAATAGTCCCACATCGGAGAACTGATGTGGTGTAGAGCAATTAATATATCTAGTTGGCCCATAACTCAATAGCTTAAGTTTTTGAGTTGAGATGGGTCCAATTGGATATATTGATGGGCTCGAACTTGGGCTTCCCCTTGGAGATCTCCCTAGGTGAAAGGATATCGGACTTCTGCTGCGCGCTCCCAACAACTGGTATCAGAGCCGATGGTTAGGTTCCTGGGCAAGTAGGCGTTGTGGTGTAACAACGTGGGCCCGTGAAGATGGCCCAGGTGGGCATTGTGGTGTAACAACGTGGGCCAAGATGATGTTGGGCCAGAAAGATATCTGATTTAAGGGGGGGAGTAAACCTAACACTGGAGCTCACACGTGAGGGGGAGATTGTTAAGATACACGTGTGAGTTATGTTAGAGAAATAGTCCCACATCGGAGAATTGATGTGGTGTAGAGCAATTAATATATCTAGTTGGCTCATAACTCACTAGCTTAAGTTTTTGAGTTGAGATGGGTCCAATTGGATATATTGATGGGCTCAGACTTGGGCTTCCCTTTGGAGATCTCCCCAGGTGAAAGGATATCGGACTTCTGCTACGCGCTCCCAACATTTTCCTCCTCTTCAACATGGTATCAAACAATCACGGACATCAAGTGGAGTGAACTCTAATGGAATCTCACAGTGATTCTCTTCAACAAGGTATCAAACAATCACGGACATCAAGTGGAGTGAACTCTAATGGAATCTCACAGTGAGAATCGTTGGTGGCACGAAAATCTACAAAACCCCAAACAAAAACAACGTTGGAAGAGTCTAACATTAAAGTCCCTGATGATGAAATTATGACTAATCCCTTTGCGGATGTTCCAATTATCAAGAAAAGTAAGGAAGAGAAGGAAAGGTTGCAACATTCTTGGTGATGATTACTAATTATAAAATTGTTCGGGTCAAACGATTGGCTACAATCCCCTTTATAAGAAGCTCTTGCAACTTTGGTCCCCAAAAGGAGAGTTAGTTGTGATTGATTTGGGAAATGATTTCTTCATTAGCATTATCATTTTGTGATGAGGGAAGGTCTTTAGATGATATTTGATCACTATTTCACCATTCAAAGATGGGAACCCAACTTTGATCCTTATGAGGCTAAGATTGATCGGGTCATGGCTTGAGTTAGGTTTCCTAATATCTCCATTGAGTATTTGATGAGGCCTTTCTAATGCTACTTGGTTTATTAATTAGAAAGCCTTTGTGAGCAGACTCTACGACAGTTTTAGCTACAAGGGGTAAATATGCTCACCTTTGTGTTGAAGTTGACTTAACACACCCCTTAATATCTTGGATTTTCTTGATGACAAATTAAGATGTAGGGAGTATGAAGGCATTCATTTAATTTGTTTTAAATGTAGATGTTATGGCCATGGTTCAAATGATTGTGGAACTCAAAAAAGGTACAAGGATGAAAGAAACTACTCAAAATGGTATGTTGCCTAATTCCTTTGCCACCAACTCGACAAAACCTTAGAATGGGGAGAGAGAACCTCAACAAAAATTTGGTCCTTAGATGGTTGTATAGAAAACTTGAAGGGGTAGACAACAATAGGTGAAGGAAGTACTGGCTGATAATCAAAAGGAATGTGGAGATTTAGTTATGCTAGGATCTCACTTCTCATTGCTACCTCAAGATAATGTAAGCGAGGATTTCCATGGTCCATCTCAACATGAGGCAAATGCTACGAAGGAGGTGAACTTCTCTAAAGCTAAAGATTAGAAAAAAAGGCAAAGTTACACACCCATAACAACAAGGTTACTTATTGAAGAAAACATTATTGCACAACCTCAGCTTCATGGGCAAACCTCTAGTGATGGTGGCTAGGGTGATTCACTTAAAGTATGTAACCAAGACGTCCAAAGTGCTTCTACTTGTGATAAGTCCAACTTGGCACCAAGCAACTTGTTGATTCCATGTTCTGCCACCTTGAGGTCTCCCACTGGCCATGTTTCAAACACAATGCTCTCCTTAAATCCAAATGTGCCTATTTCTTCGAAGGACGTTATTTCTTCTCTACCTAAGCTACCTGATGATTATGGTAGTATGGGGGGCATGAGTTCTTCTATTAATTCTTATTTGTCAGAGGTGCCAAACACCTTGATGAGACATCTTAGTCAAAACCTAATGAAGAGCATCCTAAGGCAAATAATCTTATGCTAGAAGGCTCTATCTAGCTAAGGTACTCTTCTATCTTTCAAACGTTTCTGTTAAAATTTATTTGTTAATGTGGAATTGTCAAGGAGTGAGGAACAACTAGTTTCTAGCAACTGTTAAGGACTTTATTCGTGTGTACAAAATTTCGGGTATTTATTGTTGTAGAACTGAGGGTAAGTGGAGACCATGCTACAAAAATAATCAAGAAGCTTGGCTTTGCTAAGCATATTCGCATTGAGACTCAAGGTTTTTCAAGAAGAATTTGGCTATTATGGCATGACACTTGCTTTACTATGGAAGTGGAACAAATTGACCCTCAATTAATTCACTTCCAGCTTAAAGAAAGAGGTAATTGAAATTGGGGATTAACTGCTATTTATGCCAAACCAGATGAATTTGCCAAGGCATAGATGAGAAGTCAACTTGAATAAATAGCCACTACAATGACAGATCCTTGGATGGTCATCGATAATTTGAATGACATTGCGTTTCACGATGAAAAGAAAGGGGGCACCTACCAATGTTGCAAAATGCATTTGGTTCGGAGAATAGATTGATAGATGTCACTTCATTGATCTTTGTTAGGTAGATATAGAATTTACATGGCAGGGACCCAAGTTGAATGGTTATAATCGAGTATTCAAACGTCTTGATAGAGCATTGCACAACCTTTCCTAGAGATTGTTGTTTACTGATGCGAGTACGAGTACTTCCACTAGTGAAATCCAACCATCATCCCCTCTTAAATTCTCTATTTAGTGCAAAGACTCCTAAGTTGAATCAGCCCTTTCATTTTGAAGTAGCTTGGTTAATGCATGCTTTGTTTAATGAATTTGCTCAAATCCACTAGAATGATGGATTGCCAATTGAAGTTGCTTTGAACCAATTCCAGAATAACCTTAAGGAGTGGAACCAATAGGTTTTCGACAATATTTTCATAAGAAAGAAGACATTGATGACGAGACTTGGAAGCATACACAAGGCATTGGAGGTACGTCCAAATCCGTTTTTAGTTAATCTCAAGGCAAAGTTACAAAAAGAGTTACTTAACATCTCAATTCGGGAAGAAATCCACTAGCACCAAAAATCAATATGTAAGTGGTTGTAGTTTGAGGATAAAAATGCAAAGTTTTCCCATGCCACCGCAATCATTTGATGTTGAAGGAATAAAATTGAGGTGCTAAAGAATTCTAGTGGAGCATGGGTGTCTAACCAAGAGGAGTTGAAAAGTATGAAGGTGGATTTTTATAGAATTCTCTTTACGGAGAATGACCCAACTCCAGTCGTGCCATCACAACCTAATGGCTTTCAAGCATTGAATTTGTCACAAGCTTCAAGTCTAGCTAGAATTGTTGATGAGGAAGTCCGTAAAGCACTCTTTAACATAGGTCCTTATAAAGCACCCGGTCCATATGGCTTCCAAGTGGTTTTCTCTCAGCATCAATGAAAAACAATGAGCAACTTATTAACCAATTTTATTATTGATGCTTCGTCAGGAAATTGTAATTGAGCTAAGATTAACAAAACACTCCTAGTGTTGGTTCCAAAGTGCAACAACCAGAGACTATGAACAACTTTTGGCCAATTTATTTGTGTAATGTCACCTATAAAATCCTCTTCAAAGTGATTGTCAACTGACTAAAGAATGTTCTACCACAGCTTGTCTTGCCTAATGAGACTAGTTTTTTTCCTGGTAGACACATTTGGGATAATGTTATTATTGTACAAGAAGCGATTCACTCAATGAGCAAATCCTAAGGGAAACGAGGGCACATGATTCTAAACATTGATTTGGAGAAAGCATATAATTGACCGAAATGGTCCTTCATTAGGGAAAATCTCCACTTGACAAGTATTCTGGACTTATTGGTTCAAATTATTATGAAGTGCATCACCTCTTCTTCCATGCAGATTTTGTGGAATGTGGAGATGATGGAGGCCTTCTTGCTATCCAAGGGAATATGTCAAGCTATATCTTTGTAACGTGTATGGAGCAATTTTCTCATCTTACCCATGTTGCAACGAATTCAAAACAGTGGAAACCGTTTTCTTTTGGTCGGAAAGGATCATAAATATCTCATTTAATATTCATAAATTTATTATTAACAAAACCCTCAACTGAACAGATGAATGTTATCTTAGAATGATTGGACAATTTTTGTCAAACATCTGGTCAAATTGTCAGTAAGGCTAAAACCAAACTTTTTTGCTCAAAGAATACTTCTCTAGGGTGGAAGCGCATCGCAAGTGATATCTTCGACTTTATAATATGTTCAGATCTAGGCATATATCTAGGTGTGCCTTTGATTCACAAGGCATTTTCAACCGTTATTAGAGAAGACAACAAATAGACTTACACTTAATTGAACTAGTTATAATGCGTTGCCCTCAATAGCACTTTTCTCTAATACTTGACTTAATCAAACTTGATTGAATTACGCCCATAAAGTGTAAGTGCAAAAACATCCTCGCCATGGGCTCATAGTAGCCCAAGTCGGGTTTCGAAAGCCGTAACATCCTCGCAATAGAGCCCATGTTCTTGCCCCGAAAAGTTCACTTGTTTTAAGAAAAGAGGGAACCCATGGATCACGGTCCCAACACCTCCCCTCCCTACAAGGTTGAAATTGAAATGTCCGACGGTAGTCTTCATCCAACTACCAAAAATTGTGAGACATTCTACCACCCCGACAACATTAAGAAATTACAGAGTCACGAATATAACTCAACTCTTCATGGAACTCAAAATCTCTCATTTTCAACTTAAGGTGGGGGTCATTAGGGCACCTCTTCTAGTTTTGAGCTTGCATGTTCATTCTACTCGCGCTAGAATCATCTCTCAGTGAAATGAACTACATCAGATGAATAACTCCCTCTCCCCAAAACAATGGCAAGCCAAGTTCAGATATAATGTAATGCAGGTCAGCAAGCAGAGTGACAAATTGTTGAAACTGATGATTTCAATGGCCGTGACTATAGCTGCTGGAAAGACATATATGACGTCTAAGCAACATTCCTTAATTAACCCTAGGCTAAACAACATTTGAGCAACTTATTTTACCAGCTCCACCCAGCACTAACACGGTAAACCAATCTTTAAGACAATCCAATAGTGTCTTAAATGCCAGATAAAGGAAAAATTCTGGAGTCAAGGACATCGAGCCGTTAAATAAAAAGCATAAGTTCTCTACTCTCCTGGTGCAGAAACCCCTTGCTTCAGTTTTTCCCTCTTCATCTTCTTTTTAGAGATTGGCTTCTTTTTCTTAGGAGGAAGGGTCTTTTGCGCATACACATAAAGTATATAGTTCCCAACAAGAAATATCAACAGAATCCCGACAACCAGCAGCAGCACAATCAATCCCGGGTTTAACCCTCCACCTGCAGCCACATTTCCCTACACGAAATAGTTTAAGTTATTTCCATATTATTAGATTAGAAGAGAGAAGATAACCACCTTTCATTCATAGCATTCTCTTGTTCATTCTAACGTGAGCACCAAAATTTGTATCTTAAAATGAGCATAATGACATTTATGTAGGCATTTGTAGCTATGCAAGAAAGTTATTCCTGCTAACCCTCTGTTTGGAGGTACGGAAACAATCAATTTCATCAGGTAGATAGAGTTGCTTCAATTCAAGTACGTAAGAAAATGGAAAGTCTCTTTCTCCCAGATGAGCCAAGAATACTCATATATCTGAGAGGATCATCGCAAGAAAAGAAGCATATAGCTCAGTATCAATTTAATAGTATAAACTAATGCAAAGATGACTGAGCTTCAAACATCCAAAGATTGCCAGCTAGATGGCTATTCGCAAACATCCAAGGCTTCATTTATGTTGGGGAAAGTCTTGGATCCAACCAATGACAGTCACTGAGCCACAGACAATCATACAATACAGAAGATCATTAAAAGATAAGAAGCATAAGACTAAGAATTGATTAACTAGTATCAACCCATGCCAGAATTCATGAGAATGCAATCTGGCTCCAAGTAATCAATAATCGCCAGATAGGTGGCCTACTTGCAAGACCCCTTTTTCTTAAGAAATGTCTTAGGGATCCATCCCATGAAAGTCACATACGAAAATCCTAGATCCATCCCACAAAAGGGATTGGCTTCAAGTTTTGGAATCATAGTAATGACAGACAAAGAATATTCATCACAAAATTCACCACATTAGCCATACTTAAGATCAAACAACTTTAAAATACTTTTGCTTTTAAAAGGAGAAAAAAAAAAAAAGAGGCAACTGCCAATCTTTGATTTTCAGATTTCAAAATTAAACCATTGACAAAAGCTTTTGTATCTAGAGCACATCTTGACTTGGACATTCCCTCGAGAAGAAGAATGAGGAAAGGTAGGAAAAACAATCCAAGTACATCAAAAAGATCATCTGGCGACAAATCAAAGGCATTTTGATTTAAACATCTCATTCTAAGAGATAGCTCCTCGGTCATCCACACCAAACACACTTTCCAATCCTATCAAAGGAAAAGGGCCCCCAAGTAAAAACAACCCCAAGCTTGCTGCCTCCTTCTGCATACAATATTCATGTGTCTAATTTTTCCTCCATCTCCTTCTCTGTCTCTTGGGTCAAAAAACTAGTCCAACCTAATAGCATTTCACCAGTCCCATTAAGAATGCTAAGTCGAGAGAAAGATCAATCTTTTGAATTAAGAACAAACGTCCGTTGCATGCTCATCAGCTATCAACTTCAAGGACAAACATTTACAATTTCATGAAAGAACCTAAGCAAAACGAAAGGATGGAACTTAATGTTCAGACATAAATGAAAGTCGAAAATTCGACCAATGAAAAGGTAAATCGTTTAGATCATGAATAGCATTGCTGATCTTTCAAACCATATTGCCCGACATAAACAGTTGCTTGGGCTCTTTCCCTCTTCCCGATAAAGGGTGTCATTCGTCTCCTCGAGAAGAGACAAACAAACACTCCAAAACCAAAATCAATAGTCCATCCACAAGTCAAAAACCCAACGAAAATCACTACTCCCCAAGCTATCACAAGCGTTTCACAACGGATTACCCAAATCGATCCGGATCAAAGGCGTGCATCGGAATATTCGAAACATCGAAACCCAAACCCGGCACCGTCGCACATCCCGCAAATTCTCGACGGAGAAGATGAAAACACAGAAGGCAAAGCCCAATTCCCCATACACACGTACACATACGATCCGAAAGGCGAGACATTTAAACTAGAACAGCACAGATCTGCCAGATTCCGTCGACAGAACCACGGAAAGTTTCCGATTGCCCGACACACGACAGAGCTAGAGAGAGAGAGAGAGAGAGAGAGACGCACATCGAACGACGGAGGGACCTGATCGGCGAACTCGGAATCCTCGGCCATGGCGGTCGGCGGTCGGCCGTCGGCGGCGAGTCGGGCAGCGAGATCGAGCTTACGGCGGGGGGAAGGTTCGAGAAAGTGGAGGAGATCTGCGACCGTGAGGGGGGAGAAGCTGAACGATATTTGAACGCTCGGGACCGGAGGTGGGATCAAGCCGTGACTCCTGGTTCGTAAACTCTGACCCTGTCGTTCGCGGAGGTGGGCCGATCCGGCCCACATCGATCCACTCGGCCCATTAATAAATGGGCCCAGTGGTTCCTAATCCCCAAAAATCGCTTGGTTGGGGATTGGGCCTTTCAAAGTACAAATAAATCTGGATAGGAAGTCATTGGAGTCTTGCTTTTATTTTGCGGTTTGACATCCCAAAAGGGACGATGGACATCCTATAGTTTATAAATGATTACGGATTCTATACTTAAGTAAAAGAGTGGGAAGGAAATAGCAGCAACACACCTTCTTAGAGATAAGTGTGCCAAAAGTCCTAAAATTTTTACAAAAGTGCAATTAAATCTTAAAATTTTCAAAAAGTACAATTGAATTTTAATATTTGTCCAGTCGATGCATTCAAGGCATTCCATTAACCCCATCCAACTTGATAAACAGAAAATACTAACAATTTTTAGAATTTGATTGCACAAATTTCACAAGTTTTAAGATTTGATTATACTTTTTTGAAAGTTTGCAAGTCAATTACATTGGTAATGAGTTTTAGGACTTTATTATTCTTTTTTGAAAATTTAAGAAATTTAATTGTACTTTCGTGATAAGTTTTAAGATTTCCACTACACTTATCCCTAAATATTACTACAAAGGTTCCAAGCTTGCCAATTATCAATCCACCCGGATGAGCACGAACCCATTGTTGCAACTCTAGTAAAATACTAGAAGTTAGGAGTCTTCCCATAAAACTTCTAAAATTGTACTTGGTGCTTTGTAATCTATGTCGTAGTGATCTCCAAGTAGTGGCATCATGGCGTAGATTAATTTAGTTTCGAAACAAGTTACTATTCTTCTTTTATAATTAAATTTTTTTCTAATTATATCTAAAATCTTATAGGTCATTACAAAATAGATTGAACATGCATTTATGCATTCATATTAGGTTGAACAAATAAACAAAAAATATTCAGATCGATAATTATTTCAAGAATGAAAATTTATTTGTTGGATTTATTTTACACAATTGTTCGGATCTTTCACAAGTAAAAGGAATGATGACAATCAAAAGCTCAAGATTTATATCGATTAATCACTTTAGTCCTAAATTTTTCATTTTAAGCTGATAAAACTTGTGGTAAGCTTTGCAACGACTTTTTCCATTTTATTTATAAAAAAAAAAAAAAATTGCCCAACTAGCGCTCTCCACATCGGGAAAAACTAAAAAAAAAATGACAAAGACTAAAATTTCCCAAAAAAAAAAAAAAAAGGAAAAAGGGGCACAAAATCTGAGCAAGGCCGAGGCAGGGTGCAAGATGGGAGGGTGGCGTTTATTGTACCACCTTCTTTACTTTATTTTCTTTGTTGGTGGTCCACCGGCGAGCACCCTCGCCGAGGGTAGGTGAAGGCAAGGGCCCTCCTGTTCATGGCCGTGGCAACCCTTGCCCCCACCAAGCGATGGTTGACTACCTTAGCCACGCTCCAGCCAGGGGCGTTGCCCTCGCCCCTTTGCAGGTCATCTCTCACGATCCCGTTGCCTTGGCCCTCTTTTTCTTAATTTTGACTTTATTTTTCTAGAATTTGTAGATGAATTTTAGCTTCTAGTTTAATTGAAACATAAAATAAAATGAGTGACACAAAAAATGACATCTCATTTTATGTTGAATGACGTCATCTTGGACTTTAAAAAGCTCCGTCACTTAGATAAGAACCACATGGACAAAAAGAGAGAAAAATGCCAACTTTGATTTTTAGGTCACTAAAAGGTGATGGAGTTAACGGAATATTTGAAAATTGGACAACTAGGATTGTGACTTATATAACTCAAAAAAGGTTTTAAGTAGGGGAGTCAAAAAAACCCAGCTTGACCGACCAGATCTAGCCCTAAAATTTAGGGTATTTTGGGACTAGACCTTAATCTTCTTCAAGTAGGGATTTTAGATGTTGGGATTAATAAGGATGGGGCTTTTTTCACACCCAAGTAGATTTGACTAAATTTCCAATTTTGCCCTTTTAGTGGAATCATTTTATGATATTTGGGTTTCGGGTGGGTCAGGTTGGGTATCATGAAAACCCAACCCGACTTGACCCCTTGACACCCCTTTAAGAACGATGAAATGGATCAACACAAATTTTAGGACTTTTACTGCATCTCTAAGGTAAAATGTAATTTCTTTACTTTCCCCACAAAATTAAAATAGTTTTCATATTTCAAAACATATGACAAGTATCATTAATACATGTGTCTATGTGGCAACATTTATGTACTTTGAAAGTTTCAAGTGGTTAAAATTTTAAAAAATAATATATGTGCAACACAGATTTCGAAACAAAAAAGCGAAAATCACTCCAAACAAACTTTACCATTTTAAGTAGCGATAGCACTGAAATGACCAAGTGAGACAAAAAAAAGCTTTTTTTTAGTTAGAATATCATATATCACTTAAGTACTCACTCTATTTTTTCAATCCTAATTTGAAAAGAGATTGGTGGACAAACATTGATGGAGTAAGTTAGACAATCATTATGTTAGGAGAAATTTCAAGGCCGTTATTTTACCAAGTGACAGGGATTCACATGAAGAAAGCGCCAGCATAAAATCACATATATTTCTTCTCCACTATGCTCAAATTTGCTTGGCTTGCAAGTCAAAAGTGGCATTGGCCTTTGATGGGAAGGAAGACGCAGCAAGGACATTGATGATGACCATCTAGAAATTTGAGAAAGAGAAGGGGGCCATTCATAGGACAAACACACACGCCTCCCACGAAAAATTGAAATTGATTTAGACAGCCCATTATCTTAATCCCCAGCAACCAAGTCATTATCGAGTGCCCGGTTGGTGATTAATTGATTTGATCTGCATGAGTTTGATCAATTGTCTTAATCGAGGGCCATGAAGATGTCATCGATCTATAGTGAAAAAAGAAATAAAGAAATTTATGAATTTTTTTAAAAAGAAATTATATAAATTGCCCATATCCGCATCGATTATATTACGTCGGACTGCCGACCACTCTTGTCGGCTCATCGTTGAGAAAAAAAATTTTAAATATAAAATTCAAATAAATATTAAAAAAATTTATAGAAGTTGTCCACATTAGTGATTACAAACTAAAATTGACTAGAAAAATTACAATGATTAATCGTCAAAATATTTTGAATTGAAATGACCAAATTAAAAAGTTAAAGGCTTAATCAGTACCCACATAATAAATTTATAACTTTATCTTTCCCCTCCTCTAATATTCAATGTCAATCCTTCTCCGGATGCACAGCTCATGCTTACGTGTCCTAATTCCTTCCATAGATCGAATTAATAATTCTTATCCGAGAAGCCTACCAATCCCCGAACGGCGGTCGGGATCTGGCGTTCCCTAGTTCAAAAACCACGACCAAAGTTTGAATGAAGCATCCCTTCGTCGATAATTAGGCGCCAGCCTTATAAAATGCCAGTAAGGACAAGATCCTCAGTTAACCCTTGGCTCACGGATCGTTGTACCAAACATGGTCGGCGAGTCGCAGGCAAACCCCATCTGAACACACGAATCGGACCAACGTGCGTCAAGCCTGCTGCTGCCGCAGCCGAGACCCACTGAGGAAAGAGGCGGCTTAGTTAAGGCAGAGAAACGCTTTGCATCTTCGTTTTCCCACCCACGTGGGCATGGTCAAACTCGAACCCTGAATGCGCATAAGGTGTTTGTGAAATGTCCAGTTCGGTGTCGCGACTACTTTTCGGGGCGCATGTGCGTTGGGTTTGGAGAACATGCTCACGGAAATCGTGGGCTCTTTCTTCTTTTTTTTATATTTCGATGGAATCGATCGCCATTTATGTATGGGAAACGCAAGGAGATAGATGAAGGAGCTGGAGGTGATTGAACGATTCACTGACATGGTGCGTTGGAACTGGGCCAGCGAGCCAGCGAGGGGGTACATGAAGGAGGCTCGCAAGTGGGATTGGGGAATTGCTGGTGTCGATGTTCTGATCTTCACCTAGTCTTTGACCGTTCCATTGTGTATGTGTAGAAAAACAATGTACTTGTATTGCTTATAAATGTTTAAATACAAATTATGATTGATATGAAAACATTTTTTATCGATTAATTATTTCAAGTGTTTATTTTTAAGAAAATAATTTTCAAATCATTTCATTTTTGTGAAACAAACGGATCTTTATTGAAGTTGCTATAAATCAAGTTAACCTTAGTTCATTTTGGCTAAAATGGTAAATTCCGTTTCTATGAGTGACAAATGTACCTGGAAATCAAAATGCAAAGTCCCACCGTCACTCACACAACAAACATACGACATCAATGTGCGATCCGAAGACCAAATCACAAATCTTTTTCCAGAAAGATGAACCATTATTGGAAAATAATGAGTCCGGAAATAAACAGTGTTAAATTATGAATAACGTGTCACTTTATTTATAAATTTAGATTTTTTTGTAATTTCTCAGGGGATAGTTCCTCTGTAATAATACCACATTATATCAAAGTTAATTTATCATAATTCTTACAAAAAATATTGTATAAAAATTATCTTAAAAATGATGTGGTCCATGGGCAACAATGTGAGGATTATATTTTGGCCACAAATTTTTGGGAATGTGGCAAGTTGCCCAAAATGTTTCAATTTTCACAATGTGTGCCCCGATTCTTCAAAACCCGTGCCAATGTGCCCCTAACTTTGACTGCAACCAATTTTTTCTCATATATTTGACTGCGTGATTTGTTATGAAAGGCAAATCATCAATTATGATCATCTACATGAGAAAAAGCATATGGACAAGTCAAATTTATTTTAGAATGGTTCATCGATATGCATTCAACGTTGACTCAAGTCAAATTCTCGCTCGAAACTTTAGACACGTGCTCTCGAGTGCACTAACATTTCTAAAACTCAGGGGGCAAATCACAAAAATTAAAACGTCAGGGGGGCAATCCGCAAGAGCCCTAGAAACTAGAGGTGTCAATATGCAATTCGCCCGTGGTCCTTTGAGATTGCATCTCTACACGGTCACCTTTTCCCAGTGTTACCCAACATTATTGAATCCACCCTTTTTTAGCCGTTCGAGAAGAGAAAAAGAGAGGCAATTATTGAGGCGAATGACCGTAGTAAGAATAGGAATGTGGGGTTGCCTCGGGCAGCTCTTGGAAAAAGGTTAAAAAGCGAACGTGAAGCTAGAACCCTCTAGTACAATCGCCACCACCATAATTGCCTTAAAAAATAGGAACCCATGTTTGATGCTTTGAAATGCACGCATATGCAAATGGAGGAAGAGAGCTCATTTTTTTGACTTTGTGCATGAATTCTTAATGTTCATGAGTACCTCCCTTGTCCTCTTGCTATGATTAAATCATATGGAAAATAAGTCACATCTTATCCCTCCCTTCTCTATGCCCATTGGCTAAGCCAATCGCGTCTAATTATCCTTTTTATCTTTAATTCATAGGCACGAGCGCAGAGATCAGGTGACACGAGAGCCTCAATACGACATCCGGCTAAGTCCGAATCTCCTGACCGGTGTAGATGGGCATGACCGAAAACGACATTCATTTAATGGGTAATAATCCCCACTTCAAGACAACTCATCCACATCCAAGATGTACAAAACTAAAGGATGCTAATTATAAAATTAGCAGCATGATTAGGGAAAAAAAAAAAATCTGTCCATTCATTTGACTTCATGGGTTTCCTTCCTCTGTCTACCAGCCACAACATGCTCACTCCCAATAAAACAACTACAATAGAAAGGAAGGTAGTAATTGAGTTCTCTCTTCTTTTGTCACTATACTTTACCGGACCTCTACTCAAGCTCTAGCGTCCGCTTTTGACCTTATTGGGGGGGCATCATTACTTGTGAAAGCAACACCCCACCACCTCTCTCCACAATTAAACAAAAAACCGATCTTCCTTCAATGCCCCAAAACAAAATGCCCAAAACCCCAAAAAAAAAAAAATTACAAAAATACAAAAATACAAAAATTACAAAAAAAAAAATACAAAGAAGAAGAAGAAGAAGAAGAAGAAAATGACTGCCACCCATTCCTATTTGCGCCAAATTGGACTATAGTGCTTCCGTCTGGCTAAGAAAAGAGTGGCAAGACATGAACCTTTCAGACACCCCCTAAATAGATTATCCTCACATGTTACATGTTTATTCTGTTCTACTACTAGCATGAACAAATGAATCGAATATATAATGTTATATGTACCGAGTCGAAAAATACGTGGAATCGGAATCGATCCCTGGTTCCCGGGGCTTTTAATTTGGACCGTTACCGGACCCGTTACTGGAAACCCACCTCACCCGCCCATCAAACGATCTCATCGATGGGGTAATCGGGGTCTGAGGACGATGTCGAGATGGCGACCATGTCGTTGCAGTCGGAGACGCTGTCTTGCAAGGTCAGCAGGAGGTCCGATGTGCTGAAGGTCATGGAAGGTCGGGTCCTCGGGACGATAGGCACCTCGGCCTCGCCCACCAGCATCTGGACCACGCTCCGCATTGCGGGCCGGACCAGCGGGTCGGGGTGCGAGCAGGCCAGCCCGACCAGCAGGACCCGCATCATCTCGCCCTCATCGAACTCTCCGTCGAGCCTCGGGTCGGCCGCCGTCAGCAGCTTCCCTTCCCTGTGCAAGCTCCAAACCCACTCCACCAAATTGCTGTTCGTGCCGGCCTTGCCCGCCCCAGCATTGGCGTCCTTCTCGATCGGCCTCCTCCCGCTGGCCACTTCGAGGACCACCGCACCGTAGCTGAACACGTCGGTCTTCTCGCTAGCTCTCCCGGTCAGGAGATACTCCGGCGCCAAATAGCCCATCGTCCCGGCCGCCACCGTGGCGTCCGGCGACTTGTCGTGCTCGATTTGCCTAGCTAGCCCGAAATCCCCTAACTTGGCATTGAACCCTTCATCCAGCATTATGTTGCTGGTCTTCACATCTCTATGGATCACTTGGTTTTCGCACTCCTGATGCAAGTAGGCCAGCGCCGACGCCACCCCGAGTAAGATCTTCCGCCGGTGCGGCCACGGCAAGGGCATCCTCGCCTCGAACAGCGCCTTGTCTAAGCTACCGTTCGGCATTAGGTCGTACACCAATAGAATCTCGCCCTTCTCGTGGCACCAACCTTGGAGGCGGACGAGATTCCGGTGCCGGAGCGTGCCGATGATCGACAGCTCGGAGAAGAACTCGTTCTTCCCCTGCGTGTGGTGGCTACATCTCTTCACCGCGACAATGTCGCCGGTCCCGGGCAACACGCCCTTGTAGACCGTCCCGAACGCGCCGTGGCCGATGATCCGGTTGGCGTTGAAGCATTTCGTGGCGGATTTCAGCTCCCGGTAGCTGAACTCCTTCGGCATCTTGATGATGTCCGCGGCGAGGGACTCCGACTTGTGCTGCTTGACTTTCTTCGAGTATACCCATATGAGAGCCCCCGCGAACAGAGCCAGGAAGAAGGCGCCGGCGGTGACGACGCCGGCGACGGCCCCGGGGCCTTGCTTGCAGAGCTGATTGTGGCAGGACGAGGACGGCGACTTATTGCTCTCCTTCTGCGGGACATCGGACCCGGAAGGGGCCGCCGAGGGCGGCGGCGACTTGGCGGAGTTCGCCGTCGGGTTCATCAGAGTGGCGGTGGGCGCCGGCGGGGGCGGCTGCGAGGGGGACTCGAAGGAGGAACTGAAGCTCCACCACTCAATGCTGTGAATCTCGGTGCTCCCCTGAGTCGACCCGGCGAAGCCGACGTACATGAACTCGTTCACGTACTGGGTGAGATCGAGACTCACGGACAGGATCGGGTCCTTCGGCTTCAGATTCGAGTACGAGACGGACACGTTGAGGACTCCGGCCGACCCGTCGAAGAAGACCCAGGCGTTGATCAGGTCGCCGCTCTTGAGATCGACGTCGATCGCGCCCAGGTCACCGACCTGCGACGACACCATGCTGCTCAGATCCAGGCCCACGTGGTTGCCGTTGATGTCCCGGAACTCGACGTCCATGAGGGTGTCGAACTCCACCGCCACGAAGGATGCGGCCGGGGATGCCCCGTCGAGGAGGCCGAGGAACCCGCCGGCCCCACCGAGGGAGTCGGCGTCGGGGGAGATGAGGAAGGCGAGGCCGCCGCCGATGGAGGACGGGTTGAGGTTGGTGACGGAGAAGGAGAAGAAGGTGGAGAAGCTCGCCGGCGGGGAGGCCCCCGCCTCCCCGGGCTGCCGGAAGCGGACGGGCTGGGAGTAGAGGGCCCTGCCAGCGCCGGAGTTGGGGACGGCGAGGTCGCGCGTGAGGCGCACGCTGCCGTTCCCAAGGTGAGCGTCCCCGAGGAGCTTGAGGCTGCTCAGCGTCAGCGTCCCGAAGTCGAACTCGGTGCCGCCAGCAGCGGCGGCGGCGGGGGGGACGGCGGCGGCGAGAAAGCAGAGAGCGAACAGGGCGAGGGCGACAAACGAGGAGCGACGGCGGCGGCAACTCCGATCCCGCATTTTCCGAAGCTTCAGTGATCCGCCATCGGAGGGGGAGCCGGAGAGGTTGGTCTGCGCAGGAGAATGCGAAGGAAGACGGCGACGAAATCGGTCACGGGATGAGAGAGAAAGAAGAGAGAGAGAGAGAGAGAGATGATTCTTTGGCCTTTGAGCTAGAACGGAACAACTTAGGGAAGACACCAAGGAATCCCAAGGAGGGGCAATGGATGAGGGAGACAGGTGTGCCGACGGCGCGACACGTGTCCCCTTGCAACGGTCCTTTTTTCTTTTTTCCTCAAAGGAAACTTCCCTTTTACTTCTCTTTTTTTTTCCCCTTTCCGTTCGATGATATTAATAAAAAAAAAAGGGGATAAAAGAAAGAAAAAAAAGTTGGCGATGATGCGCAGTAAAAAAATTTCTGTCTTTCCCTTGACTTGGTGCGATTCCACTTGAAAGATCCGTTAGCGTCGTCTTGCTTGCTCGGCTCTAATCCTGCCGCTCCAGAATTTACCAGATTGCCCCCGCCATTTTGCCGTCTTCCCCTTTTTGCGGTGGTGGTCCGACACGACGAGTCGTAGTTGTGCTCTGTCCGATGTAGCTACGAGGAGTACAACGGCCATTACAGTTACTGTTGGTACAGGCATGCGAATCCGAGGTTGGGTCGCCCCGGCTCGACAGCCGGAGGTGGTCCGACACCACCCCCCTCACCCAATAACTTGCCTGTATTATTGGAATACCGATCCAGCTACTTTTAAATGCCATTTGAGAATCATCAATTATTTGTGTTCGACCACGAGACCCACGTGAATAATGATTCGAATAAGTTTAATCCATATGGAATGCATGTTGTGCTTTTCTTTTCCAAATTTGCTTCCTCTTATCAAATAGATTTTTTATTTTTAATTTATCCCCAAAATAAGATTCATGTTATTAATCTCTCATTTAATGGGAAGTAATTCAAAGTATATATAAAAGTATGGAATTGATACTTATATTGTTGAATACCATTTTAAGTTTTGACGGGTAAAATCGATAAACAACCTTTTGCGAAAAACAAAATTATAAAGGCGCCTTTCCGAAGCGTCCCCTTTAAATTTGCGTATAAAATTATCTCAATAATCTCTGAAAATACTGATAATTCATAACACAATCGTACCAACTCACTCAAAAGTCTATTTTAGAGGGGGGGATTATCACTTTTGAAGCTCCGATTGATCAGCTATTTGATTTTGGCCTTTTAATTATGAACTTGTGGGGCTTTTTTTATAAAATAATTTCGTAAATTCCATGGATAGACAAAAGCAACTGTTAATGTCGACTTTAAAGACCAATAAAGACTACAGTGGAATTAAGTGAGTTATGTGAGGTTTGGTGACAGGCTTAGACCATTTTGTAAACGCTAGTATTATTTATAAACAAAATTATGTCGAATCTACTCAGTTTAAGGGTACATTTGAGAAAAATGAAACATAATGTGGAGGAAATTAGTAATTTACTGATAATACAGCCAGCAGACTTCTATTTATTATGAATACTAGTGTTAATGCTCGTGCCATGCACCGGTATGTGAGTTGCTAATTGAGTATTGTCTTACAAGTACACTTTTAGAAAGGTAAGTAATTATCCCCATTGCAGGGAGGAGGTAGAAAGTAGGGAGTCCCATCCTGTCATCGTGGGTCGAGAGATCCATTAAATAAGTTTTAATTTCGATGAATAAAATCAGATGAGATACGAATTATAAATGTGATTTTGCAATTTTGATTTTTTTGGAAATATAAAAGAAGATAGGATTATTGAAGTTTGTATTTAATATGTGTGTTATTTTACAATCTCTATAAATGTAAAAAAAAATCATTTTCTTTTGTCATTGTAACACTAATTTCATTTATGATAAATCAGAATTTTACTTAATGATTAACATTTCAACTCACAAAAATATACCAATGTCAACATTTTACTTTTTCGGGTTGCTTTGAGACTAGTGAAATGCACTCCTAAAGCCTCTTTGGCTTCCTATAAAGCCCTTCTAAGTACAATGCGTTATAATGAATAAACTGAACTCATCCCGAAAAAATAACTTGTGTGACAAGGGTTTTATAAACCTAAGAATATTCCTTAGTTGTCCAACATGGGACATTACCTACATCATCCTCCCCGTCTTCATGAAAACACAACATGGAGGATAAAGTGCTCTCGACATGGGACTTTTCCCACATGATCCTCCCCCTCTTTAAGGAATCTACAACCTCGTATGATGACCCAAGCTCAGTATATGTCCTAAGTTCCTCTTCGAGGATTTTGCATCCTAGTGAAATGGTCCCGAGGATGATGCCTTAGGTCACCAAGAGGGACCACAACCCCGAGGATAAAATGTTAGAAGATGGCTGCCCAAAGAGTAGCTATGATACCATGTTCATGCATTACATTGGTGGAAAACTCATCGGAAAAGTTAGTTTGCCTGGAGGGAGAATCCAATCCATTGTAACCCCCAGAATATCTCCTTAGTTGCCTGATGTGAGACATTGCTTGGTCAAAATATGCACATTTGAATTTTTATCAAAGTAAAAACAACATTCTAATTTTAAAAAAATAAGAAAATTCAGGTAATTTGAAACGAAACTTATTGGTGCACGCTTAATCACTTGGCAACTTCAAAATAAGCTAAATCAAAGAAAATTAATCGGAATATTTTTTTTAATAATTCTTTTTATCTTGCGTTTTTAGATTTTAGACAATCAATAGACTAATCATATTTTCCTGTTTTTTCATTTCTTTTTCGTTAAGCCTGGTACGGTAAGATATAAGCAATGTTCCCTTTTCTTCACTAGTTGCATAGATCATTCGGATTTCAATATATTGACTTTGGACAGAGCGTTACGAAACTGAAATTAAAATATATAGCTATTAATTCCAGACCTCATTTCTATAGTTCACACGTGCGATATTCGACGAGCACTTACGAGTTACAAATTACAATGATATTCCCTTATTTATCGGACAGAACAATTTCTTCTGTATTCTCCAGAAGAGACATTGCATCCCAAGTTTCAAAATGACAAAATGACAATAATAAAGGCATGCGAGGGAAGAAAAAAAAAAGAGCGCATCGGACTTGCGGTCTCTGTTAACGATCGGGTAATTCCTTTTTTCTTCAAAAAGGAAATTGTTCGAATATGTTGATATATTTATTGAGTTACATCTCTCTAATCAAAGAAAACCAAGAAAAAAAATGAAAAAGATATTTAATCTCTAAACTGTATCTATCATTGTGGAGTAATGGTAAGTTTTGTCCAGGACATGGCCCGATTTCCTCAAAAAGCACTAATTTTTTAGTCAAATTATGTCTCGAACTTTTTTTTCTCATAAAAAGGTGGTACTTTTAAGTTGGGTCTAAAATGTGGCCAAAATTTTCTTTTCTCCTAAAAGCACAAATTGTAATCTGGCAAATTGTGGCCTAAACTCTTTTTTCTCATAAATACACTGATTTTTTAGTCAATACCAAATCGGGCCTTGCCAATTGTGGAGTAATCATAAATTTTTGTCCGACACATAAAATAGTTGAAGGTCTGGTGTGTACTCTGTTCAAATATGTGAAAGCTTTGTTTAATATTCAGTTTATACATGTTATGTTTGAAACACCCAATATGACGTGGAGTAAACTTTTTCTTTACAACATGTATTAAGCTAAGGTAGAATTTTAGTTTTTGGGTCATTTTTATACCAGCAAAAGTCACCAAAAATCCTAAATTATGTCCACGGCAACATATTTATTCTAAACTTTTTTTAGTGACATCAAAAATCACAAAGTTATACTCGTATAACGCATTTACCTTTATCAAAGTTTTGTTAATGAACTATTAAAATTCCACCTACATGAATGTCGAAAAAGCAAGCAATGCTGACATGAAACAATGTTTATTTTGGCTAAAAAATCATTTAACGAAATCTTGACGTAAGGTAAATATATTGCATAATATCATAAGAAGAAATTTAAGATAAATATGTCATGGTAGGCATATTTAAAAAAAATTTGTATCACCAAAAAGAGTTAGGAATAAATATGCTACATTACATATAATTTTAGATTTTTTTGTGGCTTTTTCTCATGATAGATCCCAGCAATTTCGGTTCCTATGACATTCCCTTATTTACGTTCCCAGGTACTTCCAACTTCCAAGCAAATTTTGAACGTTGGAGCGAAGCATTCCCTCTTTTTTTTCTCTATTTTGGCAAAGGGCTCTTGGCAATCTGAATGCTTTGCTCTG